>CALNXK010000044.1:1580000-1742500 GCA_942486035.1 Porites lobata
GACTTTGTAAGAATAAGGATATCGCAAAGAATGGAACCAGAACAGGTTCGTATGTTCATAGCATGATGTTCTTTCTTGTTCTACATTGCAGTTCCCTGTTAGACCATTGGTATGTTTCGCACACTGTATTTTCTTGAAAATCTCTGAAATTATTCTCCAAGGCCCAGTTTATATGGAGGAAAGTTGCCCGAGCGAAAGGGGGTCACGTCACCCTCCCTCTCCCAGCCAAATCAAATTTGGCGAACGTTTTAATGAGGAAAACGTTGACCACTTGGCCCGAGGCAAGAGACAACAACGGCGCTCGGGCCTGCTCTGAGTTGATTCAGCTAAGTAAGCCAAAGTGTTTATAATATGGAGAATAGTTGGCCCAGTGAGAAGGGTGACCCTGCCATTAAAGGGTCACCCTTCTAGCCAAGCCAACTTTTTCTTTCTCATGTTAACGGCTCGCCAAGTTTTGAAAGGACATGTTGTTTGTTTTTTTTCCCCTGTGTAAGATAAAACTACTTTGTTGTCTACAATCAAACAAGGAGAGGCTGAATTTGAATTATTACATTATACATTTCATGAATGGATTATTCAATGAACAATCAGAATCAGTTGTCAATTAATTCTGATTGAATCTCTGATTGAGTCCGTCAACAACGGGAACGCTTGTCGCTCCATACAGGTGTGGCTTTAGTTATTTTCTTCTCTCAATTTTTACTTGATATTTTCATTTCAGATCTGTGAAGAACTTCTCACGCGGTGTTTAGCACCAGACTGTCAGATGGGTGGCTTGGGCTGTGACAACATGACAGTTATTATTGTTTGTTTTCTTCATGGAGGGACGTACGAAGAACTCTGCGAAAGATGTTCAAGACCAAGTGACTCTAGTTCGTATAATGGCAATTCACAACCACTTTATTCTTGACATCGAATGCTCGTGTGGAACAATTAACATTGATGGTACGATTTCTTAATAAACTACTTTTTCATTGGCCAATATTTGATAATTGAGGGGAGGGGAGGGGGCTTAAATAATAATAATAATAATAATAATAATAATAATAATAATACTATATATATAGCGCCATTTCCAGCAATGCCCACTGGCGCTTTACAAGGAATGTTGAAAATATGACAATTAATTTCATAAATTACTTTAAATAATTAATTTAATATAGCAAAACTGATTGATTGAAAAAAAGAACTCTCTCGATTAAAACGACTAAAATATAAAACGACTAATTCAATAAAAACCTTTTCCTTAAAAGAGAGGGGGACTTATTGACTTTCTTTCCCTAAAAGGTGGGGATTGGGGGCTTAATAGAAGATATACGGTATGCACAAGATTTTCATCCAGGTGGTTTGTGTAAATGGTTAGCACTCCTAAACTTGAATCTTAAAATTTAAAAGAAAGTAGAAGAAAGTTAAAAGTAAAGAGAGTTGGGAAGCCTTGAACCCGGTTTACTAATCATGGCTCTATTTTCTTGCTTCTTTTCCTACGAAATTGGCTTGATCCTTCAATCTTGTGTAATGTGTATAAATTATTTTTTACTTTTTCTTTACAGGGGAATTTGTTCAAGAAAGGGTTATTTCTCCATCTTTTTGGACCAGTTTGATGAAGTGCATGTTAGTGATTTTAAGTACGGAGAAAATGAGTGACAAGGTTACAAAAGAAGAAAGAGAACGCAAGTTCTTCGATTTTTTTAACTGCCACTTCAGGCCGCCGCACGGATTCATAAATGAAAGTGACTCAGAACATGGCTTTGCCTGATGTCAAGGAAAAGTCCTTGCAACAGAATTGCCCGTAACTGAATTTTTTGCTTATTCGTTTGTTTTGTTTTTTGAATTTTAAGTTATCCTGAGAAATGTGGCCAAGGAAAATTTTGGCACCTTGTAATTAACTGACTTTTAAAACTGTGGATTGTTGCAATGCAAGACAGAATAGAAAATGTTGTTGGAAAGTACTGGATTAGAGTTCTTGGCGTTAATTACAGATGCTCGGACATTGCATTCATGGGTGTTTCTCAACTGTTCGAAGAGAGGAAGCGTGTCAGGAAAGGATATTTTCGCTTAAGAACGTCATGGATACCGCGATCAAGTGGGACGAAGTCTCATTTTGAAGTGCGAGTTATTGTGTTGGGAAAGACAATTTATTTCCTTTTTCCCAAGACGTTCACCCCGAGTTGAGTGGTGGTTCGCCTTTGGAAAGCACAAATTATCAGAAAAAGATATGCAAGGACGTCGAGCAAGGACCTGTGCAAACAGGCATGTTTTAAACTGTTTGAATCCTCCTAAGGTTGTGACGCTCACTAATGGGCGGCTATTTTGGTTTCATTTACCAAGATGGCCGCCCCGAAAATTGACGGGGTGGGGGGTGCTGTATACAGACTACAGTCGACTCTCTCTTAAAGGGCACCTCTGTAAAATGGACACCTGGAGTTGGTCCCTGCCTTTCTTTGCTCCCTCTATTTGACTTTCTATGAGACGGACATCTCTCTAAGACGGGCAGGTAGTGTCGGTCCCAAAGGTGTCCGTGCTAGCGAGAGTTGACTGTATTTAACAATTATTCCTCGACCCTGAATGGGCTCTGAGTCAATAGCCCATGAGGGCGAGAGGAATAATTGTTTTAGTAAAATCCAACTAGTTTGTCAAAAATATCGAGGCGAAACAACTTTAGCTGGCAAAATGCGATTCAGCCGCAATTGTTTTTGTTTTCAAAGCCGGCGCTTTTCGCTACTAGTGGGCTATAACATATAGCCTAATAGTAGCTTAACCAATCAGAACGCAGAACTGATAATAGACCACTAGTTGGATTTTACTAATATGTTTCAGACGTACAGTGTTTGAGTGCAGGAGTTGTCAAATTTTGTGCGAGGGTTTTGGTATTGACTTGCTTTGCCACTAACTTTTATTTCGGGCTTTTAGAAATTCAGTCACTTACAACCTTTTGCAAATTTAATACTTTACCTTTTCTCTGTCAAGTAGTTTTCAGTATTGTGAAAAAAGTACAAAACGTTGCCAAGAAAAACACCACCACATGACAGTACTGCTTATGAACTTTCAGTAAAACGTTCATACTTTTGGATTTTATCCGCCAGCTCGGAAGTTAGAACCACCTTTTACAACATGGCAAAATTTACCGCAAGATGCAGGGTCAATAAGAGGTTTGAGTTAGCGTACGTGTCTTGATGAACCACCCAACTTAGAAAAGAAGGTTTATTCAGCTGGTCATAATTTCTTTTTCCGTCGACAAATTCAAACTGTTAACTGTGTTTACGATTTAGACTGCATCACGAGCGGTACAACAGTAAAACTGACCCAAAGATCTGTCGTTTGAATTGTTACAAGGTTAAATTTTTAGACACTAGAGAAGTGACATCAGGTTTGTCAGATTTTGTGAGTGAGTTATTTGTGGGTCCTCAAAATTAACGGGAAGAAATGAGACAGTTGCTAAAGAAAATATATTTCAAAGGTGGAGTATGCCAGGTAAAAAAACTTTTACTTTGAAATAGTAAAGAAAGGGGATTTCCTTCAAGCATACAACAGGCAATGACTTCCAAAACATGTTTCAAATGTGTAGGTCATTTTTGTCTCAGAGGTTAAAACTCCTAACTTGGCCCGTCAATGAGTGCACAAAATTGTAGAGTACAATGCACTTTGCTGTCATTCAATGATAATTTGTATTTTAAAATTCCTTGTTGAAACGTTTCGCCCGCCCTTTTGATGAGGGAAGACCCCGACATGCGATGTATTATTATTTACAGCTCTTAATTGGTCATTTCCGAGTTGCGTCAAGCCTCTGTTTCAAGGCGAGACCAAGTGCGAAATCACTGATATGAAAATGCAGTGAAACCTGTATATAACGGTCACCCTTGGGAAATGGCAATGTGAAGATTATATACAGGGTGACCGCTAATATACAGGTCAACTTTGCAGAAAATATGGGGCGATTAATTTTTGGAAACTTGTCCGGTGACCGTAATATACCGGGTGACCGCTATATACAGGGCCGTTGTTTGACTGTTTTTTCATTGACTGTTTTTTACAAGCAAATAAAACTCATTTTGACAACAAAGGTTTTGCACTTGGCCTCGTTTTGAAAGGAAGAGTTTTTGAAGCTCGGAGATCGCCTATTTCCTTCGTTCTGTTGCGGTTTCGTTGGGTCGTATGTCGGGGCCGGCGATCGCCCTTATCATCCTCTCTGTAAGATATTTTCATTTTCCTTCATAGCTTTAGGCTTTAGGGGAGAACTCTGCCCCAAGGCCTCGCACTATTTTTGAAATTTTGACATTTTCTCTTAGGGTGCTAGAAAGACTTGAAAATTCTCCGTAAGCTACCTTCAAAGTTTTATAGAAAGAATGTGTACGGTGGGGAAATGGTTTAGTTCGAGATGCGAGTCCTGGAATTTTCACACTTGCGCACTGAACGCAAATCTTAGAATTTGATTCCCTTTAAGTCTAACCAAACCCTGCATATTACCATAGACAAATGCTAGAACTACCTTGCACGGCTTGATCAATTGAAAGCTAACAACTGCCGAAGAGGTTTTTTTTCAATGGTTACATCAGTCTCGCTTTTTCATTCAAATTTTCTATATTTGATTCTGGAAAAGGAATCAGCATTGATGTCTCTATTTGTTCGATTTTAATTATTTTTTGTAGCCATTAAATTCGAATAACATATTCTTTTAAAATGGTTTTTAAACGGGTGTTTAGAGGCATTAGTTAGAGCGATGTTCATTTAGTTGTCAGGGTGTTCCAAACGGTTTTCGGAGTTTCTCAAGTTTTGTGAATTTAAAGTTCTTACAATGCTAGTCTTGTACGCAAATGCAAGATTGTTGTACATAAATAGTAAATGGACTTTCATACAGAGAATTTTTGTAGTATCTACCATGTGTTTTCTGCCTGTGCCTTAGATTGAAGCAAACTCTCCATTTGTGGGAAGTAACGCGCGGGCGGCACGCGAGGAGAGACCGAGAGCGCCTTGCGACTTCGCAGCTGACTTGTGCGTTTCCGCGCGGCTTGCTTCGCCCGCCACTCGTCGCGTTCTGACAAAAATGAAGCCTAAGCCGACGAGCATCCCTGTAATTTCCATGACAGAGCCCTCTGTCTGGTGCACCATATACCACGTTAATGGCAAGTCTCGAGTTACGTCGTAAATTAACGGGCCCGGTAAGCTCTTGCCGTTTACATTAAAGATCGAGGCTCGATAGTTTTGCATCTAACATGGTAAAACTATCAGTTAATGAAACAAAATGGAGTAGTTTGCCTGCCAGGACCCGCGCTCTTATTCTTTATATTTCCATTTTAATGTTTGATTTCGGACCCGAAAAGTTACCGGGACTTTCGAGAAACGGGCCCCTGCCACTTACACATTAACAGTAAACTTAAGACAATAGAATGACACAATGGTGCATATATTGATTTGGTATATCGAGCATCACCCGCCCTCCCTTCTCCGGGTCGTCTCAGGAACAATATTTAGATTTTTCATTGAAGTACTTGCGAGAGCATCCGCCCCTAGTTCTTAGACCCACATTCGTAAGATGGTCGAGTTCGAACGCTACCGTTACGTTACGTCGTGTGAGGCCAAGAAGACCGCCCGTACGGGGTAAGCGCTCGATCCCGACGATCCTATGAAAAAAGAGAGGAACAATCTACTGTGCCTCGGTTTTACCTTTGTCGCAAAGTGAAGAGAAAACCCCGCAACTTACTATTACTTGAGGATACCCAAAAGAGCTTTATCACTGCGCTCAGTAGCCTGCGCGGCAGGCCCCGTCTGGCAGGCGTTAGTCTCCCTGGCAGCCGTTTTTGTCTCGTCACGTTGTTTGACCAGAGACAAGCAGCCACGCTACACTCATGTTTTCAAAGCCAGCATTACCCAAGACAAGCACGCAGCACATAAATATGCCTCGTGATCACGTTTGTAACCCACTATAAAGGACGCATGCAGAGCAGGCGATATTCATTCAGTGATTTTGTCTCTCTCAAACACCGATCGAAAAGGTTATAACAACCCCTAGTATTGTTTGGTATAATCGAGAATGTCTTCATCAAAGAAGCGAGGTGAGTACCTCCACAGGTAGCCCGACTCTATGGAACTGTTTGTTGGAATTTGAATGTTATAAGAAAATGTTTAAGAATAACAGAAATAGATAAGAAATTACTAAATTCCACTTTTTGAAAAGAATTGAAATGAAAGGGGCCGTTTTTTCTAATTCTGACTCGAAATCGCTGATACTCCTCAAAACGGCTTCAAAATGGCTCCAGAAACGATCAGACACTGAGTACAAGATACAACACAAAAAGCAGAATTTAGTACGTATTTTATTACTTATTCTCATACATTATCTTCCAACGAACTCCTTTAGAATCTGAGCTGTCTGTGGTATTTCGCATTTACAAGTACAGACAAAACAGAAAATGCTTCTTTCATGTAGTGTTCCTTCCCACCCCCGCCTTCACGAGAACTCCAGCGTTAGCAGGCTATCCAAATCATGGGGGCATATTCGCACTGTGGTTAACCTGTTAGCTCGTCAACAAATAACTATTATATATGAAAACTATAATTAAGCCTTCATTTGCTTTTCGCAGTTCGTGATTCAAGAAGAGATCTCGAAACGCCAGGCAGATGATCTTGCTATTGCAATTGCAGAAGAGAATTACAAAGGTATAGCCATCCATTCCCCTCATAAAAATCTTAAAATTAAAGCCAGTCACTCCAGAGTTGAAGCTTTGTTGAGGCATGTTCGCATTTCGAGTTCAAGGTTAAAATTATAACATGACATAAAAACTCTTAATTGATTTTCACATCGATACCAGTATACTTTTTTGTAAT
Source organism: Porites lobata (assembly GCA_942486035.1). Lineage (NCBI taxonomy): Eukaryota > Metazoa > Cnidaria > Anthozoa > Scleractinia > Poritidae > Porites > Porites lobata. The sequence continues at coordinate 1,586,823 of CALNXK010000044.1, forward strand.
TTTTAAGGTTTTATGTCGTCCCAGGAGTTGGAGCCTGCAGAACATTTTACCTGCGGCTTTTTCCATGACAGAACAATTCACAGATTCAGCCAATGGCAAATTCTCGTCAAGGCCCTACAAACGTTAAATGAGAGGCTAAAGAGTTAATACATGCATTGATGATGTTTAAAAGGTGTTGTTTAGGTGTTAATAAAAGTAAGTTAAAGAAGCTGATTGCAGTGACTGTCACTCTTATCTAGACTGCAAAACATCCGTTTTAAAAAATTGTGTTGGTCAAAAACTTATAAGAAGGTCTAGAGCTTAAAACAGGGGCACCCATCGACCGAAGTGTCTCAAATGATTTGGCCTGTTTGGTTAATTTGGAGCTGCCCTAAAAACTGTTTAATATCTAGCTATATCTGTTCGGGTATCTTAGGGGAACTTTGGCCGTTTCGAAAGTTTTAGGTGGATTTTTCGTCTCATCCGAAACCGTTAGCTGTCCTGATGGGTCCGATTGATCAAGTTCGAGGTAATGGAGTAGCCGTACTATCATTAGAAAATTCTAAGGGTCCTTTGTCTTTATACCGAAATTTTCAGGAGACGTTTTTTTTTAGCAGCATTCCCAATATCTTGGTAATAAAATGCATGTTAAGAACACAAACTTCGAAAATCGTAGGTAACAAAGAAGAAAAACTTCGAATATCTTAGGCAACTGGAACGGTTATACAGAAATTTTCAGCCTTTCTCGAGCTTCAGAAATTTCTAGGCAATATTTGCTCCTTCGAACAGTTATGTTACAGAAAGGAGTCGTCAGGTGCCCTTGTTAAAATCAGTGGCGGATCCAGCGCTATAGATACGGGATGGGGAAGCGGCCATCCAGACCCTGAGATAAGGGGGGATTGAAACCAAACAAGTTGTCAATAGGATGTCAAAATGAGATGAAGGGGCCGCAGCTGAAAAGGCCACGAATCCGAGCAGGCGGTTTATATATTTCTCGCGGGTTCGCCGCTCTTTCGGGCGCGCATTTGCGGCTTCGTCGCTCAGTAGTGTAGTGGCCCGACAAAACCGCCATGCTACGCAAGCTACAAAAGAAACGGCTGCTCTCATTCGAACCACATTCCTTTCTCGATTTAAGCTAATCACGGCTACAGTTCTATTTTGTGGAACTGTTTCGCGCCAAATTAATCTTTCACATACCGTTCATTCATAGCCTCATTAGGGCCATTTATACGAGGAAAAATAAGACACGTCTTACATAAGACGCGTCCTAAATAAGACGCAAACTATCTCGTGTAAGACTGACGCGGCTTAGCTAAGTCGCGTCTTAATGTCAATAATGTGCCGTTTATACGGGATAGTTTGCGTCTTATTTAGGACGCGTCTTATGTAAGACGTGTCTTATTTTTCCTCGTATAAATGGGCCTAAGTTATTGAGCTGCCTGTGGCAGTGGCACCCAATTCTCCGTCGAAAAAAGACAAAATGGCGGACGGCTCACCGAGGTGTTACGTGTCCCACTCCCGCTGACCTGTTTCCTGGTTTCGCCACTACTTCTTCGCCATCTAAGGTCTCTAAGATAGATAGAAACGTTCATATACCCCTTCAAGTGTTCGTTCCTTCTTGAAAACGCCTAAATCTCGCCATTTTCCTCCTTCAAAGGGAGGAAGCAGCGCTGCTCTTTTGAAATTCTTCAGAAATTTATGATGTTACATCTTGAAATAATGCTGGAATAAAATTGGCTTTTCCCAGTCTTCGCTTCACCACCAATCATGTAGAATAGAAGACTAAATTAAAATGGCTGCAGATCCTGAACGTATAGTAACCACGTAGTAACCAGAACCTCTCTTGTAAGCTGTTCCATTCATTATTATGCCAAATGATAGCGAGGGGCATTTGCTCTTTTTCCTTTCCCGGCTTTGTTGTAAATTTGGCAGCTCTGACTAACAGAGTTTTTTTCAGGTTAATTTTTTAAAACCTGAACAACTACTCTCCATACAACTATACTCGTCTTTGAAAAGCAATCTACTGAACTACACATTCCTTTCGTTGTTAATAAATTCCTAGGCTGTTCCACCCACATCTCGAATTTTCTTTCGTCATTTCAAAACAAACAAACATTAGCTGAAACATCGACTTGGCGAAGCATAGCGAACATTCCCGACACACCCACGGCCGAGACCGATTAGTTATCGTAAAGCTAAACGCTCGACGACAGGTCATTGTGCACTGACTGTGTGGGCGATTTTAATTCCGATAATTTGTTTCGTTAATAAACAAAACGACATTTCATAAGGGCAACTGTTTTTAAATTGTCAAGTCACTGCAAACATGGAAACAGCCACTCTGTTCAGCTAGAATTTAAAAAACTGGACAGAATTATATTACGTCTAGTGTCATTCACAAGTTCTAGATTAACAATGTTTGAAGGGATTTTTGTTTGCTAACCAGATTGATTATTGCTAAAAGTTGATAAGACTACAAACAAACCCATCCCATCTTAATTACATAAAAGATAGATGATCTTAAAACGTCTGGATTAACTGTAATTGATAGGCTTGTGGGCGTATACGCAGAAAATAACTTCAAAACAAAAGGTTGCTGATCCTAATCAAAGAGTGGGAGCTACATTAATTTAGTAACCTGGGAAGCTCGCTAAATTTAACTGAATCAAAGAGCTTTTGTTTCTTTATTTACTTCTTCTTGCACAAAAAAAAAAACAAAAACAAATAACACTGAAAAACAAACAAGACAAAATCAAATTGCCTTTTTTAATAAGTCACTGGAATTCCGGCACAAAAGGTTGCTGGAACATATATAATTGTCCTTGAAAGTAATCCGTACGAGATTGGTTTGTAATAAAACTTAACACGAATCAACCTGCCTCAGTAACGTTTACGCAAGCTAAAAGCAGAGCTTTCCAAACTGAGGTGCTTGTAAAAAGATACACATGGAAGACTGTGTACTGAATAAATATAAAATTAAACTAAGTTCCAAACTAGTGCTTTCCAAACTGAGGTGGTTGTAAGACGACATGGATGACTGTACTGAACGAATCCCGGGGAAAAAAAAATATAAAATCAACCTTTCCAAACTATATGATGGATAGGCGTGTGCTACTTTAGCAGAGTTTGACCAGTCAAGCAAAAAGACGCTTTGGCACCAGCTCCAAGGAAAGAAATGATTCGGCGAAAAGTGCATACATCGAAAAATTATATGTTGAATTTAGTATAGTTTTATCTCCTTTAAGAGAGCCGATCAAAGATCGAAGAAGATTTATCTACCTCCATCCCTACATTAGCATACATAATCATACCCAAAAACAAAAGAAAAATAAAAGTTAACTGCAACAGATATAACAGCATAAAACTCGATTAAAACTCAGTAATGAAGATACAACTTCCGATCTACAAAACATCCATCCAGAATAATATATATTGAAGTTCCTCTTCATTGCGGTTTTTATAATCAGTAAAGTTTGCGTATAGTACGAACTGTTCTAAAACTGATGGAATGTTAAATGTAATATATGACAAATACTGCTACAAAGATACAAATAAATTAATTAAGCCACCGCTATCAATGTAATTTTAATCGAATCTATTGTAGTAAAAAGGAACAGGGCTGAAAAACGACTGTGCATGCGCCAGGTGAGGCAGTGTTGTCTTCTAAAAAAGGACACCTCATTAGAATTTTTTAAACAAGCTTGCATTGCAGAGCCAGAGGTCTTCGTGCCCTTAGAAGTAGATAACTCTCGTAATCTTTTTTTTTGTCAATGTAAGAAAGATAGAAGTGACCGATTAAATAAATGAAAACAAAAATAACTCGAATGAAAAACAGGCAACGGTTAGTTTTGTCTTTGCTGCAGTCTTCAGTTATAAGGGACCTTACGAAACTACGACGGCGACGGCAAGGAGAACGTCGAAAAAGCAATAGGTCTAATGAACAAAACAACAACTCTGCATATGTATCAAGCTTTTTTGTACATTTCTTTGCTGTCCCTGCACAACTACGACGTGAAATGACCAAATTTTAAGTTTACTTGGAAAAGGAAGCGGCAAGGCGATAAATTCTACAATCTCTGTCTGAACTCGGGTAGCCTACGTAGCAAGCGTTTCCAATCGAGTTATTGCGCGAAAGTTAGAGCGGAAGCAAAAAAATGGTTGTCTTCGTTCCCCTCCCCCTCCCACGTCATTCATGTTTTTTTTGCTCTTGTCCCAGCTTCCTAGACGAACCTCGCGAGGAAACGCTTGCTACGCAGGCTAGAACTCGGGCGCGGTCCCTTCTCTTCAGCTCCAACCCAAATTCCTTCTCTTTAAGTAACTGCAGGGCCCCTTGAAACGTGTTGGAATAATCGCGAAAAAAAGTGAAAGGATGTGAAGTCTATTTCATGAACATCGCCGTTGGCGCATCGTAAGGTCCTATAAACGCACAGGAAACGACAAAATAAAAAATGACAACAAAACAGTGAATGGGTAATGAAATCACTGGAAGGGTGAGGGTTTCAAGCCAGGTTTTGCCCCAATTCAAAGTTTCATTTTCCCATTCGTTGTGCTTGTGAACTGTTCCGTGTTCCCTGTTCCCTGTTCCTGATTTTTCGTGTGTATACTAGCAATTAGCTCTTCTAAGATGACGCTTTGGGCCCTTAGCCTTCAATCCTTTGGTCCTGACTGTAAGTCATATAACGTACGTTCTGGCCCCTTCGTATATCTTTACAGCTACGTTTATCCTCAGATCAATAAACCATGATTGTAGCTTTTACTAGGGAAATCTTAGAAGAAGAAAAACCAATGCTAAGAGAAAGGATATTAAAAGATGTACATTTTCTTAGCTTGTTTTAGTCAACATCGCTATCTGAGCCATCTTAAGACAACAGGTAACTGGCTCTAACATCGCTGTTTTGGGGGAAATGAAGCTTAGCCTCTTCAGTCAACCGGGAGGGAGGAGAAAGCTGGAGACTAAGCTACTTTTTAATTTTCAGTGCTACAATAACAAAAAGACAAAAATAGAAAAATAAACACCTTTTTCCTTGTCTCAAACTAGCGATGAAACCTGCCTGGAAAGAGGGGCGGACTGTTTTCTGTAAGTATCTCTTCGGAGAAGCAATTGAAACATTGCCTAGAATTTCCTATTACTTGAGGACGGCTAAATATTTCTAGATGATCGTTCCATTCATGTACAATTAATTTTGAAAGCTTTTCTACTACTAGTAAATTGCCTACGATTTTCTGAAGTTTCACGTACTTTTCACATTTCACAGCCCAGGTTAGGCTACTTTTCGTACAAAGGAGGGGGACTACAAAGGAAACCTAAAATTATCGAATTCAAAAATGTGATGGAGGGAGATATCACAAAAATTAATTAATTAAGAACCTGGGTTTTAAGAACCTGTTAGACTAAAATTTTCGTTTTAAGCCCCCTCCTCGTAATAACCTAGTAAGGCTAAAATTTTAAGTTAGGTTCTTATCAGTGGAACTGGTTATGAATGTACTGTATTTGTCCCAAGATTTTCTTGGTATCAACTTTGAAATGGCATTTTAGAGAACTGTCTATGAGTTTGTTTGTTATCTTTTGTTAAGGGCATATCTGCACTGTACTGCCTTTGGGCATTACTGTATGGTATAAATGATTTATATTGTATTATGAGATGATATTTATAATATATTTAACTGAAATTCATACGAAAATATAAGAACCTATTTTAAGAACCTTGGTAGTCTAAATTTGCTTTAAGTACCATTTATATAAGAACCTGTTAAGGCTAAATTAAAAATCCATGGGTGTCCCTGCCAGATGTTGTATTTAAGTTTGTAACCAGTTTATCCGTGATAAGTCTTTTGCTAATGGATGCATGATCTGCAGACCAAATCTAACTTAAGAAGCAGGAAGTTGGTTAAGTCGGTGGTAATGCGAGAGGAATAAACAGGGAAGCCACCGTTACCAGAGACTTTCCGGAGGCTTTCGTACACTCGGTCAAGCACAAATACTAGTTCCGATATGAGAAACCTCTACCAATGTGTTTAAGTAACTCCGAGTACTGCTCTAAATTAGAGGAGCTTTCTGACGTGCACTACTGAGATAATCTTATAAGATGGTAGCTATTTGATCCTTTAACACAGACTCAACACGATATCTTTCCGAAAACTCAACAAACGAATCAAGTGTTCACTTCAGTTTTTGGTACTTTAGACATTTTTAGTTAGCAAGATAAACATAGCGGTTTATATTTTTTTCTATAACTATATTTTGGCTGAATGCTTAAGAAGGTAGAGAAATACATCTTGACCCTGAGTAGGACGCGTATTGATCAGCTCGCAGCCAAAAACCAAACCGTGCTGTGGCGACAGTTTCCTGATAATAAAAGTCTCTTTTTCTAATTTACAGTTGGTTAAAAGCGAAGCCTATATAGTTTGATAACCCCTGACAAAGTGACCCCAAACGAAACTACAGCACATGGCCAGAATTCGGCAAAAAATGTTCTAACTTGAAACTAGTATTATTTACATTTTTTTTCTTTGTATGCAACACCATCTCATGCGTGAATACTAATACAAATAAACATTGAAATCATTGAAAAAACAGATAGTTCCAAGCTGAAGGATAGCTTTCTCAGTGGACTCAAAAGTTGGAATTCCCGGTAGAACTTCATATACTCTGATGATGATGACAATCTGGCTAATTCTCAATATCGCAGATATCGGGTCAATATGCTTGACTAGCATACTGTACATGTATTAGAAGAAGAATAGGGTTCAAACATTTTTACACGGATACAGTTCAGCCATAGCTCTCAAGAATTGTCAAAGAAATAATTCCCTTTCGTGGTGGAGTGAAACTCTCCGTGATGAAACCAAATGCCTTTTGTGCTAAAACAAAAATTGAAAGCAGGAAATTCTGCTAAAGTTGTTTGTTACTCGATCACACCGGAAAACCGCAATTGACGTCAATAGTCTGCGACGACCTCGCCGCAGGAAACCGAGCGAGCCACGAGACTTCCGAGAACACAACGAAAAGACACGAAAACAAAACATACTGGAAGTGACGGCAGCGATCCACTACGACCCAAATAATTACACAGCTTTTTACGAAATATGTAGATTTTTTTACGACAGATCGAGCATCGCCTCGGCGCAGAGACTCGCCTGTTCACCCTAGACCCTCCATTTTCTCTTTGGTAATCGTCAAGAACGCGTAGAAAAATAAAAACGGTGGGGATTTATCGACTTCAAACGCAAAACCTGAAAGAAAATAACGTCTGTGTGCTGGCTACTGAGCGAGAAGGGAGATAGTAACTTCATAATCGGCCTAAATGTGCGATGATCATGTACAGTAGCATTCAACTTTGCCGGCGATTCGTTTAGAAGAGGGTTTATTTGTGTCAAAATCTTTCCACTCCGGCAGTTTTAACTGAATTGGCCTAATGCTATTTACGGCACGCACCTTTAGCTCTCCTTCAATGCGATGACAACTCAATCACCAAATAGGGTTTGACACTCCTGAACTTTCAAGAAAATACTCAGTTTCTATTAGAAGTATACGCACCAGCAAACGACGGAAACACAACATCGAACTCATTTCGGTCTGAAACAGTTACAGATACATCATACTGATAGATCGGGGCTTATATGGAAAGACACGTTCTTTTCTATTGTGATACTGAAACCAGCGCTGTGAAGTGTGTTATTTTTGGACGGAGTGTTGGCCTTTCCACTTGACCCCTGGGCGACGCCCAGTGAAGCTGTGTTCTTGTTTTAGAACATTTAGTTTGTAAACAGTCTAATATCTCAGTCCATCGGAAATTGTCAATGACCTTTCTTTATCGGCGCACCATCGGCAAGCTTCGGCTCCGCCTACGAAGTTGATACTCGAAAACCCCCTACAATGATATCGGCTTTCGACATTCCGATGTCATCTACGGTTTCCTGCCGAGGAATTTCGATCATCTGTCGGCCTCCCGAGTAGGTAAAACGATAGCAAGCGATGGTAAGGATTTGGCATTTTGGGGTCAGTTATTAAAATTTTTCTCGTTCTTATCGTTCTGTGCTGAGAACCGTAACAACTCAGATAGTCCATCGGCACGAGCACCGTTTCCCTCCTTCTGTCCAGTTGACTCAAGATGACTTTTTTATCCAAATACGTGAGAGAGCCTTTCTCATTGCATTAAACCAAGATAAAAATTATTGGACTGAAAATATCGCACGAGGTAACCCCTAATACTTTGAGTCTTCGGAGTAAGATACGGTGGTGTTCAAATAAATAAAATTACTGATACTCTCAGATAGCAGGAGTTCCATTAACACGTGAATGAGGAGGTGTATTCCGGAAAGCATACGTGGACTAAACAAGCGGACTACAGCCCGATCTTTTGAAAAATTAATAAACAAACCCGTGGTTTAGCCACCTGGAAATTAACGAGAGGTTAAGTTGTTACAGTTACAATAAAGTAACGGATTATTGGCTCGTTACGCCTTTTTTAAGGCCTTGTAAGTCAGAAGGAGTGACCGCCGAAGGAAATGCAAATTATCTCAATGAACTCCGTAACTTCCTTTCTTGTGTTGGAAATTGTAAGGAATTAGAGTAGAGATAATATTCGCTCATTCCGTAACGGTGTATACACAGGAAAAAAATGTAAACAGCGGATAAATTTGGCGCAGTTTATTTTTATAGGGCTGGCCATGCTCAATACCCGGTCAATATGCATGGCAATATGTTTGGCTCTAATCGGCCTTTTGATTTATCCGGGTTGTATTCCCTAAAAAAGTAGAAAACATTTACCTTCCAGATTAAAAATGAAAAGCCAAAAAAATTATCAACATCAAGAGCCGATCTGATCCTGTCAACATACATATATTTAGAATGCTCTTTTATGGGATAAATTACAAATCTCTACTCAGTTAATTCCATAAGTTGATAAATCTAGCTAAGTCGGAACGAAAGCGTTTTATCGCAGCGACCCGACCTCTTAATATCACTCAATCGGGACTATTCAAAAGCATTACTACGTCACAGTCGTAAAAGGTCGCCACTTCCCGATTTGGTCATGTTTTCCGACGATGCGAGTCAAAACAATTATTTTCCCACGATCCGACAAACAACAAAATGTTTTGGATCAGTGACTTGATTATTGTTAACGATTGTCCTTAGACGTCCCCTAAGCATAATTTTTATTGTCATAGTGCGTTGAAATTCACTTTTTAGACCTGCTGAACGTTTAATCGAGGTGCATTTTGCTCGCGAGCACGGAAAATGAGATCGTTCGGAATAAGCAAAGTCACTAATGGAATGTAGATTCGTGGAATCTTCCAGCACGGAAGTCAAATTGTCACTCAAATGAGCTGAAATTACAACTTGCTATTGTGCTCAATGTATTTATTTTGCAGACAAAGGATTCATTTCAAATGTCAACTTTTTATAATCAAGTTGTTTTCATCGCTCAAAAGAATTACTGAGCCATCAAATTTCAGCCAATCAGAGCTCCCAAAGGTCACTAAAAATGACCCGCGGCGAATAATTACCCTCAATTGACGTCATCAAGAGGACAACTATAGAAATCCCTGGTCAGTGATTGGCTGAGACTCATTCCAGAGGGAATACGCATTGTTTTCGTCCAACCGCAAAGAGATTTGGTCACCTACACGCCTACATTTCCCATATTTGGTAACAAAGTAGTCGAACTATCTGAGTGAACGAGCATATAAGCAATGTCTTCGCTAGATTCAAATCATCATTAGATCGGAAACTGAACAGTTGGGTTAGAGTGCCCGTAGGAAAAGAAAAAGCCATAACAACGCGCCTACTCAATTATCTGATTACTCACAGCTGAGCAGCTAGCAGGGGCATTTTGAACCAATCAAGTGAAAATGGCTCTCGCAAGTTTACCAGTATCAGTTATTCAAGAGGCGAGGACAGTCATTGATGGTAGCAACTCCGAATGTGATTTAAACACCACTTTTGTTCGTCCATCGGTTTCAAGCGCGCAATTTTCATCCCAACCAAAACTGGACGATTGGCAGGTTAGTTGATCTGTTTAAATTAACGGGTAAATTACCGCGTTACAATAGAACACGAATTCCTTTAGTTTGGTTAAGAAATATTCTCGCGACAGCAAGTTGCGAACCCAAGTTACTCGAGCCCACTCATGCGTAACCCCTCACTCGATTTTAGTTGAATCAATTTTTCTTGCGGATTTTTTTATTCATAAACTGCGTGAAAAACTGCTCGTTAAAAATTAATGCGTTATCACGATGTGGACGATGTTTGGACAGAACCGATTAGACCCTGGCGATACTCAGAAGTTTAAATAATTCAATGATCAGCACGCTTGTTACAATAGAACGAGTTGTTTATCGCACTGATCATTAATTCCTCGCGTTAAGTTATAACATTCATTTCTTGAAGTCAGTTACACTTCGGATTGAACTTTTTGATTTCTTAAAGTGTTGCGCACGAGATTGAGCACTAAAATAAGTATTCATTGGTGGTGGAAGTTGGACAAAAAACATGGAAATTGGTGGCTTAAGACGGTACACGCACCAGTGCGCCATATTTGACAACTCGATATGTGAACTCTGTTTCATTGATTCTAACCTTCCATCTCTGTCTGTTGTTTTTCTTAGACTATGTGGGAAATGGAAAAATACCTAGCCTCATCTGCTTCGCCATTAACCATGAGCCCGCTCATTTCAAGAAAAAGAAAATTCCGCCGCGAGAGCGCCAACGTCGTCAATGACTTTTTTACGTTCGATGATGATTCGAACGATGACTGTGTGATTGTGGAGAATAACAACAACTCTCACCCGCTACCGTTGGTGCCAGAGAAGGTTTTCGTCACAGATGTGGACACATTCACGCTTGCTCCAGCGTTTTCGACCACTTCAGCAATCACAACCATCAGCTCAGTGCCTGCTGTTAGTGGCAATATGGCCATAACAAGTGACAATCGACCACACTACCATCAACTTAAAGTCGCTCAACCTCCACGCGACTACACTGTTATTTACCCACCAACGCCACCGAATTCTAACCCTGGATCTCCAGAGATGGTCACCCAACAGATTTATCTTGGACCCCTCGGCCCTCCACCGCCATATACCCCTCCAACAGTGATCTTGCCTCATCGAAGAGGCTCGCCCGAACTTCAACGTCGACGCATTCACCATTGCGAACATCCAGGCTGTAAAAAAGTGTATACGAAAAGTTCGCATCTCAAGGCTCATATGAGAACACATACGGGTGAAAAACCCTATAAATGTACCTGGGAAGGATGCGAGTGGAGGTTTGCTCGGTCAGATGAGCTGACAAGGCATTTTAGAAAACACACGGGAGCCAAACCGTTTAAATGTCAGTTCTGCGACAGAGCTTTCGCAAGATCAGATCATCTGGCTTTGCACATGAAAAGACATCAGCCGCAGCAGCAGTCGTAAGCGAAAATTAGAATATACGAACTTGGACACAACGGTAATAAGAGTGTTACACATTCTCACTCGTTATTTCACTGTAATTGTCATTAGAAAGGACATAGAAAGAAGGTCGTAAGTTTGGTCGTCACATAGATGACGTTCATAAGCCCTTGTCTCCCAAAGGCAAAGTGAAGGCAGAAATCAGTCACGAAGAACAGATTTCGGACGTTTACTTGAAAAAAATTAAAATAACATCAAAGATATGTTAGCTTTTTCTCGAGTAGTCACGTATTTGAAGTTAGAATTCCAATCTAACGAAAGAGATGATTTCACCAAAATTCACTTCTGCCTTTAATACTGAGGGACCAAGGAGTATGAACAGTGAAAGATCAAGCCTCAGTGAAACGATTTTTCTTATTCTAAATGTGGTAAATGTCCATGTTTTGAACTTCACCGTTTTTGTTGTAAAAGACGCATCGACGAAACGTCAGCTTAACCATTTAAGTACAGAAATCAGATTAATGTTTGGTGTTTTTAACTATCTGTACTTTGTACAAAGATGTGAACTTCGGTCCCATCAGTCAGTCTGTCATGACTCAAGAACATTCACAAAAGAACAAAAAACGCCATGAAATATGTTTTGCGATAAAGAAAAATGTATATATAATGTTTGTCAAAAGAAAAAGAGAGATGTATTTTTATGTAATGGAATTTAGAGGTTATATTTATATGATACTTTGTTATTTTATTCAGAAGATGAAAAGTCTATCAAATAAATGAAAAAGAACAGCTGGAATTTTATCTTTTGTGTGAATTCATTTGAAACGGATATATTTTGGCGGCTGTTAGGCTTTTGTTGAGATATTAATTGGGGTAGGAAAATAACGAAAGCACATAAATCGCTCGCTCGTCCCTGCCAACTTGTCAATGGGTAATGTCTTTCACAAAAGCGTCCAACTTTCGTTTTCCTGGAGTCGTCTGGGATTTTGATTGTTCAATGCTTTGGAAAGACTTTCTGGGCGCAAATGACCACTCTTATTGCCCAATAACCTTGTTCAGTTACTCTTCTAAATAAGAGTGTAACGCTGGCATGACGGTTGCTATGTGAAACTTGTATCAAGGCAATAGCACGATAATCTCGGCTTTGATTTGGTTCGTTTTCATTACAAAGAATTCAGAAGACACAGACTCGTGTTTCCACTGAATTTTAAGCTTACATACAGAACATACAGTCATAGTTTCTAAATTTGTGTTGCTAAATAAGCCAATACATTAAATTCCATAGATCTTCCAGTAATTTTTGCCGACAGAATGCTTATGAAGGTTATTCTTTTTCGGAGGCAAACCTGTCAAAATAACGGAGAGAAATATCCAAGAATCAACTTATATTTACAGTTAGGGTAGCTTTATATGACCAACCATGCGTTTGTTTTTCACCTTACAGACAAAATGCTTACAACTAAAAACAATCAAAGTTAGGTAGGCGGTAGGCCACAATATCCTAGAAACGGGTGCGGTGAATCTAATAAAACTTCGGGCGATCAATATGAACAAGTAATGAGATAAATATTTTAGCCGTGGAGACCTGGTTGTGACGTTGCACAAGGTAACGGCCACCAAATTCAGAAGCTTTCACAAGCTGGCAAACCGTCTGTGCTAGCTATTTAGTTTGATAAGTTCATTATCAGCGTTCATTTTGTTAAACTACCATTTCCTTTTATGTTGATAACCAACAGACTGATAAAAATACATCATGTCATTGACTGGGTCATAGGAAGCGGAAATGTAAACTTACTGATATCCATGATTCACATCTGCCGAACAAAAAGAAAGAAATACAGGGGCACCCAACGAGGATATAGTTCAAAACCACTTAACATCGCATTGTTGGACGTATTTTAGTATTCAAACGGTAGATATAGGCATATTTTTATCCCCTAAAAACTTTTCATCTGTTCGGATTTCCTAGCTGAAAATCCAGTGATCCGAAAATTATAGGGATAAAAACTTACCTTCTCGAAAATTTCAGCCAGGAAAAGGCTCCCGAAAATTCTAGGTGGCCTTTTTTAGGGCAAAAATCCGTTAAAAATGAGTAATTATACCATTTTCTAGGTGTTCGAAAATCCTGATATCCAAGCAAGATTTTATCAAATGCCGAAAAAAAATCGTCTTCCGAACAGATATTTTCTTGCCGTATAAACAAAACTTGCAAGACAGAAATATCCGTTTTGCTCTACCTCGTTACCAGTCTTCGCCGCGCATCAGAAGGCCTGGCCTCTGCGATTGAGAGAACTAACTGAGCCTCAAGCCCTGGAGGGGTATAGAAAGAAATACAGGGGGTTCCGCTAGGAGATTTTAACCAGTATCCTTTTGTCCTACACCATCTGCTCAGTAAAATGGTAATCCCACAATAGCTACTATATACTTTTCCTTTTCTCAGTGGAATAGAAATATGAAATTAATCAGCACTGGTCGTGAAGTTGTTAATAAAATTTATTCAAACTGAAAAGAATACACACAACTACTGAAAGAAAATGCTGATTACTGCAGAAAATTTCACATGACCGGAGCAATTCTCGCGCATCTTTTTTGTCAAACCTAAAATAATCCCCCCTCCTCCCCTTTATCATTTGTCTCTCTGTTCGATTCGTAGGTACATGTGACCCTTTAAGATCGATTCCACCTGGCCGTTCTGCGTGTTTACAGTTATCAAATATAGATAACTGGTCATTGCGGCGAAAGCCTTGTAGCCCACAGTAAAGATTGTCACGTTACCTAACAACATCTCCATTCTAACGCAGCCTGTTTGTGTAAGGACACTGAATTTGATTTGCACGAATTTCAAATTCTAGAAGCCTTCAATTGATAGTGACAAATAGCAGCAAACGTTTAGCATGATAACATATGATGATGTATTTTCAGAGAGCTCATGATGTGAGAATGAGAATTCTCTCTTGGCTCCTAATCATTCATTGGGGGGGGGAGGGGGGGCGATGATTACTCCCGGAGGAATCCCCAGAGGGGGGCACTCCCTTCTTTGGCATGTCCCGCTGAACAAGGCCGGTATGATATTCATGGTCTCGAGTCTTAAACAGGGTATATAATTTCACTATTGAGCGTCTCAGTGAACAGGGTGTCTTTTTAGACCCGAAGCCTCTTAAACAGGGAGTGAATTCTGGCGGTGAGCGGTCTACGGGTGTAACGAAGTATGTTAAAATAATCTAATTTTGTTTTGTTTGAATGTGACTCCAAAACCCCTAAATATATTTTTCCCCCTTTTGTATTGTTGACTCTCTGGAGAGAAAATATCTCCTTAAACAGGGCATTTGGGCTACACTCTTAAACAGGGTCATGAAAAACAGTCTCTTGTTTTAAACAGAGTAGAAAAATGAACAGATTTTGTCTTAAACAGGGTCACGGTTTGAAGGCCTTTGCGGCTCACCCACGCTAAAACTGCCCTCAAGTACCCCCCCCCCCCCTTGGGGAAGGAATCATGGAAGACATAAGTCACGCATGATCTGTTAGTTTCTTCTGCCTGCGTCTAGCCACGAAGACCGCAGACATGTAGATTGCTTAATAGGCAATTTTTTTTTTCATTTCCGCGCACGCAGTTCCAGCTATGATCATACCAGTTAATGTGGTTTTGCGGTATATAGTCTATTTCATCTTTTAGTCATCCAAAGTCTATAAAACCTGGAATAATGAACAAAAAAATCAAGTTCCCTGAACTCCATACACATGTCTCGTCCTACGTCTGCATGATTCGTGATGTAGCTTATATGCCGGACCGGGAACTGTAATAATATTAGCTGGTATGTGCGGGAGTGAATTCGTCTTTCTGTTTAGCATGCGTATGCGTAGTTGGGGGAGAGGAGGGGTTAATTAACGGGAGAGTGCTTTAAAGTGTCTATCGAGTGCTGGCTTTGCCGCTCACTTTGCTGGGGCTCCGCCGCCAACAAAGTACCCCGGGCATAAGAATTCCGCCAGCTACGAGGCAGTACTTTCTGCTTTGGAAAGGTAAATGGAAACCACACTGACTGAGCAGTATTTTACATGTCCGGCTTCCCATTCCTTGATGTTTATTATGTTTGTTGAATCTGAGTATAAAGTACCTTGCGATATCGTGTGTCAGTTTGTTTCACCCTGATTCTATCACTATATCTTTAAAGTTCTCTCTTATTTTTCACCTTGAGGTACTGATATGTATTTAACGTTTTCAGTCTCCTAAACCAAGTCATGGTGAGATTATTTTTCACTCCAGGTCATTAAGATCTGTGGACGAAATTCTTTGATGCTGGTATTCAAGTGAAACTTCTTTCAAAACAACATTTGTGCTCCTGCATTTGTTTAAAACTACTATTTTTGGCTTGGGATTTTAGACCAAGAAATTTCACTAAATTTGAGGGGTTTTTTTCTGGACACTATAGCAAGCGAGAACATGCATCTCGCCACGTTTTTCTCCCGCCGTAGGCAACGAACATTCACGGATAGTTTAGCATCCCTATTATTACCAAGGATATTGAATAAGTGTGGTTTCGTTTTTTTCCCTTTACTCATATTATAGCCCACACACAGCAGCATTTATTTTTAGCACCATAATAGACATAATATATTTTACTCCCCTTGAAACAACTCGTGCAGTCCATGTAAGTTAAAGACTCTAGCACACAGATCCACACGGCACTATTTATACAAGATGGCGTCCTATAAGAGGTTACGTGTAAAGCCCACGGTATAAAATGTATGGAAGTCTGGTATGGCAGCTGTCCCAAGGCTACCTGATTGTACTCGAAGGAATGTACGTTTTTTTTAAGCTGTGCAAGTTCTGGTAGACGAAACAATAAACCAACTTCCTAATTCCGTAAGTCAAGGGGTGCTTATAACATCCCCGATCAATATGTTGACATAAACTTAAGGATCCTCGTCTTTATATCGACCCGACCGGCTCTTGGTCCCTCCATAACAATTTCTTCAAGTTCACCAAAGCTATGTATATAAATAATCCAAGAATTATTCCACTCTATTAGAGAATTCGGACATCATGTGTATATGTTATGACTCAATCAGTTTTTTTTCTTGGATCAAATTGTTCTTCCTTTGTTTATGCGGAGTTTGTAACAATAAAAGGAAAAATAACATTTAGAAAAAAGGATCAATTAAACCACAACAACGTAACAACAATATACCGGGAATACCCTTATGTAAAAACGAATGGTAGCAAAAGTTTTTTTTTCGTCGTTGTTTAGTCGCTTTTATTAAATAAAACTACATATACTCAGACGTTATGCGCTCAGAACGTGAGTGAATGCCTTGCTCACGGAAGTTAAAGGAGAATAGAAACTTGAGAATTTTGTCAGTAAAAAGTGCAAACTAGATATTGTCATATCATAACAGTAAAGCGCCTTATCAAAGCTAAGCTTATTAGTCCTCCCTGCCAACTTAAACAGCCCCCACATCATCTTAGGTGTTCTGAACAGACAGGAATCTGCAGGTTTTTATTTGCGTCAGTGTGGATTGTTCGAAGTCGCAACTTAAAAATCATATCTAATCCAAAAATGAGAGAAAAGTAAGCAGTATTTATACCCGAACATGGACCAGCCGATTATGCTGAGGACTGAACCGCCATTTTTATATGACAAAGGTAGTACCGTCTTCCTCAGCTATTTTAGCGCCTGATTGGTCCGATCCGATCCCCGGGATCAAAGCCGCTGCACCTCCCGTTCTACAAGCCAGTACTCTACCAAGTGAGTTACTGTAGTAAAAGGTGCGGTGGACCCGCGTCAGGGCTAGGGAACTTTACTTGAATTTTTGGAAAACAGTACAAATTTTGCTTTTGCTCAATCAATTACTTAGTTTTTTTTGTGGTAAGGGTTTGCAAAAATATTACCCAAAATGTACAACTATAGCCAAAATGTAAAGTCCTTTTAAACTCCTTTTTACCGTTTCTGTTTTGAAAAAGTATGAACTCTCTTTTAGTTCATAATTAAATAATGCCGTAATAATGTCGCCCACCTGTAAAACGCAGCCAGCAAGCCATCGATACAAGCCTGCTTTACCTGATCATCTTTAATATCATATTTTTTTAGTTCTTGAAAAACTCTTTTCGAGCGAGCGTTAAGGGCAGAAATTTAGCCGCCTCAGGCTAAAACAATATCACGTCTTCTCAAAAGGCTTATGAAATAAAATATAATGTGATTGATTGCGTGCCTATAGTAGTTGGCCATGGACCATAATATATAAATTACTTTTTAAGTTCAAGAAAAAAAAGGCTAATGGTTTTATCCAGAAATGCATGAAGCTGTTCTAGATATATCGCCAAAATAGGCAGAGTTTCGTTGCAGTTTTGACTTTTATCATGTCTATTGGCTTCAGAAGTACCAAAAGAGGAAATTGGCCGCTTAAACAAGCGGTTGTCTAAAAATAATGACTGCTAAAAACGTCTCAGGTTTGTAAACAAGCTGATAAGTGGATCAATATAGTTTCCGGAGGCGAACATGAGAGAGATTAAGCTCTGCTTTTCAAGGCAAAGAAAAATGAATGATATTGTACTGGTCACAGGTCACTGCTGTGGTAATGACATCACGAGTGAATAAGACATACCAACGAAACAAAAACCGCTTTGTTGCACGAGTAGTTGCAATAACTCCGAAATTAATTATTAAGTTGGCAAACTTTTCACAACAAATTTGCAACTCCTTATCTTTCAAACTATAACTTTCAAAGTGTTAGGTTCTTGAAAATCACTCGGTGCTGTGAAAACAAAAGACTTTAGGGCATGCCAAATCAAGTCAGCTTCGTTCCTCTTTGGCTTTGCTCACCCAAAGAACCGCAATGGAGTACATAATTAAGCTTGCGACATTTTTGGACAGTTACGTGTGAATCTCGTGTCTTTGCGGTTTTTAAAGCTGAATAGAAAGGGTCTGAACTAGCTTGAACTATAGCAACTTTAACAAAGCCTACTGTCCTGGTGTTATTAATTGCCACTTTGGGTTTACCCAAATTAAAGAGCGCAGTGACAATGACCTTCATTGTGATTCTCTTCTCCGAATTCACTGCACACTTATCTCGCTGCAAGAAATTAAATTTGCCAACCGCTCAATGGCCGCTATACTGAACGACATCGTGGTCCTCTTTAAATACTGTCTTTATTATCTTTTTTGCATGTTAAAGGTGACAATATTGCTCGTAGAATGATAAACGTCACGTACTGTTTATGTAGCGGTTATGATTTAATCAGTACGCCTACACATAGTTGGCAAACCGGATCAGTGAAAACTGAAGTTTAGTGAAATCAACTTTAGTGCGGCTTTGACCTTGCAATTCTCAAACCCTCGGTTGGTGTTTGTATAAAAAACTCGTGAGCAATGGGGCGATCCCTGCTTACCGCATGGCATACTTTGAGTTATGCTCGCCGGACCAGTGCATTGACCGGCCGATCTTGCTGCAAAATGGAACGCCATTTTGATGTTGCAATATATTCAGTCCCTTCTTCCTCGTTTATTTTTCTGAAGTACCTGATTGGTGCAAAACCGGAGATCGAAGCCATGACCTTCCGCTCTGCAGACCAGCGCGCTAATAAAACTTTTGTCACCGGTAGATTAGCTAGCGGTTCTGGAAATGGCCGAATTTTACTGAGACACTAAAAATCTTTGGGTTGGTATAACTTAACAAGGGTGTAAGCCCCATAAAAGGAGACAATTTTTTCCCCAGTTGCATCACCTCTGTTCCAATGAAATGTTTTCTAAAATTGTTGCACTTTATATACCGAGCAACTTGTCAGTTTTCAACAGTCCCCCATAGTTGAGAACAAAGTACATTTAAAATCAACCCAATCTATATTTAAAGCTCAAAACTAAATTTTGAGATTGGACAAGAGCGGGTGAAGCATGCAAATAATAACACTGAGCTGGAATAGCTTTTTAATCTAAATTATATGCGGGTCATACTGGATGAGTTGAAAGTCGGCTCGTTTTAAAAGTTAGTCACGTCCGGTGAAGTCACTAATGTCGTGGTGGCATCAATGACTGCTCTTTCTAAGAAACTGTATATTGTTCTTGGCCTCTCAAAATTGGTAAACCTCAGCGGCGTATGCGGCAAAAAATTGTTTTCCGGGTCTGGATCCATTTAGAATAACAGACAAAGCCATTTCGTGCGTCATTGCGCGTTTTTTGTCAAAAACAACAAAGTGTAAAAACAAAGGATAATTAAATGACGCAAGCGGATGCGATCGGAGAGTCGTTGAGAGTTCGGTACGTGCCGAAGTTTCCACGAAGAACGACACGTCATCTACCACTTTTAAAATATCCTTATCATCGGATGTGATGAGGTTGATTTAGTTTACAACGCGTGATATTGCGTTAGTATTTCACTTAATCGTCAAAGTTATTTTAAATTATAACATCAAATTCGAACATTACAATATTCAGCGTCTGCGCAAGGAGGAGTTTTGTCCATTTCAGTAATCAGTTAACACAAGAGAGAATGATTCTTGGTTAACATGGTTAAGGTGTTTAGCTACAGCCAAGACATGGCCGTCGTCTATTTTGACAAAAGTGTCCGACGTCTAATTCTGTAAGGAAATCCGTAGGAACAGTATTTATTTATTTATTTTTATCATTGAGGAGACGAAAAGGATAGAGAAGCCAGAACGTATGGAGAAAAGCAAGGATTTTTTTTATCGCAATCACAGAAATTTTGGTCGATTAGATTACCCTGATTCAATATACACCTAATAAATTTGTCAAGCCTTAGTGCATGATTTGAAAGTATTTTGTCTACTTGACTTTGAACGTATTTTATGTACTCGACTCTTAAACGTTTAGATCTTGCAAATACTAGAGGAATTTCATGTTCCACACGGAACGATGGATATAAATAATAAAATAATAAATTTAAATAAATTTAATGGTCTTTATTTATTGCAACTACGTGCGGATATATAAGAGATACCCAGATGTAAAACAGAGTGAGATCTGAGTACGAGATTAAGATTCTACGTTACGAATTCCTTCAATCAAAATTAGTCTGTAGAAAAGACTATATAACATAACCTTTCATGTACCACTTTACTTCACTCCCCTTCGCTATTAAACTATTCTCACCAGGAAAACACGTTCAAAAGTCTAAATTAATGTACTGCTGAACATTCTCATTGTGGCCTAGGGTAATACACGGCATACTCGCAGGCCTTGTCCCTCAATTTAAAGAGCATTCTGCTTGATTATTAAACCAGTTCTAGTTAAGTTTAGGTCTCGGCATCCTCGCTAGCAGTTCTTACCCAAAACCTATCCCCGCAGCGATGGCCGGGAGCATATTCTCTCCTGGTATATCGACTTGCAAAGTCTCGGACTGATTCTCCCATATCTTATGTATTTGGGTCCATTTGGCTTTGTGTGTGGGTGTTTCTAACTGGTAAAAATATTTAGCTCACTATACAATTTACCAACCTCGTTCCCAGGCTCCTCGCCTGCTCGTCCGCGTGTAACAAATAAATGCAGGGGATGTCTACTCAAAGGCTACACAAGCGGATGATTAAGACCAAAAAAAATAACTATTTGAAGGACTGTTTGCGCTCGAGCCAATGCAAGATGTGCGATCAAGTTAGCGCAATTAGTAAAATGCAATAAGAGGAAGCGCATTGCATGGAAAATTAAAATTCAGGTCGTAAACACGATTCAAAGCGTAAAAAAGAATTTACTCCCCTAGGCTTTTATTCATATCCCCGTGCCGTCCATAACTCCTGAAATAATCCCTAGTTTCCTACAAATAAAAAGCCAATGACGAGGAGAAGAAAAAAACGGTTAACAGGCCTAAATAATTATACTATATTATATTTATATTCATTTTATTTATATTACACCTATTTTTTCCTAGATTCTCTTTTTTTAAGCTGAAAGAAAATTTGAATGTATGTGAATGTTATAATGTGTGTGGATATTTTGTAGGCTTGAATATTTTGTATGTGTATGAATATTTTGTAGGCACGTATATTGTCCACATAAATGTACGAAATTAATCAATGCGCAAGGACCTTTGCATAATGGCAATATATGAAAATTCTTCTATTTTTTCTTGTGTTGTTGACATTTTCAAATACCCGCGCCATCAGCTGATAATAAACGAGGCGTCAAACTCCTCTTGGGCCCCGACAAGGTAATATTTGTCACAGCGACAATTATTTACTTTTCGAGTACCCTCCCTTATTTTTGGCTCCCAGATTTTGGGAGCCGCCTGACCGACCGCAACCGGGGTTCTTTCTCGAAGCAACAGAGAGAATGGTTGAAACAATTAAACTGGTGTTTAAGGGGTGATTCATTTGCAACTTACGCCTGTAGCTGTCGCATCTACTCGTTGGAATTTTTAGTTGTTTTTAGGCTTAAATACAATAAAAATTTCCAACCTGCCAAAGCGACAGCCATACGAATATGTTGAAAATGAATCCACCCTAAATTAGGGACTGTTTACATGGGGGTGGGGGACCCCAGGTAGGTGAAGTAACCCACTTTGGTGGGGTAGCCCGCCTGTCCATATAATCCGCTCACATTAATTTGATCACGTTTACATGATAGGTGGGGTGACCCGCCACACGTTATCTCACCTGTCTGGGGTCCCCCACCTCCATGTAAACAGGTCCTTAGAATACGGAACTTTTTATGTAAATCAAGTACTGATAAACATGAAATTTTGTGAAAAAAATATGCAATTCACGGAAGAAATGAAAAATTCAAAATAGAACCAGTACAGAAGTCTTGGAAAGTACTCATCCTAAAACGAACAAACCGTCGGTCAAAACGTATTAATTGTTGAACGAGCTACAAAGTTTTAAGCCAAGACAAAACCTGTCCCCTAAAACCAAAGTATTGCAAAAGACGACTCGTCGCCGCATAAAATAAGTTAAAAACAATTCTTACCAATTTCAAATTCCTTAAAGGTTTTCACTGCCGTATTATGTCGCCTTGCGGATAGTGACACTCCCTCGACAAACTGTTTTCCTCTTGTATCCTAAAGGCAAGTATGTCTCACACTGGAAGAAAAAAGAGACTTACTCTCGTTTGCAGCAGGATCAAATGTGTTGTAAATTTGGAGCCCCAAATTTCCATAAAATGCATATTTGCATATTTATCACTTAATGCATGCTTCAACCAATAAAACTGAAGCAAAAAGGCAATTTTCCTGGAACATGTTTTTGAAGCTGATTACACTTACAGCACGTGTTTTATCATGTCAAACATGTTCGTTTTTTATAACAGGACATAAATTCCTAGCGTGCCAGCTTCTCGGTTAATTATTAGTACAAGAAAAGCACAAAACAAAAAACAGCTTTCAGGCCAGCCTTCCTTTTCTTGGCCTCCTAGGCAAGTTTTACATGGGTCATTTAAAATTGACTTATGTAGGTATCTTCCTAGGCAACAAGGAAAGTCGACGTCGTTAAGAATCTAGAACAAATATCCACATCTAATATCGTCACTCTATCTTCCCAAGAAATCATTACCGGTTCAAGGAACTAATTTATTAATTACTGTTTCCCACAGACGTTATCATGCTCCGGGGGGTACTCCTGGGAATTCTTGGTAGGGGTATGCTGCCCGGTTCATCAAATCCACACCCTATTTCGGACCAAAAAATGTAATTTTCTACACCCGCTTTCAGACCAGACCTCTAAAATCCATACCCGTTTTCAGACCTGGCCTTTAGGCAGAAATTATGTTATCATTACTTAGATTAGAGCGCAAATCCAAAAATTCTTGAAATCCATTTCGAATTCGCATATTTCTCTTTCTTTCTTACTCATTTGGAATTGAAACGATAAATACGTTCATACACTGCCGGCCGTAGTTCCCTAAAAAACCACACCCGATGCAAGACCAAAATGGGCGTATACCCGTTTTCAGACCAAAACGGCGCAAAAACCCTAACCGATGGGGCGGCACATACGTAATATAATCGAACCCTTTTTATACGTTTTATACCCCCAACTTGGTTTGAATAGCTCCAAACCAGGAGATGGCGTTCTCTTTTAACCCTTTTCGGACGGCTAGGGTCGTATACGACCCCATTAGCCTGTTCCAGGCTCCGAGATAGTGATGAAAAGTCGTTCAGTAAAAAGAAATGCGTGCGTCTTATTTTCGCTTTGCTCGTTTTGATACGTCGGCACTATACTATCTGAGAGCCTGGCACAGGCTACGACCCCATATGGAACGATGTATACATTCCTTCCTGGACCCATTTAGCTTTCAGGTCAAGTTAATAAATTAAAAGCAACAACGTCAGCAAAGATACATCTTTCCACTAGCGATACCTCGTTTTGGATATTCTGACTAATTCTTACAGAGTTACACGCACAAAGAAGGTAACATTTTGGGGAAAAATCCACTGCCAATTTCGCTGTTTACACAGTACTCTTTGAAAGTTAAATTTGTCCCCTTCCTAAAAAGTTAGCCAGCCACAATTCCATGCAAACGAAAGACGATCAAGTGGGCAACAAAACCGCCAATAAAGATGGAAAAGAAGAAAAAAAGAGAGCGAGAGAGAAAGATCGTAATAGATTCGCCAAAAATAAGGTCGATATTTCGGCTTCTTGCAAAACTCGTTTTTAGCCATTCTTATGCTAATTAGCCGAAAACTAGTCCAAAGAAGAGAAATTGGTGAAAAATGCGGTTTTTTCGCTACTCGCCGGCCGTCACCAAAGGGTTACGCTGGCTGTCTCCGCAAATACCTTGCTTACATTCCACTGATTCTCTTTTCAAAAAGCGCCTACCTCCTCCTCGGATGTTACTAAGGGCCTGTGAACATGGAGATGGGGGGCCCCGGGTAGGTGAGGTAACCCGCCTGTCCATGTAATCTCTCATTTTAATTTGATCATGTTTACATGATAGGTGGGGTGATTATATTAGCCACATGTTACCTCACCTACCTAGGGCACCCCGCCTCCACGTAAACAGGCTCTAAGAGGCGAAGAAAAGACAGGCTGGCGTGAAAGCAGGCCCTAAAACGGGGAACGAGCACGGAGAATGGTAGTCTGCTACACAGCCGTTTTTAGAGTCGTCACAGGGGAGGAGCGTTGCGTGACGACACTAAAAACTGCTGTGCAGCAGACTAGGAGAATGGGAAAATGACAAATTTGTAACAAAACAGAGAATGGGAATTGAAGTTGCTGTAAGGGCTATGCTTCAAGTTAGGTTTTTTGTTCTTATTTTTCATTTTCCCGTTTCCCGCTCCACGTTGTAGTAACATCCCCTCCTACTCCAAGCCCATGACCGCAGCTTTCTCTTACTGCTCGGTAGGCGGATAAGACGAGTAAGCGGATCGATGAAACCTAAACAGCATAACTGAACAATTGTTACATTCAACTTTTACTTTTATTCCGTTATAACATATTATAAGGAGGAGAATTGCACCAGGCAATTCACAGCTGAAGGAATAATCCGACTTAGGAAGCAAAGTACAAAGAACAAACGTACGCTCACAGAGCATAATAAACGATCCTAAGTACTTCTTACACAAATCAATAATAGCACGATAATAAAGTTCCATTAAGTAATGATCCTGGTGAGAAGGGGAGCAATTTCTTTTGCTATAGCGAAATACACTTTCCTCACGTATAGGAATGTTTTCATGTTTCCACAGAGAATGCGTAAACCTACAAAAAGTCAGTCTACGACATAAAATGTATTTTAACTCCATTTTTAAAGGATGTTTTTTTTGTGTTTAAAGATTTCAACCAATCGCAAGAGTTGAAAACAATAGCCAAGAAGAGTCTGTGTTACTCAGGTGCAGAAGAGATTTTGTTATAAGAAAGTTGCTTAGAAAACAAGGGATTAATATACATGCTTCGAAGATTTCGTAAAAATTGATGTTTAAACCAATCATAAGTGTAGCAGAGACAATAGATAGCACCTTTGCACTCCGACGTGTTCATTGCCTTTGGTTCTTTCCTTCTTATCTGGACCATCACTTAACAGTAGTTTTTGTATAGTAAGATTTGGTTTGACCAAACGAGTTGATGCGGTAGATTGGTCACGGTAGGGAGATAGAGAAGCTAACGTCTCGAGTGCTAGCCCTCCGTTAGAGCAATCGTCACCTCCTCTATCTTCAACAACTCAGTTGATGAAAGCAACTCTTTGAATTTCACGCCCCCACCGACGCCACTCTACATTTCTTTAGAAACTAACCGCTACATTAATTTGTTTTCGAATTGTAGTTTGGCGAAAGAATGTCTGATCGACAACTATTCTACATCATGTCAGAACTTTTAAGCAGCTATAATTGGTTGGAACTTGCAACCAATCAGCAGAAACGTTTAACTTGGAGGTCACACATCCTCTCGTTTCTTGGACTAAAAAAACACTAAACATATCTTCAATGTACACTGTAGCTATCCTACAGTTAGGCCTGCAGTTAATTTTCTTGTTTTAAAACGGCATGGAAACAAGGTTAACAGATTTATGATGTAATCCTCTTTCACCTCGATTTCATGTCAAAAACGCTACGAACTGCAATCACGGCTAGTTATTAGTAAGTTGTGTTAGTTTCAAAGCGTCTCAAGGATTAAGTAAAGCTTTACCGTATGTCTGTTTCTGATCCAAGCTTAGAAATTAAATATTATGTAATAATTGCATTCATTCCTTCAGAAATACAACAGCAGCGCAAGACAAAAAATGCAGAAACGTGGCCATCAGTCACTTGCTAAATTATCGTAACTCCTAAACCACTGGTGCACCACCAGGTACTGTACATTAATGTTGAAACTTTCATTCAAATAAACTGCAAAACGCATTTAAAAAGCTGGCCCTAAGTTTGTCAGTAGTTTAACTGCTACGCATATTTTTAACAATTTATTATTCTCCACTTGATTAAGTCATAGTTAGTAGAAGATACTATGAAAGGCTGCAGACATCAAAGATAAGATAGTGCTGGAGTTCATGATGGAAGCTCCCCGCAATGGTGCTTAATACTTTGTCTTTTGCCCACAAATTGTAATGGAATGAATTAAAGCAGCGTTTTTATTGGTCAATAAGATCAAAATAATAGGAATGCAGAATTTTGTGCACCTTCAAGTCCACAAAAACATATAACAAAGGCGTCAGATAGGCTTCATGACCGTTCCACTCTACTAACTATGACTCAGCATTTAAAATTCACCAACGATTCGAAAACACCAACAAATATTTTTTGCACAATTCTTCTTTCTTAACCTTTTTTGGGGTTGAGTAACATGTTTTTGCAAAGCATGGAAATAACCTGCAAAATGCAAATCTAAGAAACAATAATATTATTCCACATGCTTTCAATTAATATTCCATCTATTGTTAACTACAAGATAAGTTATTTACACTCATTACAACAACTTAAATGCAATCAACTCCCTTCTCTGAACAAATGGTAAATATTTATAAACCTATAGTTTCAATTTAAAATTGCTTGAAAGTAATAATACTTGTAGGACGGGAATGCAATTTCTATTGACAACGCGTGTTGTATGCAACTGGAAAAGATCTCTTTTCTTATCTGATGCACTTATGGAACGTATATTCACAAGCTTAATAAAATTTGAGTATTTTTTTTTAAAAAAGGTGGAACTTCACAAGCACAAGGATCACAGCATTGGGCCACCATTGGGGCCAATAATTCAGTCCATGAACAAATGGAGGTGTGGAATGAGGTGCTAACTGACTTTTGATGTAATGTTAAATTCTCCTGTTGACCCACAGGCAAATGCAAGGAGAATCTAACCTTTAATCAGCAGTCACTTCAAACGTTTTTCCACACACCCATTTCTCCCTTCCACTCCCAGTACACAAAATATACATAAAAAAAGTGCTAAGGGAGAAATAGTTCCAACACAGTTATGTCCACAAATTTGTTTTAAACTTAACGATAATCACACAGAAGTATGTAGTATGTAGTACTACAGACCACAGAACTGCGAGCCTGAGAAAGCAACTGACATCTTGTGATGCCCCAACTGGCTTCCCTGTGAAATGACACCTATGGAACGACTGCAGAAATTCCATACTGATGAGACGTCAATACCAAGATCTGGGTAGTGCTTCTGATTAGTTGAACCACATTTCCTTAGCAGCACAACCAATCAGAAGGCCATTTCTCAGATTTTGGTATGTTATTTTCGCCCTTGTTTCTCAGACGTCAGTTTGCAGGGAAACCAGTGGTAGTGTCACAGAATGTTGGCTGTTTTCTCGATCACGTTACAGAACTGCAGAAATGGAGATCTTTGTGTAGCCAAGTGCTGAGACTGTTGGTGCATTATTCAAGCAGCTGTCATTTTAGAAACTCGGGCAATACCAGGCAAAAAGTCATCTCAAGGCTCTGCTCTAGGAAAAAATGAGGGGAGCCAAGCACTTGAAACCTGTGAAATACAGGGTGCCAGCATGTATAATTTATGAAAAAAGATCTTCTTGTCATTCAAGAGCATAAAAACGGTGTCAAGGGCTACCAGGCATTTCTAGAGCTTAGCCTGCAGCAGATTGGCAAACCCAACCCTGTATGGCTTATATATCATTGCCTGTTAAAATGGTCACACTATGGTGAATCATCCACAGAATAAAAAAACCTCTGGGAGTGGAAGGCTGAAGTATAAGCTGGATATTGATTTTATCGTTGGATGTATTTTAAGTGATGCACGGCAGCCCAAAGCTGTACAAGGACGACTGTGAAGTCCCAAAGCAAAGAATGAAAAATACCCAAAACAAAATGATAATTAAAAAAAATACTTAAAGCATAATTTTATGTACAGTTTCTCAAACTCTAGGTTGATTCTCACACTTGCCTATTAAAAAAGCTAACTGCTACATTACCTCAGCGTAGCTTTAATGAAGCTTCTTGAGGCAAGAACTCTTTCTGGAAGAGATAATTTGATAATCTTCCAAACAAAAGGCTTGACTAGTTGCTGCTGGCAATGGCAGCATCTTTGGCAGCACTTCAGTTGTGAACTCCAGGGGCAAAAAGCCAAAATTCCAGTCTTTCTCTGGAGGTGTAGAGTATAATAAATCAGACTAAAATATCTAGGCAATCTTAGTGAAAATCTCCACACACGCAGTGACCACAGAACCAATTCCTCCTATTAAATATAACTGCAATATAACAACAGCTTACAAAACTTGAGTGGAGCTAGTAATTTCCCACATGCACTGCTCTGCTGACCTTGACCTTATGTGATGCTCTTTCTCTTTAACACTGACTTGTGCTGTGACCTCCTGCTTGAGTGGTAAAAATGAAGTTACTAAAATTTGATGATGGTGCAGTTTTGACAATCTCCTACATAGCTCAATGGAAAAGGTATTCTTGGCTGACTGACCAGGCAAGCCATACCTGGAGCTTCCATTATCACAAGTCATTCTAACAGAATGCCATTTGAAAAAGAAAATTTTCAGTGCCGCTTCATGTGAAGTGACAGATGATCCGACCTTGAAAAGCATCTGTCACAGTGTGAGCATTTAAAAGGTTTTGCACCAGTATGTTTTCTGTAGTGTCTAGTGAGTTCATCAGAGCGTGCGAATCGCCATGAACAGCCCTCCCAGGAGCACTTGTATGGTTTTTCTCCTGTGTGGGTACGCCTGTGCGCTTTAAGATGTGAGCTTTTGGTGTAAACTTTAGAACAGCCTTCATAATCACATTTGTGAATCCTTCTTCTTTTCATATGATCCGTTTTTCTGGAAAAGAGCAAACCCATCACTAGAACCATGCATTTGATAATAGAATAACATTATAGCTCTTCCTTAAAATGAGACAAATCCTAATATTTGCAGGCCACTAGCTGGGTTTGGTTCTAAGAACACAAGGTCATACAATTTTAGGTCACTTGCGTCATGCAAACTTTTGCATTTACCAGTCAGTGTTTGTGCAGCAGATACCAAAAACAATATTATAATATTCTAACCTCCTGTACACACTTCTTGTACAGCAGTCATGAACCACATCTAAATAAAGCAGTTGCACTGAATTTTTCTATTGTTTGAATTCCAGTGTGCACTTTACAAAAACAAAAATTTATTCATGACCACTCCTAAAGCAGATGCAGTGAATAATCCATTGCTTAAAAAATTCCAATAAATTGTGAGCTTAAACATGACAAAAATGCACTGAAAGTTGCAGAGACAATTGCATGTGAAAACTGACCTTTAAGCCCCGGGTCAGGGTTTTTAATGGTGGTTGGATACTTACTCAGTTTTTCTACTTTCTCTTCCAGTGCTGACAGTTGGCTCACTTCTAAAACAAGAACACCACAGCAATGTTACCAAAACCTTTCTGTAACTGCAACCTTGATGCATTTGAAAGTGTTGTGACCAGCACACACAGGTCAGTTTGTATCTACACATGAACAAACTTGTACATACAAATTTCTTTAGATTTTGGCAGTATACAGTGTCAGCCGTTTAGCTTACTAAGAGAAAAGGGGAACTTGGGATGAATAAATGGCCAGTCAGAAACAGGGAAATCAAATGCTTCTGGTTCGATACCATATTTACTCAAAAGAGTGCTGTTCTCACACAACACTGCACCACATTCTCTAAGTACAGCCCATCTGATAGGGTGCAATAAAAAATCAGAAATTGGCGATATTTTCAGGGTAGATTGTGCGATAAGATAGGACTATTATGTGATAAATTATGCAATTTTTTCAGGGCTAATTAACATTGTTTTACCAGGTTTCAAAGAAGAAAATTCACTTTAATGTTGTTTAACAGGCAATTTGAATGCAAAAGAAAAAGAAAACATCCATTTTAAAACAAGATAAATTATTTGGCCAATTATCTTGACCCAAAAAGAAAAAAATAGAAAGAAAGAAAAAAGACACTTGTTTAATATTACATGACGCCGCTACACTGCTGACCACACTGCTTGTCTCTGAAATCAAAATGGCTGCCCAGATACCGCGATTGAAGGTTTCAGATGTCATGCAAGGCTTTCTTTGGTGGTCAATCAACTTAGATTACATTAAGATTAGGAAAGTGTTTGATTAAAGTTAGAATTTATTGTTCACTTTACTTGAATTTAGCATTTTTGTTTTAGGAATTATGCGATTTCCGCAAATTGTGCGATCGGATGCGATTTGAGGTCAATTGTGCTAAATCACACCATCGTGTAATATCAGATGGCCTGTAAGCATAAAACGTGGTACCGAAAAGAAAAGAAAATTAATATTGGGTAGTAAGTTGTCATCCATCAACCTGTTCATTGTTTTTTCTTCCTGTTATTAAGTTAACTTTCTTCTACTTACTCATCAAAAAGTACAGCAGGAGGCGAGTGTGTTCTGTGTTCATAATCTTCATCTTCCATCATGTATTCTTCTTTTAGGTGATCTCCTGGAGAGACAATAACCGTGGGTGGGTTGTCTGTGCCATTACAACGTCCTCCATATCTACTGGGCGACGCTTCTCGAACCTGACAAAAGGCAACAGACTGAAAGATCAATTTCAAGTGATAATCACACTTCTGCACCTTTTCTTCACACCTTAAATGACTGATGACCTATGAACACCCATAGGCCCCACTCTGACAGCACTACGTACGCAGATTTGACTATTGTGTGTCATTAAAACTTTAAGTTTCAAAAGTGACCAACATCAATAGATATTTTTCTCTAACAGTTTCAATAGATAATCGAGAGAAAAAGTTATGAGAATTCATTGTATCATCCCTAAAGGAAAAATGCTTTGATCTTTTATAAAAATTGTTTCAACTTTAGAATTCTCCAGGGAAATGTATAGTGATTAGTCTGGAGAATTTGCATGTGGATATTAGGGCTGACAGGGTTAACCCACCTTATATTCATCATCATCTGTCGTAACAACTCGAATAACTGTAGTTCGTTCAATGTGCCCATCTGGATCAAGCTGTGATAAAAAGAGGAAAACATTTTACTTGCTTACTCTGTAAATTGAACCCCTCCTGAACTATCCAGACATGCAATTTATCGCTAGCTTTTGAGTCTGTTGATTCTTATAGCAGTTCTTTATGCATAGCAGTATTTTACTTCCCAACTGGCCACCAACCACTTGGGTTAAATTTTAGCCAAGGATCAAATACAAACTCTCCATCAACTTTTCCTTGGGTTTGCTTTGCAAATCAAATGGAGAGTTCAGAGTAACATCACTGAGTGCCATATTCCAATAAATTTAACACCCATTACATGTATAGTGTTAATCCTTTCAAACCCCAACAGTGACCTGCATATAATTTCTCCTTAGGATATCACTGCCTAACAAGACAAATATGACTAGAATTAAGGAATTTGAAATCACTGGTGATCCCTGCAATCTGCTTAATTCACAAATCACACTATTTTTTGCTCTAAATCACATCTATTCTAAATCGCGCCATTCATGTTCTAAATCAGATAATTTCTGTCCTAAATTGCACCATTTTTGCTCTATATTGTGTCATTTCTGTTTTGAATACAAAATGAGATGTAAAAGCCTTTTTGTTTCTGCTTTTCAACAAACCGCCCACTTGACCAATAAGGTATTGGTACTCACTGAATTCTGCGATTTCAAAGTGGCTGTAATAAAGTGGTAATTGAACTTCATGTCATGCAATTTTGGTCTGAAATCTAAATTGTGATTTCAGACCAAACTGAACTGATTTTGAAATCAATCGTATGATTTCATACCACATTGCACTCCAATTAGTTCAGTTACCATTATTTATCACCAAGTGCAAGGTTGTCATAAATTCTGGGCAGCAGGTATTGACTTTCAACTCCTCCAAGCACAGTTTAAAGATGGATTGAGAGCCGTGTCAATCCAAGTATTAGATTTTGTAATCTCAGCTCTGACTTCACACACATGCACATTGTAGAATTCCAACAAAACAAAATAAAAATACTAACCTGTATCACATGAGGTTGGGAAAGACAATTTGCAGAACTGAAAATAAAATAAACTGTTCTTAGAGCGTCAACTTGCAATAGTTGCAAGAATACAGGTATATAGCAAAAACAGAGTCTAAATCATGGCAGATAATGTTATAATAATCACCATCATCAGAAAAATAGTAAGCAATAGAAAATAAAAGTAAAAGAAGATGAAGACAGAACAGAAAACATAACTTTGTCAGGAATATATCTCAGAAACTGAAACATGAAGAACCAGAACAAAACTTCTTGAATGTGAAAATCACCTTATAATTAGCTTCTATAATAAGTTGAACAGGGTGCTAAGAAACTCAGTTTTACAGCTTGCCATTCAGGCAAGCTGTAGCTAGCACGTACTAGCCCAAAAGTCAATTCAACTAGCCTGAAAAAAATTTTTTGATGAGCAATGGTTACGGTTCTTCTGTAATTTGAATTCCCCCCAAAACCTTCATCTGCCCATCAGGCAAGTTAAGAATAGAAATCACTAGCCTGTTAGCAAAATACACTAGCCCCGGGCTATCGGACACTACTTTCTTTGTACGCTGTTGAAAAATATTTATTTAAACGACAAGAAGTTAAATTTTCTGACACTAAAAAACTCAACACCCTGTTAAAGGGAAAACACTTTTCAAACAGCTTCAAACTCAACATGTGAAAAGAGAAACATATGCAGTGATTCATCACTGAAGCATATTCAGGATGAAAAACTAATTCAAAACAGTTGTTTTCTCAATGCTTGACTTATCAAAAACCTCCACACCACAAGTCAGTTACTCTTAATTTCCACATGTGGCAACAAATCTGTGTATATCAGGGGCGGATCCAGGATGTTTTTCAGGAGGGGGTGCACTCGTCTCTTGCTCTACTTCAACACCAATAAACCACAAAGTTTTTTTTTTTTTGTAGAATACCAGTTGTATTAGAAAACCGCAGGTCATCTCAGGTGGGGGTGCGCACCCCCTGCACCCTCCCCCTAGATCTGCCCCTGTATATGTTGTCACTTAGAGCATGGACAAATGAGAAACCTTTCCTTCTGCATAGCCCATGACAGTACATGTAAGTCCATCAAGATTGAGCAACAGATCGCAACAATACATTTGGTCAACTAAGCTAACATTATTAAAAAAGACTCACTAGTACATTTGCACATACAACCCAGCATGCATTCACAATAGTGTCTGTTCCTATCAGGGTGGTTACTAACATTTCAAGTTGTTGGGTATAAATTCAACAAGTAGGCCAGGAATCAAAGAGCTAGGGATTTCTTTTGGTTCTATTTTCGAAATTGGCTTGATGGACCCAGCATTTCATTGAATGTGCAGTTTTCTAAGCTGTGCTGTGTTTTTAAGGGTTGTAATCCTTTTCCTTGACAGCTGTGTAACTTGCCCTTACATTGTAAGCTTGCCATAACATATGCTTGAGAGGCTTCTTTACAACTTCCTCTTTCATATAAATGTTTGGTTCCAGAAAATTATCTATACCATCCCCACAGAAGGGCTGGTAAAAAATCAGCCAAAATCAGCCCCCAAAATTTAACCCCCGAATTTCCAAAATTTCCACACAAATTTCCGCTGCACAATTAATGTGGGTGGACCAGCCTCTGTGGTACACAAATTAATGTGGTGGCGCCAAAAAAACTACATATCTGGATAAATACTTCGGTTGTCCAGGTGACAGATTCTCGGCTTTGGTGCACAAATAGACATTCACATGGAAACTTCTCCCAATATTTCAACTACGCAAAAGCCTTCACCTCACAGGCATATTTTGTTTAACATACGTGACGAGCCTTACTTTATATGTACATCACAAATAAGTATTATAATCCTGAATCAAAATGCACTGTTTTTCAAAACAAACACTTTCAAGCTAAAATCTTGGGAACAATGTAAATTTAGAAGGTCTTTTACACCACAAAAAAACTCATTCTATCTGATATTTCAATGCCATTACATGAAGACAACTGTACTTTCCTCTGCAGGGTGGAGTACAAACATTTAAAACTTTGGGGTGTGGTATTTTAGCTAAAAAAATCAAAATATAGCTCAGGAACAGTGAACTGTGTACTGCAGAAAAATAGAGGTTGATTTCAATGTTAAGAAAACTCAGAGCTATTCTGGGTAAAGAATTTTTCCTAGGAAATTAGCTTAGAAAGCTTCCTGGAACATAAGGTGTACTCACTGAATCTGTTTGGTTCAGAAACAGCAAATTTCAACAAAGTACAGTGTTCCACTAATCTATAATATATCCTCTGTCGTCCTATTATTTTTTCAAACAGTCTTTCTTAAAAGAATACAAGTGATGATGGAAGACAATAAAGTTCTCTGTTATCAGCCCAGACAGGTCACAGGTTCATGAAAAATCAACTTCCTCTTTCAGGAATACGAAAGGAATTGAAGTTGCGGAAAATATTATAACAAAAAAAATGAAATGACTTGCGTCGATTCTGTGCGACATAGGGTACGAACAGCGTCTTAAGTGATCGTCTTTTCAGACAGAAGTAAAGTTTTAATCCACTTCCTTCTGCGAATAAAAAAGCTAGAAATTACAAAAACTTCGGTGCCACAAGAAGTGTCTACACCTCAAAAACATTGGATGAGCGCGTAAGATTGATTTTGCTTTCCTACGGGAAAATTATCTAGATCTGTTGCTATATAACAGAATAGTAGCTGAGACAGAAAAAATACTCCAGATGAAAATCATGAACATTTTTCTCATCGAACTTCAAACGTGAGGAGAATTATGCTCACTTGCGCAGCACTAATATCAACCAAGCAAAGAATTACGTAAAGCTGCGTAAAGATTACGCTTTCGCGGGCCTTCTTTAAATTGAAAAAGCAGATTTCTTTCCTTCCGAGGACATATAATCTCTAGACGGTCAGGAAGCACAAAGAAATTGCTGTAACAGTCCGCGATACGTACAAACGAATCGAATTCCCCCATGGAATTTGAAGGATTCCCCGTTTCCTGTTTGTAAAATATCCCAAAACTATGGTCGTAAGTAATTATCCTCAATATTGGGGCTGAAAATTGCGAAGAAAAGAATACATGGAAATGGTTTTTTCGTCTGGTAATATCGGTAGGACGAATTTGCGCAAAATGTAGCTTTGAACAAACAGAAAAATTGTCCGAAAGCACTTAGGGCTTCTTCGGGGTCCCTGCATCGGCAAATTTCGCCGGCACACAACACAACGCTGGGAGCAAGAGAATATAAATGTTCCTAGTTCCTTCAGAGACGTGTCTGTCGTCCACATTCGCATCAAGTTTAAAGAATTCAAACTTTCCTTACCCAGAAATTTGGTTGCAAGCTTCACAGGTGCCTCTTTCCTCTGAAAAAACGGGAAAGACGGAAAATATTTAAGTTTGTGAATTAAAGACATCGCATCACAAAGCCATTGTCTTCTATGGCCGAGGAACACTGCGTGTACACAGTGAAAATTTTGCCACATCGCTCACCTTCAAGAAGAGAGGCATCAAACTGACAAGCCTGATCTTGAGTTTTCTTGGCTCTTTTCTGTATCGTACGTGTGTGCGTCGAACCTTCTTCGTTCGACGCCATGTTATTTCTGGTAGCTAAACACGGCGACCACACCCGAGCAAAGCCAATACACCGACCGCTCTTCCCTAGGGTGGGGTGGGGGTGGAGACTTATCACGTCCACTAGGGAGTGGCCAGGAAAGAATTTTTCACGTTTTTGGGACTTTTTCTTGTCCCACGGCAAAAACAGATCACATTTATCGTAGACTTCTCCAACCACGGATCGACTTTCGCTTTTCAGCACTCTCCATACAAGTTCGTGAATGCACAATAAAATTCAAATTCAGTCGAAAATGAATTTCTTTAGCTTCTTGACCATAATTGATTTAGGCACCGCCCTTCGAGGGGCGTGTCTTTCTCTGATTGGTCAGGAGAACAAAACCTTTTAAAACATCGCTTAACCTTATAAACAAAGACGAGGCGCTGTTTTATAGCTGTGATATAAAGATTTTGCCGGGGAACCAAATAAGAAAAAATTGAAACCAGAAATCCCTTTATACAATTAATTTGTTTTAAGCTGATCAGTTATATAATATTTCAGTTGTTTCTGTGCCTCATGTTTTTTAAAAAATGTCTTCATATGTAATATCTGACTTATTTTAGCACTGAAAACTTATTCAAAGCGCGCATCAGTTTCATAGCAACCAAAGCTCTCGCAAAAGCCTGAAAAATAAAACCTCCGCATTAAACCACAACGTTTTATCGCGTCTAAAAATTATACAATTTTTTTTCATTTCATGAATAATGAGCAAAAAAAGACTTCTTAAGGGAATGATAACCAATCTTTTCCCGAAACATTAGAGCATAAATTAGACCGCTAGGTTAAATAGACTGGTTTCTGTAAGAAAGCTCGCGGCTCAATTCTTTAATGGGCGCTTTTCTCTCTTAGCAAGGCAATGTAAATTTTAAAGCGGAAATCGTAACGTGGAGGTCAAAGGTGTTTATGAAGCCAATTTCCCTCGTTTATGAAAGATTTTCCAATCGTTTGCCATAGTTTGAGCTAATTTAAGCGCCAGTCAACAGTCTTTGATAGAAACTATTCTTCCTCAACGACACAGGAGAAGTCAAGTAATCTTCAATTTACAAATTTTATCGTTAGGAAGATGTTTTAAAAAAACCACCAGCGGAGACAGCAGAAACTCAACAACAATTAGCGTTCAGATAGTAGAGCGCGGGCCTCTTAATTTTTCCCCGGCGTACGCTTTATAAGCTCGCTCCCCACCATTTGAACGCCGCCCTCTACGCTGAACGCCTGTAACAGCCTAAACAACAATGAACTGAAACAGAGGCACAGACATTTTCAACGGTATCATGCATTGCATGATCGTATGGCTCTTGTCGTATAACAAGCAGCGATTTCAAATTGGAGCCCCGGGCAAGCTGAATTCGTGATGACAGCTCCGGACGGCATTGCCGACTTAAACGGCGGAAGAATAAAGGTTTCGTTTTAATTGCCTCAAAATTTGCATCAGTATCTGCATTTCAATCAGTGGGAAT
Source organism: Porites lobata (assembly GCA_942486035.1). Taxonomy (NCBI): domain Eukaryota; kingdom Metazoa; phylum Cnidaria; class Anthozoa; order Scleractinia; family Poritidae; genus Porites; species Porites lobata. The sequence continues at coordinate 1,624,102 of CALNXK010000044.1, forward strand.
GCGCGCGCGCGAGGCTAATTTAGAGAACAGTTAAGCATAATATATTAGGGAAATTGATGACTTTTGCAGTGAGCGCCCTCTTGAAAGTATGTTTAATTTAAGGAGCTGGAGTTTGGGTATGTTAAAATAAAAGGAAGTAACAAAAACGAATGCCCTCTATTATGACTAACTAAAGTCCCTGTATCAGAAGAAATGTCTGAAACAAAAAATATATATATCGTCGAGTTCTCAGTGGCCAAGTTCTCGCACACATGCCACTTAACATGCATATTATTATAAGTAGGGTCTGAAAGTTTACCGACGACCCGAGAGGTTACTAGAGGAACATCAGGGACACCCACCGACAATTTTCGGAAAATATCTGTTCGGAAGACGATTTGAGATCTAGAATTTTCGCAACATTTGTTGTAAAATTTCTTGCTTGCCTGCCTCTCCTAGGATTTTCGAACATCTAAAAAATGGTATAATTGCCTATTTTTAACGGATTTTTACCCTAAAAAGGTCACCTAGAATTTTCGGGAGCCTTTTTTCTGGCCGGAATTTTCGAAAAAGTAAGTTTTGATCGGCTATAATTTTCGGATCATTAGACTTTCAGCTAGGAGATCCGAACAGATGAAAAATTTTTAGGGGATAAAAATATGCCCACATCTACCGTTTAAATACTAAAATACGTTAACAATGCTATGTTTAAATGGTTTTGAACTATATTCTCGTTGGGTGCCTCTGGAACATGTGCTCGGTTTTCTACGTATGAGGAGATTTAGACGGGTATATGCTAAGTTGGATGCTTCGAAGCACTGGATGAGTAGTTGCCTGAAATATTTCAAGTTTACTGACTAATTTCGAGATAAAACAGGCTCTTATACATGGGCCGCAAAACCTGAAGCAGTTTAGTTATCGACAGTCACACGGGTTCAGTTTAAGAGCAGGGTATCGATCAATGTTCAACGCAGCTTAATTAAAGTAAAATCAGTTAATTTCCCGGTTAAGCTTATGGCGAAGTTCCGAAGCTAAGATTACTACTTTCACGGCATGCATGTGTAAAGTTTACCACTACGCCTTCAAAATAAACCAAGTTTTTGTAACTGTACTAAAATGTTTTACTACTGAAGTGAACTGCAACGGGAGTTACCATCGGCACCATTTGCCTACTGCATAATTTTACTCGGGTGTAAAGTGTTTTTAAGGAGGAAAAGAAGCTCAATATTTTCAGAGAAAATGCAAAAATAGTTACATTATCTTATTATTTTATTTTTGCTCATGTTTTTACTTAATGGTAAGTGAAACCCCACTAATAAATGTAACGCAATACACCTCAGACGTCATTTGGTTTTTTTTTTTTTCGCCGGGGTGGAAAGTCAATGTTGCGAATCTTCTGATCAGAGATGACACGAAAACGTCTAGACTTCTCATAAAGTGATTAAACATGGAAACCTCGATTCATTTAAATCCCGAAAGATTTAGCTCGAATTAAGATTAGAGCAAATTGAAGTCCGCATTTAAGACACTACTGTCTCTCTAAATCCCCTGAGCCAGATACTCCGCCCAGCCTTGGATGGATTTATAATAAAATAAAAACGTGTTATTAAATTTTTCACCGTCACGCGGTCGGCTAATAGTCTTTTGAATCCCGCCAAGTGTTACTAATATACAGAACAAGGAGTCACTAGAGAAACTGCGGAAAAAAAGATCTTACATCCTCAATTACCGTTCTCTTCCCTAGAGACATGCGGTAAATCGGCCACTGATAAGGAGGGTGGTCTTTGCTCTGGACGTGATGAAGCTAAAAAGGGCCGTAGCGCTCAAATGCTCTAAACATCGCTTTTGTACGCCCGCTTTATGGTAGTCTGTATGGTTTCGTCAGCGATACAAGTAACGTAACAGGGCAAACACGGAAGACTAATAAGCCTTATGTTCTGAAAAACAGAACGCCGGTGCCAGCGCAAGCAGAAAAAAAGTTTAAAGTAGAACAGTTGGGCTATTTCGTCCTCACAAACGTGTCAAATCCTCGGCCATTCTGCCAAAACATCTGAGCTGCTCCTTATTACAACGCCGTCTGCGCTGTACCTTCTTCTGTCATTATCAGTTCAATTGACGTCGATACGGTAACGGACTGATCCGGGTACTGTTCCAAATTTGGTCAACGCCAGCTGGTTATATGGACTGCGGAGTCGAGGGATTTAGGCCAATCCGAAAAGGAGCTATACGAAGTTAAGTCATTTGCTGATTAACTCCCGCGAAATGATTTACAGTCACACCTTTGGGACAAACGGAAGTGTCTGTCTTAGACAGAGGTGGTGTCTGTCCAAATAAAGGGAGTACAAAAGGCTTGGTCTAACTCTAGGTGTCCCGTTTTACATAGGTGTCCGTCTTAAAGAGGTGTCCGCTGAGAGAGTCGAGTTGTAATAGAGTACTATCCATATCGATGCCCTTTCATGATTACACTCTTATTTTGCTGTTTTCTGACGTATTGGCACAAATTTTCAGAAACTCTTTCACGGCGGGTTAAGTACAATCCAGACAGTCACTCTGTTTTAGAGCTTTCTGAGACTAGCCACAAACCCCCGGAGGCAACCCTTTCCCTTCAGTTCGGTTTAGATGGATATGTGCTGCTAAACAGGGTATGGTTTTCAGGGTTAAAATAAGACCGAATGACAGTTTGCTCGATTCAACAGGATGAAAACAAAGGCGATGCCCGGTATCAGGGTATCAACTGTAAAATTAACTATCTCTTCAATCCACTCCTCTGGGCTCTGTGCCTGATCCTCATCCTCGGAGACCCAGGTACCCAGGGGCAGTCACACGGGTGGGGAGAAATTAAAAACTTTCTTTGTGCCTTTTCTCCCGACCCGACTGACTCAGTGCCATGCCTGATCCTCGATGATCCTTTATATTAGATTGGTTCGAGACATATTGAGAATAGGGGGAGACACATATTTTCAACTACATGACGCTGATATTTAGGGTGCTCGCGAAGAGCCTGGAGAGGAGTCGGGATTTTCAACATGGCGGCTGCAAAGCCGTGGTTTTACACTATAAGAAAGCACCGAAAAAAGTCTATAGCTGCTGCATTGTTCGCTGGTTGGCTGACAAATTATGGAGTTAATAAGTATAGGTAATTTAGAGGTGGAAATATTTTGGTATTAGTAGCTATAGAACATAGCCTTGATCATGAATTAACAGCCTTCTTTGTGTCTATTCCTGACAGAGAATATATGATAAGAAGGGAATTGTGCCTGGAAGCAAAGGTAAGTGAATCAAGAAATTATTGTTTCTTTTAAGAATTGTATTTGTTTCAAGGAATTTGGTTGAAAAGTTCAGAAGAGGTCAATCACAATTCATTAAAGATAGGGCTAGCTCTTGACAAACTGTTCGACATTAATTTGCTTCCTAAGTGTAGCTGCTGTGATCGGCTCAAGGATTTTCTAATTTCATTAATTTTAGGACAGCTAAATAACAGCACTCTAGCTAGCTTACCTGTAAGCACTGATATTTTCTTGCTGATATCTTCACTCTAGCTATACAACCCAGTATTTTTTTATAAAATGATGGATCTGGTGGATCTCTAGCGTGATATCAAATGCTGGAGTCATTTTAACTGTAAAAAATAATTAGCACCTGATTGAAAAATGTTCAATAGCTTAATTTTTAACAAGAATAATATTAAACAATTATTTGATTTGAAGTAACTTAACAGTGTAGTTATGGCATTTATTTGAAGGTTATTAAGTGCTTTAAGTTCACTGAGCTTGTAATTAATTTGGGCTAAACAGTGTGCTACTCTTGCTCCCACTGACTCTGAGCCCTGTGACTTAACTTTGATTATAGGTTTATGGTGAGACAACACTACCATCTCTAAAGAAACCGAGGAGACTCACATTGTTTTTCAATCCTGCAGCTGGAAGGTAGGTATAGCAGCAGTCAGAACATCCTGAAAACAAGACGCTTCATATTTTACAGCTTGCAGATGTTGAAAATAAATTTTATTTGCATACAAAAGCAGTGTCTCACAAACAATTCTAGGTGGCTAATTTTATTATCCCATGTGAGACTGAGAGGGCATCGCATTGCAAGTGTTTTGTATTTGATGCATTTTCATCCTCTATTAGAGAAGTGCAATACTTTGTACTGTACATGTAAGACACTAAGTTACAACTATGTTTTCATATTGTTGTATTTCTATATCTGTCATAAAAAAATTAGCACCAAACACAGCCCTTAGCCACAAAGCTCTCAGAAACCTCCCTTTTCGTTGGCCTTCGAAAACAAACCTGCTATTGCTTTTAAGGGCATTGTTTGGCTCATTTATCTGTTGTTATGTTACCGAAAGGAACAACCTGTTCTGAGAGCTCTGTGGTGCATCAAACAAGTGGCCAAAAAGCCACAGGGTAATTGTAAGCTATCGGTTTTAACCTCTATATAGAATTAAATTTATTATTCATAGTGGGTGCTCAGATATGTTTGCCAAATACATGTATGCTAAAAAGAAAACTTGGAAATTAAACAGCTATTGATTTTACATAAAATTCCTTCTTTTTTCCCCTTTTAGTGGAAGTGCTGATACACTTTTAAAGAAAAATGCTGAACCTATACTTCATATAGCAGGCCTAGACATAACCATTGTTAAGGTATCGTGTACTTAAACATTTTTTATTTATTAATAATAATAACTCGTGGTTATTAAGCTAAATTCTCAGTAAGCGTTCTCTTACTTCAAGTCTGCCAATGAAATCCTACCATTCAAATCAGATGAAAGCTATCAAGATTGCTTTCATGCAATTATTGCTTATTGTGCTTTTAATTTACCTGATGTTTATAATTTCTTAACTAACTACTTCAGAACTTTTACCAGATATGTCCAGGGAAGCAAATGTATGGGATTCAGGCACTTTTATATAATAGACACGCCCTAATTCTCATCTAAACACAAGGAATAAATTAGAACTGTCTGCATTAAAGTCAATGGAAATAAAAACTATTGTGTCTTAATATGAAGTCCCTATTAAAGTTCCAAGTTTTTTTGCATTTATGGACTTTTATGCAACTTTAGAGTACTCGATTTATCTTGTAAAAAATGCTAAGTTTTTGAGGATGGAAAATTATGTGTCAAATACGGCATACAAATGTTCTTTTTTCAGACAGATTATGAAGGGCAAATTAAAACCTTGACACAGTATATTGATCCAAAAACAGATGGAATTATTGTTGCTGGAGGAGATGGCACTCTGCTTGAGGTTAGAAGCAAGATCTTGTATCTTACATATCAGATTCCTGTTAATGCAGGCTAGATTTTCAAAACAAATATAACTCAAGGACTTTAAAATTATCAGCAAGTTTACATTTGAAAAACATTAAATTTTTAAAGACCTGTTTCGGATGCATCAACATCTATTGTCCCTCAAGGATCTTAACAAAATAGTGGCAAATAATATATAGTTGTATACAGTTGAATAACAAAGGTGCCAATAATATTATTATTCATTTGGCACTCTTTATTACATACTATACATGTATAATAAGAAAAGTAAGTAGATACAATGTATACCTGCCAACTCTCACGCCTGCGGGCCAATTTCTCACGCCTGATTGAAAAATGTGAGTTGTTGCCGTCCTGCTTGACACATTTCCAAAAATATGTTAACTCAGACCCATGTAAGGAACGAAAACCATGTGTAAAATGAATGAATGGCAATACCTTCCTCGCGATCTCTGATTTTTGAAGTGAAAAGCACTGGTAGCAAGCTCGCCTTTGGCAGACTTCGGCAGACTTCAGACGTCTTCGGGCTTCCTCGGGAATCTTCGGAAATGATCATGTCGTCTTCAAAAATCCCAGCACTCCCACAGGACCCAGGATAAAAATCTCGCGCTTATATCTCAGAAAAAGTTGGCAGGTATAACAATGCGACATTTTACTTGGCAAGCATAGGAGAAATCAAGATTTTAGAAGCCTGTTTGGTTAATCTGGAGTTGCCCCTAATAACAATTTATCTATTCAGATGTCTTTGGTGAACTTTGGTTGTCACGGAAGTTTTAGGTAGCTTTTTCATCTCATCCGAAAGCGTTAGCTATCCTTATGGGTCTGGTGGAAAGTACGAGAACATGAAGTAGCCGTGCTATCTTTCGAAAATTTTAGGGGACGTTAAAGTCTTTACGCCGAAAGTTTTAGGAGACCTTTTTTTCAACAACAATCGCAATATATTGGTATTAAAAACAAATGGGACTAACACAACCTCCGAAAATCATAGTTAAGCTATTAGAAAATGTCCGAATATTTTAGACGAATGGAACAGTTATCCAGAAAATTTTAGCTTTTCATAAGCTTTAAAATTTTGTAGGGAATATTATTTTGCTCCTTCAAATAGTTATTTTACAGAAAAAAGTCGCTGGGTGCCCGTGATGAGTTGAGAGGTTGTAGAACTTCTGAGGTACTGTTTAAAGAATGAGCTGGAATGTTTTATCAGGTTAAAAAACTCGAGGTGAAGCTGAGAGTTTTTAAACCTGATAAAACACCACTGCGATTTTTTAAACAGCTTCAAAATGTCTTATTAGTTCAACTCATTCTTGTACTAATATTTAGATTTGGGGTTATTTTGCTCTAAAAAATTGGCTGTAAAGTTTAGCCGTGCCTTAATCAGACAGAAAGACACTCATTAAACATTGATTTCTTTAATTTGTGTATTCTTAATGAATTACATGTTGTGTTAATGACTTTTTGAAGGTAGGTAGATGTAATTTGCCACCCTTTGAAGAATGCTACACTAGAAGAAACCATTTTTCAACAGAATGCATGGATGTTGGATGTCTGCAGTGTGTAAACCAATTTTGATTTTTCCCATTGATGTCCATCAATTGACATCCCTTCTGTTGAAAAATGTTTTTCTATGCAGCATTAATCAAAGCCTGGGTAAAAAAATCATGTGTTTTTTTCCTTGTTTGTGGATTTAGGTCGTGACAGGGTTTTTAAGACGGAGTGATCAGGTACATTATTTCACATAGTAGTCTACCTACTTCGACTTCTGCTTGTTGTTTCATTTTACAGTTTTAGTTTAAAAGGTGATGTTAACAATATTATTTAAATTTCTGTTTGCCAGGAAGAAATTTCTAAGATTCCTATTGGAGTGATTCCTCTTGGAACCCATAATTCATTTTGTAACAGACTTTTTGCCGACAAACATGTGGCAGAGGCAAGGTAAGAAAAGTAAATTTTAACTTACATGTTACATGACATGTACAATTTATTAAAATACAATGTATTTTGCTTATTTATGTTGACTCTGTGACTTGTCACTATATCTAAGGACATTCTGCTTTTCTCTAGAACTATTGGAAATGCAGCATTGGCCATCGTCAAAGGTTATATCAGGCCAGTGGATGTGATGGAGATCAAGGTCAGTTTTTGTCATGATTGAAACTGGAAATATCATAATGCCATCTAGCCTCCCACACAGGCGTTTTCAGAGGAGCTCGTTTTTCATCCCTCCCCACAAACGCCTGCTCAACCGAAGACAATATTCCTTTCCCAAGCTTAGCCAATCACATTGTACTTTCCAAATTCTGGAAAGTTGACCTTGACCGCACGGTAATCTGATAATTACTTGATCTGCATAAAACACTTGGAAAGCTTTCTGACCTCTAATAAATGATAGATTCAGAGCAGCAAAAGTAAGATTTAGTCAAATCTTAGAATATTTCATGCACTGCATAACCTTAGTGAAAGAAAGAAAAGAAGGAAAACGGTAACTCTAAGGTCATGTTTTAGTCGTGTTTAGCCTGTCAACACGTTATTTCACAACTGCTGATTGGTCACTTACCATGCAAACAAAACAATCGGAAAGGAATGTTGTTTTAGGTTGAGCAGGCATTTGTGGGGAGGGATTAAAAACTTTGGGTATCCACAGAGGCAGCTTTGCTTTCTTTTGTTTCAGGGTGATGAAGGTCGTTCAACTTTTGCGATGTCTAACCTCCACTGGGGTGCTTTTAGAGATGCAAATGAAAAGCAAGACAAGTAAAAAGTGTATTTACATTATTTACAACCAATACTTGAATGATTATTACCAGGCAGCCTTCTTTTTTTTCTTTCTGAGAACAGGCATCCACAAATTTTAATAATATTAAAATTTTTCTCTTGGGAAGTTTTTTTTGTTGTCTAGTTGTGTACACACTGCCCTTTTTGGGGAATTTTCTTGAATCAAGGAAGCCCCATATCCCTTACCATCCTGGTCAGTGTACTGAACCCATTATGGGCTTAGAAGGAAAAACAGATTATTAATTTTTATTCAATAGTGTACACTTAAAGATGAAATAACCATTACAGAGTAGTTTAACCTTTTACCATACTTGAGTGGTTTAACAGTGACTCTGACTAGTGTACTAAGAACCTTGATGAATTGTTTGTTAGAACAGGCTAGGGTATATATTAGTGGCAGTGTGCAAAGAAAGTTGTCTCTGATAGCCCAGGGCTGGTGGATTTTGCTTATCGCGTTAGTGATTTTTGTTCTTAACTTGCCCAATTGGCAAGTGCAGTTTTTTGGGAAATTCAAATTACAGAAGGATTGTAATCAATCCTGCTGATCAAAAAGGGTTTTGGGACTAATTGAAATGACTTGTGGGCTAGTACATTCTAGCTACAGCTTGCCCGAAAGGCAGGCTGTAACACTGACTTTCTTTGCACCCTGAGTGGTATATCACTAACTAGGGTCCTGTTCCATACATCCTGATTTCTAACCCCTTAAACCCTACATTTGCATTTTGCCCCTAGACATTTCCTATAGAAGTGGGGATTGAACTGTTGACTTTTTTTTTATGTGCATGTATCCCCTAATGCTTGTGACCACTCTGTTTTATAAGCATAACAGCTACATGTTTGACAAAGAGGAATTTGGTGGGATGATTGTTCTTAGTTGCCAAATGAAAAAAAAAAGAAGAAAGATACAATTTTGTAAAATTTAATAGCAAAGTGCAAGAGTTCTGACAGGATTTCACCCACAGATTAAAGACAAATAATTTTCATTTGCCATATAAATAATATTGTGGTCTAGGAGTGAAGGGAATTTATATTATAACTGGGATTTCATCGGGGTTCGTTACATGACTGTGTATCAGGGTTTTACTGTGCTTACTAAGCATTCTGATTTAATAAGGAACTTACGTCAAATACTTGTGTTATAAGGTTTTGGATGGCCGGCCCCTTCAGGAGGAAAATGTCATACCTTGTAGCAGCTTTCAAGGTCTGTAGAAAACAGTGTGGGTTATACTCTACGAAATAAGGCTTTAAAGACTGAGCATAAGTAACCAAGGTTTGTGGGATTCTCTCTTGTGCAAATCAATTTAAAAACTCAGTCATTTTCTTCTGAGAGTCCTTGGAGTAATTAATATTGTGGATATAGAGAAGAGAGGTGCACAATGTCACAAAAATTTTTCAAATTTGCTAAATTATGGGATTGGTTAGCACATTCAGAAAGGACAAGATGAAAAAATCAGCCTGTTAGTGCAAATTGGTGGGTAGGAATAATCACTGGTTTGCTCTGATGACACCACACAAATCCTTCTAGAATTGGCTTGGATTGTAACGTTAACAATCCAGGCCTGTTTTAGAAGGATTCATACAGAGTCATCAGAGCGTAACATTGCTTACAATATTGTATATCTCCTCACCAAATTGCACAAACAGGCTGATTTTTGGCAAGTGAACATTTTTCATCTTGTTCTTGCTGGATATGCCAATCATTCTCATAATTTCACAGAGTTGGTTTTTGTGATGCCATCACTTCTGTTCTCTTTGTTTTAAAATCATAAACTGTATTTGGACATCTGATGCTTTTCATTTAAAGTTACTCTTTACTTTCAGGAATGGCCTCCAATTGTTAATACCCTCCTTACTTACCCAACAAGCCAGCCAGTAGAGAATGAAAGGTCATTGAAGAATGCATCATCCAGCCCACTGGGGCAAGTTGCATCCCATGTTCTGGCTACAGCCAACTGCGAGACAACCATTGAACCACAGGGAAGGCATTGTCTTGCAGAAGCTGGGAGCATTGTCTCAGATGGATGGATTGCTAGTCCTGTTCAAACTTTTGGTCTTACTGTGAAGCCATTCAGGAAAGCAGGTGCACAGGTATACATTGTACAATGTACCACAATAAAACTTGATTAAACTAAAAAAAAACAAACCGATAGAAAGACACCCTCTGCAAAGCAAGCCTATCGGTTGCCTGGAAAGCCACAATGCACCTTGACGTCAAGATGGACACCAGAGATGATCATTCCTGGCTTGTGATCCTCGTGGGAGTAATGCATGTTGCAAATTCCAACAAAATTTTAAACTCGCTTTCACAAGGAATAAATTAATAATGACCGGAATAACACTGCATGAACTGTAGAATTTAGGATTGGTTACTCTGTGTGGGTACGACTTCACAATAATTTTGTTTAATAAATCTGTAGGACGACAGTTTTCTTGAAGTGAAATTATGGCCATCAGACCTCACAAAGACAGAGTTTATCGAAACTGGGTAAGTCATCAAATCCTAGGTAACTCTTTTTTTATTCTGATTTATTCATAAAATTAAAAATCTAAAACAAACATATGAAAGTTTCCCTTTCCGGTTTACACGGGTTCAATGCTTTTTTTAGCACATTAGCTTTGCAAAATTACACAGCCAAGTTGTGATCTCCTGTCTGGAAAATGATACAGTTTTACATAATAATAATTTAAATTTATAATTCTATTAAAATTCTTCACACAACAGATGGAGGATGGAAAAGATGGAAAAGGAAGAAAAAGAAGGAAGTTACAACCAAGAGAATTCATCAAGTAATGTATTTTGTATTCCCAGATGCTTTTAATCATTGTGCTTGTGCTGCAGGGTTTGACAAAACCTTGTGATTGTCCAGGACGAAAAAAGTAGACCCAAGCAAATTTTCCTGTTGGGCAAGCAACGTTTGGTAGCTGATAGGCAAAGCCCAGGCAAATCCCCTTTTTATTTAATCATACACTTTCAAAAAGGGATGTAGAGGCCCTTAAGTAACAAGAAAAGTATTGAAGCTCTTGTTTATCTTAGGGACCAGCTGAAATTCAAATTTTCTTCAATCTCTGATGCTCTAAGTTGTTAGAGATGAACTGTCAGTAGTAGCTATCATTTTGTCAACCACTTAACTATAAAAGCAAACAATGATGCTTAAAATAATATTATATTATCTTCCTCAGGACACAGATGTTTGATTGTAAAACAACTGAAGCTGGAACCCAGGGATGAGAAGGTTGAGTTTTCTTGACAGATTATTAAATAATAATATTAATAAATAATAGTTATAATTTTGTTTCTCGTTTTTTTTTCAATGGTCTTAAAACAATATTTTCTTAAGCATGTTATTGAAATTCAAAGCTTCTCACATAGTTATTTCCCTTTTTTGTAGGTCTCATGGTTTTCTATTGATGGTGAGCCATTTGAAGCCAGGGAAATAACAATAGACCTTCTACCCAAGAAACTCCACTTTTTCTTTAATCCAAAAAATATTAAGGAAAGCCAAATGTGAATTTTTATTACAGTCGATGAAGTTAGTAGGACATATTTTTGGAAGCTCATCTGACGGTAATAGATTGTACCTCTTGCTGGAAAAGTGACTTCACAGCAGAATCATTGCAGTAACTCCTCCACAGGTACATACAGGAAAACGTTCTTAAGAAGACTGTTTTGTGAACTAAGAAGATTTATGTTTGTACTCTAAAGGGGAATTGCATGGTTAAGGATTGAGAATCATACACTAAGAAACTAAAGTACTGAAGTATAACAGTTACTGAAACCAAAGAACAGTTATTGCAATGGACACACGTTATAATCAGTTATTTACATGTATCCTATTTTATAAACTGTACATTTAAATAAAAATAAATGAAATAAAAAATTTTGAAAACATTTTTATTGATGTTTGACATGAAAATTATTAAAATTTTTCATTCCAGAATCTTGTTACTGTTTGGATAATTTGGCATTTGCTGTTAAAAAGACAAAATAATACTGCAATGTTTATTTTTAAAATAGGGAATTTTCTGCCGTTGTGGTTGACATTAAAGATGATTAGTGACCAAACAAGACAACAAGAAAAAAAAGAAAAAAGGTGCATACTCCACTGAGAGGGCAATTAAACTTCCTTTAAATACACCATATGGTTTGATTATTTTTCCCTTTTTTGACATTATTCTTCTTTATTCCACTTCTGCTTAGATGTTATGGAGTTGTCAATAACATTATTGTTTGTTGCAAAATAATAATAATAATAATAATAATAATAATAACAAAGTGGCATAAACTAGAAGTTATCAAGTTTCCATACAGAACTGGTGTTTTTTGCTAATAAAGTTTTCTATTTAGGATATGAAATTTAATGTGATTTATTGCCAGAGATATTTCTTATTTTTATTATCATTAGAGTTTTAAATGCCTGCTCCTTGGAGCCAAATTGTATTAATTGAACTTTCCAAAAAGTTACATCATTACTGGTATAGTGTACCTAGAATCTGTGAAACCTGCTTGTTTGACATAGTACTGGGAAAGCATATGATACCAACAAAAAAATTCTAGTTTCTTTGAAACCATATTACAGTATGCCTTAACTCATCTTTTTAACGTAGCTGCAGATCTTTTAAATAAAATGTCTAATTGATTTATAAACTCTAAGCTGGTAAGAGAATATTGCAGCCACATCTCAATGTTACTGAGAATAAAATTCCCTTATATGCCTCAATGTTGAAATATTTTAAAGTCTTTAAGGGCTTCAGATAGAATTCTGTTTGTATAGTGCTTGAGGTTTGATCAAGGGCATCCTTAAAATGTCACTTTGTAATTAGTCTCCTTTGCAGGCATGACTGTCCTGGTCTAACCATTACAAAAGGAGTTGCCTATGGAGGAGGTTGCTACATAATATTAAATGTCTCACAATTCAGCATGGCTTAATCTTGGCCCTCTTTTCTTTTTCTCTTTTTTCTTCTTGCTTTTCTTTGATATACTTTCTTGTTCACTGTTCTCTTTATTTTTTTGCTGAAAGAAAATTGAGGCAAGCCCAAAGTTAACTTCTACAATTAGGTGCTTATTAAATTTGCAACATTGACTACGCATGAGGTCAAGATGGTTTGGTATATATTGGCCTCATTCTTTTTCATTTCTGTGGACTGAGACAAAGTTGAGATGGATAAAAATGCAACAAAGAATTCATGAATGAGGTCAATATCCAGTTATCTTGACCACTGAAACAAACTTAGGTCAATAAAGGATTATTTTATTGTGTGGGCAAAAAGAGAACTTTTTCTTGCTCGACAAACAAGGAAAATCCCAAGTGGGCACGAGCAGCCACCTTGCCCACACGGGTAGCCAATCAGTTGACAGGATTTGCCTTATCTTGCCCGCTTGTGGATTCCGCCATATAATTATAATGATAAAGCTTTGTTGCAGATTCAAATTGATCAATATCCCTTTGAGAATGCTTTTAAGTAAAATTAGGTACCTTCACAGCCACCTTGGTGGACAGACTTAGTAATAACACAGTGGCATTAAAAGGAAACAACATTTGAAACGATGACAACCTCTGAATTTCCTGCCCTACTGTCTTTAGGTTTTTATTATTTGTTTCAGCAAAAATACATGCCAAACTAATAAATCTTATTTTTTCAAAAGTTGAAAACAGTTAAAAACCTAAGAGCACAAAACCTTAAAATTCAGTTTAAAATATTAATATTAACAATGGAAAAAAATTACATTAAATCGCTACAGTAATTTTGTATTTAAAAAAGAGCCTATTGACAAAACTATTTTTAAGCACCGGGTATTAACCCTAGGGAATTAGCTGCTTGGAACTCGGAGGTGCACAGAGCTTTCTTTAGTTTTTGGGAGGGATTAGGATACAAAGGCTGGCTGGGCATGCTGGAGATCTTTTTGAATAGCATGCAATCTGCGTTTTCTAAGACATCGTATATGTAATTTGGACTGTTGTTAATTGAGGTTTTGAGGACGCATATAATTTTCTTTATAAAGGAAGACCGTGAGCCAGTTTCAGTAAAACTACTGTGTTTGTAAGTTTTATTCTGTAGCAAGGCCTTGTACTTAAACCAGCTTAAAACTGGCCTAGCTGTTTTAATCTACCCGGTTTTAATTAGAGACAGAGTACTTAGCACATACCTCTTTCTTTGCTTTTTTTCTGTATGGATTTATATAATTAGGATCCCTTGGTACAAGCCTCAATTCCTGGGCCATCTAAATTATTATGAATAGAAATGCCAGTTATTCAATGTAGCCATATGATAATTACTACTCAACTGTAGGGCTAGCTGCAAAAATAGAACAATAATCTTGTCTTTTCTCTAGTGAACGCCTTTATGACTGGCAGCTGTGGAAAAATCAAATTTGAGATAACTTGTGTGTATACCTGCCAACTTTTTCTGAGATATAAGCGTGAGGTTTTTATCCTGGGAGTGCTGGGATTTTTGAAGACGACACGATCATTTCCGAAGATTCCCGAAGAAGTCTGAAGTCTTCCGAAGATGTCCGAAGTCTGCCGAAGTCTGCCAAAGGCGAGATCGCTCCCAGTGCTTTTCACTTCAAAAATCAGAGATGGCGAGGAAGGTATTGCCATTTATTTATTTTACACATGGTTTTCGTTCCTTACATGGGTCTGAGTTAACATATTTTTGGAAATTGTGTCAAGCAGGACGGCAACAACTCACATTTTTCAATCAGGCGTGAGAAATTGGCCCGCAGGCGTGAGCCGGTGTGAGATCGAAGTTTTCAACCCGCAGGCGCGAGACTCACGCCTAAGGCGTGAGAGTTGGCAGGTATATGTGTGTTTCCAAGGAGGTTTAAAATTAAATGGTGTTTCAAAAACTCTCATGGACAACAATTATTGACATGTACATGATAACAATAAAAATTTTAAAGTCTCAGCTTTTACAAAGACACTGTAATTTTCAAGGGTGGGAATGTAGCGTCATTAATTTGACATGTCCTACTAAATAAGTTTCAAGATCAAAACAAAAAGAACAACCCTAGACTACGAGTAGTCCCCCATTTTTCCTCAGGGATGGTAGAGCAAGCGAAAGGCGAGTGAGCGTGAAAATCACCCCACACGAGAAAAGGTGACACGTGGCATGTCACCTTTTCTCGCGTGGGGTGATTTTCATGCGAGCTTGCGTTTTGCTTGCTCTACTATCCCTGAGGAAAAATGGGGGACTACTCGTAGTCTAGAACAACCTGTAGTTTACAACTCACCAAGTGCAATAACTTTGAGTCTGTGTCATCATAGACTTTGGTTTCATTACAAAAGCTCACACTCCATCTGGCAAGAAGTTCCCACTCTTTGGATTTACGATAAACCTGAAATTTGTGTAGTGATCAAGTGAAATTTAGACTACAAGTGGGCCCTTAAATATTTGCCTCAAAATAGTAGAACAATGCAACCAACATAAAGAAGCACGCATGTACAAAAATTGCCTCCTGCTATACTAGTAGTTGCATCACATGAAGAGAAGAGGGGTGGGGATAAATAAACCATGTGCGCAATAAAACCAGAGATAAACTCTTTCTTTCAAACAAACTTTGTTTTTAGATGAGTTAATGGGCAGCCAGGGTATGTAAATATTAATGTCAATTTGAGAAGAAAAAGCTGTGGAATGTGAATAAATAATATATTGTTTACAGACATGCGACTGGAAATGTCTATTGCAGAAATGCTACTTTTCCTTTTTAGCAAAATCAAGTTACTGGGTACACATCTTTTAATTTAAGCCTTTAACACTTTAAAATAAAGTCTGATTTTTTGTTTTACCTCATGTGTTATATCAGGAAGGCGAAGAAGAATATCACCAAAGAGGGCTGTGTTCTCTAAGACATTTGCCAGAGCTGTTAAAAATATGGGTACATATTGTATTCTTTGTCAAAGACAGTAATTAACTAGTCAAGATATACATAAAGCATTTCCCCTCAACTCAAAATTTTTCTGCTACTTCGACCCGAGCTCAATCTACTCAGCTGTAAATTACAATAACCCCAAAGTACTGCTAGCTGGATCATTCAAAAACTACCTTCTGCACGACAATTGTGTTCAAAAATAAAAGCTTTCACCACTATTTTAACTACCAGCCATCAACAGGCCACTTTTGCATTAAGAGGTCACCAACCAATTAATGCTTCCCTTTAGACAATGAGTTAGATTCAATCTTGTTGATAACAAAGCTTGACATTAAAAAGCATATTAAAAATTATCTTACACCCAAAACTTGAGAGGAAACACATTTAAGAGAGATATTTTATGGCACACTGATGTTTTTCGACAAAGTAGTATGATTTGTATTGGGCACCATGTTGGACGACATACTCCCTCCAACATGGCAGCCAAAATTAAACTACTTTTTGCTTGTATATTAATTGTTATACGTTTGACTAGTTACACTCAAATGTACTGTAAACATTTATCACATCACCTTTTCAACATTTGAAATACTTGAAGTTTAAGTGCAGAATTTGTGTTCAAATTCATAATTTTTAAAATCACTTTTTGGTCACGCATGACCAGCTATAGCCTCCCACGCAGGCGTTTTTAGGGGAGCTCGTATTTCTTCCCTCCCCACAAACGCCTGCTCAACAGAGGACAACATTCCTTTCCCATTGTTGCATTCGCGTGGTAAGTGACTAATCAACGGTTTTTAAATAAAGTGTTGACAGGCTAAGCATGACTCATAAGCTCGTGATATGAAAAAACGTGACCCAGAACGTGACCCTAGAGTTACCTTTTTCCTTCTTTTCTTTCGTTCGCTAAGGTTATGCAGTGCACAGAGAATTCTAAAATCTGACTGAGTAAATCTTACTTTTGCCGCTCTGAGACTAACATTTATTAGAGGTCATGAAGGTTTCTTAAAGTTTCATGCAGATCGCGTGATTATCGGGTTACCCTGCGGTCAAGGTCAACTTTCCAGAATTTGGAAAGTACAACGTGATTGGCTAAGCGTGGGAAAGGAATGTTGTCCTCTGTTGAGCAGGCGCTTGTGGGGAGGGAAGAAATACGAGCTCCCCTAAAAACGCCTGCGTGGGAGGCTAGACCAGCTATGACCTTTACTCACTTTAAGAAAATGGTGTGGGTTTGAAAAACCAAATCACATATTATTTTGTTTGAAATATGACCCAATCGTGGTTTTTCAGAGGCAAATTCATACAACTTTCATATTTTTCGTAAAAACGATATCACATGACCTCTTTATAGTGCAAAATGTTCTATAATAAAACAAGTCACCTTCTAGTTGTGCCTGTTCTGTGGGAAATGCTTGTCCCGGGATATATCCTGACTCTGTTACTTTGACTCTTGCATCCTGTAAAACCTGTGAATCAAAAAACTCCAGTTCATAAAGACTTATTCACTAGCTATAGTCTAAAATGAAATTTGTGCTGTGTTTTGGGCAAATTCACATACAAATTCTCCTGGATACATTTTCTTAGAGATTAATTTGGTCAGCAGAATTTGATAAAAGATCAAAACATTAAAATTTTTCATTTTGGTGATAGTTTTCATAACCTTTTTCTTCGATTATGTTGACATTTGTTTGGCGCAAATTGATAATCATGATAAATGCGTAGTTACCAGAAAACTTAACGCTTATAGCTTATTGCTATATCAGCTGATGGTGAACTGTACTGACAACAACTAATTTTACTGACACCATGAGATACAGAGAACCAGGTTTTGCTTGGTTTAAAACAGTTATTATTGATTTTTGTGATGCATCTGGAAGGCTTGGGAAGACAGGTGAGAAATCCCAATCCCCCTCAACTTCACTATGGGCTATATACATGTAGTTATGTGCCGCTGTGAAGGGTGTGGTTTTCAAGCAGTTTACTCTGGGATGGGGGATATAAATCAGAGAGTTTGGGTCTAGAATAAAGTATGATTTTCCAGGAAACTGAACAATTGGTTGAAGATTTTAGTCTAGGCCAGGGAAAATTGGGAATTGCCCCTCAAAAATATTAAAAATTCAAATCAACAAGTTTAAGGTGGCTCCGTAATTAATACAAGAGCATTTAGCTGTGACAAATTTTCCGTCATAACTTTTTGGTTTTTAACGCGATGGCTGCGAAACTTTGCAAAGAACAACAGATATCATTAGGCAATGATTCGAAATATTCCGAGTTCACTGATGGTAAATATTTCTCGAGAAATTAGCGCTTAAAAGGACCCTACTGTTCAAAGAAAATCGCGTCTAGTAAAAAATTTTGCTGATATTTTTTACTGAAATTTCTGGTATCGGCTTTAATTGATATAATAAATATGCCAGAGGAATTTCAGAAAAATCGTTGGAGCAGAAGTCCGAAACTAAAAGTCGCTCAAAATTCAGCTGTGAAATTGTTTTGGAATTTCAAAAATAAATTACCATCAGCGAGAAGGAGCCACCAGTTTGAATTTTCGGGACAAGTAAATTCAGTGTTTGCTAATTCTGAAAACAGAAGCCGATTGCCTATCGTGCTATTCTTTAAAAGGTACTGTTCAGTTTTAGAAGCACTATAAATTGCTTCAAAACTTTGCTCTGACTTCGAATGACTTGTTGTCCTTGTTCCTCGACATTTTTAAAATATCCCTTAGCAGTTTTGGTTCAAACTCCTGCTGCACACATTTTGATGTATTGCAATGCATCCTCAACGGCTTTTCCTGCTGCTGTACGTTGTTTCCAATTCAGGAAAAAGGTATTGGGATTGTAAGCTACCTTGTATCAAAGCTCAGATAGAACTGTCCAGCACCTTTGTTTATGACCAGAAAATGAGCACGAAGCGGCACTTGTGCGAGGAATTCGCCACCTCAGCCAGGGGGGACGAATGACAATGATGCCCATGTCTGTGAACCGATCTGTATAAACATGTATTGCAGAGCAAAACATAATAATCAAGAAAAATACCCATTCATTGAGGGAAGGAGTGACAAAAAATTCCAGAGTTGTAAATTTATTCACGGGCAGTATTTTTAAGATAATTTTATTTTGGACTGTGATGTTATTCGTTCACAGGCATGGTCATCGATGTCGTTCGTCCCCCCTGTGTGAGGTGCGAATTCCACGCAGAACTGCCGCTGGTGCTCATTTTGTAGTCATAAACAAAGGTGCTGGACAGTTCTATCTGAGCTCTGGTACGAGGTAGTCCAATCTCAATACTTTTTTCCTGAGTTGGAAGCAACGAACAGAAGTAAAAGTCGTTGAAAATGCATTGCAATACATCAAAATGTATGCAGCAGGAGTTTGAACCAAAACTGCCATGGGATATTTTAAAAATGTCGAATAAGAACAAGTAATTCTACCTCAGAGCAAGGTTTGGAGCAATTTATAGTGCTTCTAAAACTGAACAGTACCTTTTAAAGTATAGCACGATAGGCAATCGGCTTCTGTTTTCAGAATTAGCAAACACTGAATTTACTTGTCCCGAAAATTCAAACTGGTGGCTCCTTCTCGCTGATGGTAATTTATTTTTGAAATTCCAAAACAATTTCACAGCTGAATTTTGAGCGACTTTTAGTTTCGGACTTCTGCTCCAACGATTTTTCTGAAATTCCTCTGGCATATTTATTATATCAATTAAAGCCGATACCAGAAATTTCAGTAAAAAATATCAGCAAAATTTTTTACTAGACGCGATTTTCTTTGAACAGTAGGGTCCTTTTAAGCGCTTATTTCTCGAGAAATATTTACCATCAGTGAACTCGGAATATTTCGAATCATTGCCTAATGATATCTGTTGTTCTTTGCAAAGTTTGGCAGCCATCGCGTTAAAAACCAAAAAGTTATGACGGAAAATTTGTCACAGCTAAATGCTCTTGTATTAATTACGGAGCCACCTTAAAAGCTACTAAAAGCTACTCTAGGATAGGGGAATTCGGAAGTTTAGTCTAGTATAGGGTAGCAAAATTCAGCTGAACTAGCTCTGGTATAGGTTACAGGTTCCAGGGTCCCAGCGACACATAACCAGCCAAAAATTCCTAAAGTGCCCCCCTCTGGGTTAGAATAGTGCCCATATCAATATTACATTTGTCTACCGTGCCCAATCTCCCAGTGCTTTTTAAATCAAAGATGGTAGCTATTAACAATGTACTGAGAGTCTGTTTGGCTAAAATATTTAAGTGTGTGTCCTGCAGACTGCTTCATTGGGATACCACATCTGATAAGATGGTCAACCCCTCTAACCCCAAGAGAACCGTGCCCTAGCTAGGTGCATGCAGCTTTAAAACAGAATTAGAGAATCTGATCTGACCTATGCGTAATAATGATTTTACAGTGAAACCTGTATTAAGTGGACACCCTCAGGGAATGCTGTAGTGTCCGCTTAATACAGGGTGTCTGCCTAATACAGGTTTCGATAGATAATGTCACATGAGGTGTCAAATGCCATTCAAACGAACAGTCTCAGAAACGTTTAGAATACTCCCAGAGTCTATGACGATATACGTTCAAGGCATTAATTTCGTTATTGAAATGGACCAGTTGATCATAATACCATAAACATAGATTGCAACTCAAATTTGAAGAAATCAGATAAGTAAAAAAAGCTCTAAACAAAACAAAATAGAAAACAATACTGTACTGTGAAACTAATAACGGACACTTGTAATTAAATTCCACCACCCAACATGCCATACACCGGAAATGCGAAAGCACAAAATCTTTCGCATTTCCGGTGTCTGGCATGTTGGGTGGTGGAATTTAATTACAAGTGTTCATTATTAGTTTCACAGTACAGAGTTATTTTTTATTTCGTTTTGTTTGTATAGAGCTTTTTTTACTCATCTGATTTCTTCAAATTTGAGTTGCAATCTATGTTTATGGTACTATGATCAACTGGTCCATTTTAATAAAGAAATTAATGCCTTGAACGTATATTGCCATAGTCTCTGGGAGTATTCTAAATGTTTCCACTGTTCATTTGAGTGGCATTTGACACCTCATGTGACATTATCTATTGAAACCTGTATTAGGCGGACACCCTGTATTAAGCGGACACTACAGCATTCCCCGAGGGTGTCCGCTTAACACAGGTTTCACTGTAAAATCATTATTATGCATAGGTCAGATTAGATTCTCTTCTGTTTAAGGCTGCATGCACCTAGCTAGGGCACGGTTCTCTTGGGGTTAGAGGGGTTGACCATCTTATCAGACGTGGTATCCCAATGAAGCAGTCTGTAAGGCACACACTCAAATATTTTAGCCAAACAGACTCTCAGTACATTTGTTAATAGCTACCATCTTTGATTTAAAAAACACTGGGAGATTGGGCACAGTAGACAAATGTAATATTGATACGGGCACTATTCTAACCCGGAGGGGGGCACTTTAGGAATTTTTGGCTGGTTATGTGTCGCTGGGACCCTGGAACCTGTAACCTATACCAGAGCTAGTTCAGCTGAATTTTGCTACCCTATACTAGACTAAACTTCCGAATTCCCCTATCCTAGAGTAGCTTTTAGTAGCTTTTAAGGTGGCTCCGTAATTAATACAAGAGCATTTAGCTGTGACAAATTTTCCGTCATAACTTTTTGGTTATTAACGCGATGGCTGCCAAACTTTGCAAAGAACAACAGATATCATTAGGCAATGATTCGAAATATTCCGAGTTCACTGATGGTAAATATTTCTCGAGAAATTAGCGCTTAAAAGGACCCTACTGTTCAAAGAAAATCGCGTCTAGTAAAAAATTTTGCTGATATTTTTTACTGAAATTTCTGGTATCGGCTTTAATTGATATAATAAATATGCCAGAGGAATTTCAGAAAAATCGTTGGAGCAGAAGTCCGAAACTAAAAGTCGCTCAAAATTCAGCTGTGAAATTGTTTTGGAATTTCAAAAATAAATTACCATCAGCGAGAAGGAGCCACCAGTTTGAATTTTCGGGACAAGTAAATTCAGTGTTTGCTAATTCTGAAAACAGAAGCCGATTGCCTATCGTGCTATACTTTAAAAGGTACTGTTCAGTTTTAGAAGCACTATAAATTGCTCCAAACCTTGCTCTGAGGTAGAATTACTTGTTCTTATTCGACATTTTTAAAATATCCCATGGCAGTTTTGGTTCAAACTCCTGCTGCAATTTATAGTGCTTCTAAAACTGAACAGTACCTTTTAAAGAATAGCACGATAGGCAATCGGCTTCTGTTTTCAGAATTAGCAAACACTGAATTTACTTGTCCCGAAAATTCAAACTGGTGGCTCCTTCTCGCTGATGGTAATTTATTTTTGAAATTCCAAAACAATTTCACAGCTGAATTTTGAGCGACTTTTAGTTTCGGACTTCTGCTCCAACGATTTTTCTGAAATTCCTCTGGCATATTTATTATATCAATTAAAGCCGATACCAGAAATTTCAGTAAAAAATATCAGCAAAATTTTTTACTAGACGCGATTTTCTTTGAACAGTAGGGTCCTTTTAAGCGCTTATTTCTCGAGAAATATTTACCATCAGTGAACTCGGAATATTTCGAATCATTGCCTAATGATATCTGTTGTTCTTTGCAAAGTTTCGCAGCCATCGCGTTAATAACCAAAAAGTTATGACGGAAAATTTGTCACAGCTAAATGCTCTTGTATTAATTACGGAGCCACCTTAAAAGCTACTAAAAGCTACTCTAGGATAGGGGAATTCGGAAGTTTAGTCTAGTATAGGGTAGCAAAATTCAGCTGAACTAGCTCTGGTATAGGTTACAGGTTCCAGGGTCCCAGCGACACATAACCAGCCAAAAATTCCTAAAGTGCCCCCCTCCGGGTTAGAATAGTGCCCGTATCAATATTACATTTGTCTACTGTGCCCAATCTCCCAGTGTTTTTTAAATCAAAGATGGTAGCTATTAACAAATGTACTGAGAGTCTGTTTGGCTAAAATATTTGAGTGTGTGCCTTACAGACTGCTTCATTGGGATACCACGTCTGATAAGATGGTCAACCCCTCTAACCCCAAGAGAACCGTGCCCTAGCTAGGTGCATGCAGCCTTAAACAGAAGAGAATCTAATCTGACCTATGCATAATAATGATTTTACAGTGAAACCTGTGTTAAGCGGACACCCTCGGGGAATGCTGTAGTGTCCGCTTAATACAGGGTGTCCGCCTAATACAGGTTTCAATAGATAATGTCACATGAGGTGTCAAATGCCACTCAAATGAACAGTGGAAACATTTAGAATACTCCCAGAGACTATGGCAATATACGTTCAAGGCATTAATTTCTTTATTAAAATGGACCAGTTGATCATAGTACCATAAACATAGATTGCAACTCAAATTTGAAGAAATCAGATGAGTAAAAAAAGCTCTATACAAACAAAACGAAATAAAAAATAACTCTGTACTGTGAAACTAATAATGAACACTTGTAATTAAATTCCACCACCCAACATGCCAGACACCGGAAATGTGAAAGATTGCCACAAATTTTTCGATTTTTACATTAAAAAAGTGACTTGAAAAATCATAAATCGAAAAATTTGTGGCAATCTTTTGCATTTCCGGTGTCTGGCATGTTGGGTGGTGGAATTTAATATTATTACAAGTGTCCGTTTAATACAGGTTGTCAACAATAGTTGATTAGAAATGACCATTTCTGGTACTTTTTAGGTGTCTGCATCCGCTTAATAGAGGTGTATGCTTAATAAAGGTTTCATTTAAAGTGAATAAGGGAAATAAATTTGGGGACTTCGGCTACTGTCCGCTTAATAGAGGGTGTCCACTTAATACAGGTTTCACTGTATTAAGAAGTCAGGTTATTTGCCGGATGCTGGAGCCCTCATTCAGGAACTTACGACAAAAGCAGCATTGGTAAATTGGTACATTAATTACCTTAAATAATTTTTCAAGTACTACCTCGACCATCTTATACTGCTTGGAATAATCAGCAAGCTTTAGAATACTCTCTGCAGCAACGACTTGTTGAGCACGTTTTTCTTTAAAAACTGCACGATCTGCGAGCGAAGATAGTCAAGGAAACTTGAACAAGTTTCAACTGCACTGTGTCTAAAAGAAGTCCTAATCAGTAAGAACATTATTAGTTAAAAAGCTTATTAAGCTTGCACAAAAGGATACAAACCAGCATCTTCGTGTCTTTGATCGTGGAATTATTTTCTCCAGAAGAGTCTATCTTGTTCTCATATGTTGGAGTTTCAGCCAGAACAGAAGCCACAGCATAAATAACGAAAAACAGACAATCGAGTGGCGAGTGTTTCATCTTTTTACCCTTCCTGAAATTCTACATACAAGTACATGTAACAAAAGACGAAAGATAGCCTTTTTCCAGGCTTTCCACATGGCCTAGCCTCAACTCCATGTTCATAGAATTTTCCCCACCCTACACCCATTGACTTTTTTTTCAACCGCTGACCTGTTTGTAGCGGGCACTCGTGATCGCGTGATCGCGTGATCGAACGTAAAGTCTTCGTTAGAATTTGTGCTTACGAATGAAATTTTGTGTAATAGTCGTTTTGTTTTCATTGTGCATTGAGGGCAGTTTTCCTTTTGGAGCCGAATATTGTACCCGTAAGCGGTAAGTAATGTTTGAAATCTTCGATAAAGTAATCTCTCTCTCTCTCTGTCTCTTCCTCTCTAACTGCTTACAGATAACTACACGTCGCACGAGACTTCCTTCTGTAGTCTTCTGTAGTACTTCGCACGTCAAACGAAAGTGAGCTTTTTGCATTGTGGGCCGTAGTTACGCCCAAATTTTCAAGTTATTCGCCTCATTAAGAGTAAGGAAACTTAGCATTACATTTTGGTAGCATCAAGGCATATAAAAAGGGGAGAGTTACTTCTGGTTCACGTGCGTCGCTCAAAAGTTCAAGCTCCCTTATGGCTTGTCAAAAACGTTGCATGTACCCCTTTCCCCTTTCCTTCTTGGCCTTCCCCAATTTTTCCTTTCCCACCGCTATACGATGACTTTTCCCAAACTATGGCTTCTTTTTAAATGACCAACATGCAGCCCTTCAGCTTCTGTCCGCCTTTTGATTTGTAAAGTTTTCTATTAACCGATCAGTTCCTCCCTTATCGATTTGTTCGTTCTGTATTCCGTCCACGAAATTCTTAGAATTTTCCCGTAGCATTTCATTTCAAATGTTTTATTCTTTTTAAAATTGTTATGTTTTCTCTCTTCATGCGCAGTTGTAAATAAATGTAATCTGAACGGTGCCTTGATTAAGACTGAAGAGGAAACAGAGGAAGGAAATTGAAAAGGTAAGACAACTGTTTGTAGACTGCGAGCAGTCTCTTATTTTAGAGGCGTTTTTAATCCGATTTTATAATTAATCTCTACGTGTGCACTCACTCCGTCTTAGAATAACTCGATGGATCTAAGAGAAAAGGTGGACTGTAAGCAGTCTAAACTATTGTTTTTGGCTATTTGAAAGATGACTTTACAAGTATCAGTGAAGTTGAAGGGTGATCTTATATACTTGGTTCTAGTGTCACCCGAGTTACGAGAGCATTCTTTTGGTTGTCAGGTAACACTCCCTGTCAAGATGTACCTCATGACAGCCCCATCCCTTAAAGGAACTTTGTCATGCCATCTGCTATCTTTTTAAAAAGCTAAAATGTTTCTTGCATCTATTGAAGTCCAAAAATTATTCAGGGTCATATTTAGGCATTGAAACTGTTTCCAGTCTTCTGTTGCCAAGGATGGCAAGGATGGACATGTGACTGAAGGTCGTGACCAAAAGAGAAAATATTATATTCGCTATAATAGTGCTCTTTGATGAAATTGTTTGATAGCTTCCTTAACTCTAACTTAACTCTACAGGAAGATTTTTTATATTGGTAGAGGCATTGCCATGAAATTAATGACTTCGGCATAGAATTGACCTAAAACAGCAATATCATCATGCCAGCACTTGCTTCCATCTAATCGTATGATTCTAAATGCCCCCTCCCCTCCCCTCCCCATTTTTTTTTCTTTCGAAATGAAGGCTTGTCTCTAATCAATGAATGCCAAGCAAAACAAGAAAAATGAATGGAGGATGAAAAACGAAAGAAGAGGGTGGGGGAAAAAGTTGAACTGCTGTGTCACTGAACCCCTTTAGCACACTCTTGACGAAGGGGTTAGGGGGTAAAGTAGGGGCTAGCGTTTTCATTCTTTGTAGCCCAAGAACAGTACCCAGTACACAGAAAACTGCCTAACTAGCAGTTTGATTTTTCGCCAAATTTTCCTGGAGCAACTTGGTCAAACCAAGACCCAGTCAGTTTTCACGAAGATCTACTTTTGAGTGTAAAGCAACCAAATCTGGCCCTAAAATGCCGAATTGGCTGAAAAAATCGGCAAAAGACAAATTATAGTATTTCTGATTTAAAGATGCCCACTAACCACCTTTTCAGAAGTCATCAATCAAGAGACCCTCTCTTGGAATGATTGATAGTAGATAATAGGCACTAAACTTTCTTTTTTCCTTACCATTGAGTGGCCTAAAGCAGGGTTCTCAATAGATTTTTAAGTAGGAGGTGATCACTGATAAAGTAGGAGGCTCTTCAGCAAAGCCAGAGGTGTCAAAACAAAGCAAAGAAAAGCGACTTAAACACAAAGTAAGCGGCTATAAATCACAAAGTAAGCGGCGATCAATCGCCGGGTGCCGCCTTCTATTGAGAACCCTGCTAAAGGAAAATTAAAGATACTTAATTGTAAATATTGTTTGTGGTTTGGGTTCATTTCAGACTGATCTTTTAATAACTTAATAGGACTGTATGTATCATGCGATCTTTGTAATGCATTAATCAAATTCCCCCTCCCCCCCCCCAAAAAAGGTCCAGGTTTGTTATTTAGGTCGGCTTATATCTAGAGATTAAACCTGTCTCCTGTTGTCTGTTGCAACAGAGCGCAAGGATGGACCTTGACTGAAACTTGAAAAACTTGGGCCAAATTTTTCAAGTTTTAATGCTATGCCTGCAAAATTAAATCACCAAAATCATTATAATTACTTCTTCCTGATGAAATTTATTTGATATCTTTTTCGTAACTCTACTGGACCTTTTTTATGTATTGAGTGAAGGCACTAAGTTAAATGACTTCAGCACAGAATTAACTTCAAACAACAGCCCATAACTCTGAGCGAGCAACTCCCATACTAGGCCTTATTGTCATGGCGTTTTTACAGACCAGTTTATTTTTAGAAACATTTTAGAGCACATTTTCCCTCGAAAATAGAATCTCCACCATGCATGTCTATGAGCGCATTCGACGTATAAGATATCAAAAAGGAAAGCTTAACGTTATTAAAAGGCAACAAAATATTATTTTTAGGTCTGTAGGTTTTGCTGACTGGTTTGTGGACTTTAAAAGATATTAAAAATTTGCGTCAAAACCGTTCTAAAAATAAACTGGCCCATGAAAACGCCGTGGCACGAGTGCATGGAAGTTGCTCGCTCCGGGTTATGGGCTCCTGCTTAAAATATCATTATCCTCGTGAAGTAGCCTCTGAAGATGAAGATTTAAAATATTTAGAACCTGACTTTGTTGTATTAGAAAATGTCTTTCCATACTAAGAGCAAAAGTTGGAAACTGCATTAGCAGACCTGCCATAGCCGTCAGGCCTCGGGTGCGATCGTGAAAAAGGGTCTCTTCAGTCGACCTGTTTTGCATACTACACTGCCGGATTACATTTTGCCCCTGGCTCAAATCCTCGTCAGAGTCTCTCAGTTTTAAAATGCGTGGTTCCGCAACGACGTTTGCATTAAAGTCGATCGGAGCAACACGTGTTGTGGTCAGCTGTGCACTTTCCACGGTATTTCAAAATTCTTTATCACATACGTGTTATTATTTACGCTATCTGAACACTTGTGTATTTTTTCTCTAGGTTATTCTAGTTAAATAAAAGTATTACCGAAATTCCCTTTATCCCTGTAATATACACGAAGTGTCAGGCAATGAACATTTAATTCATTTGGTAAATTCTTTGTATTAAATTTTTTTAAAACAGGTTTCAACACTGTTACCCTCCTTCTGTTACCAAATGGCCTCTAAAGTGTATTCGGAAGAACAGCTTAACTACTTCCGGGTTTGTCACATAGCCACTGACATACTACCCCCAGCTTTACGATTACTGTTCAAGCAGGAATGGGACAATCAGCACAAGACAACACTTGGCGAATGGAACGACACGCCTCAAAATGGCCTGGACTTTAAAAACGGTGAGTCTGCAGATAATCAATCAAGAAATGCCGAACAGTTACTCACAATGGTAAATGGAAACAGGGCGCAGTGGGATTGTACTATGCTATTTTATGCCATCCTGCATTCTGATTCTATCAGACCTGGACTGAGTAAACTGATCAGAAAAAACGTTCATAAACTCAGAGAGTTTCGAAATAAATTCTACGCTCACAGGACAGAAGGTCAGTTCTCAAATGCAGACTTCAAAACCACCGTGGCAAAAGTGGAGAAAGCATTTCGAGCTCTTGGCCTATCTACTGTTGAAATCCAAACAGTAAGTAAGCAGAAAAGTTTTCCAACCGATGAGTTGCAAAATGTGAAGACAAGTAATCAGAAACTTACTCAAGACCTTGAGACGAAAGAGGCGGAACTTCAAGAGAACAAAGACAGGCTAAAAACTTCTGAAGAACAAAGCAAGGTGTTTGAAGAGCAACTACAGCGCGAAGTAGAGCCATTTTGCGTCCTTCCACCCAAACCTCCCCATGTGATCGCAAATCGCGATTTCCACGTTGAGAACGTAACACAGAAGCTGTTAAACTTAAGGAAGGCTAACGAGAACACTTTAAGTTATTGTTATATTTCAGGCAATCCTGGGAGTGGCAAATCCCAGCTGGCTGGACTAGTTGGTGAGAAATACTACAAAGAAGCCAGCAAAGACACAAATGCTCCGTCATTTGTAATGACCTTAAGTGCTGAAAACCCAGAAGCGCTTTTAACATCATACCTGTCACTGGCAAGAAAAATGCACTGCCCCGAGTTTACTATGAATACCACCGAAAACTCCAAGGATCTAAATGATGAACGGAAAATAGCCATTATCAAAGATTTAATTGCGACAAAAATTCACCTTTACTCATCTTGGCTCTTAGTGATTGACAATGTCACAAATCTTCCTTGGATAGGTCAGTTTCTTCCTGAGCGTGGAAATGAGCAGTGGGGCAAAGGCCAGCTGCTAATCACAACGCAAGATTGTACCTGTATGCCTCCAGATAGTTCCTTCACATCCCACATCTCCATAAGCAAAGGCATGGAGCCTGCTGATGCTATTTGCCTTCTAACCGAGCTCTCTGGAATCACTGACAATGACATGGAAAAAAACGTAGCCCACGCATTGGATTACCAGCCACTTGCACTAGCCAGCGCAGGAGTGTACGTGAGAAAGGTGCGAAATACCAATCCAAACTTCGGCTGGGAGGGGTACTTAGAAAAAGTAGAGAAAGGCAAACGTGAACTCACTGAAACGGAACTTGTCAATGTAAACAATATCTACCCAAACTCTATGACTTTAGCGACCAAGATAGCTCTTGAAACGGTAATGGCTTCTGATGAAATAATGAAGCACGCTTTTACTTTTCTTGCATTTTGTGCACCAGAGCCATTGAGGTTAGACGTGTTAACCACTTACGTTGTAAGTGCTGATGAAGAATTGGATGAAGAGCAAATAGGCATTCAGATTCAAGGGTCCTCTTTGTTGCTAATCGAAAAAGAGGATGATGTCAACATTCGTTTACACAAGGTGGTACACGATATTGTCAAGCGTTTAGTTAAAGACCAAATGGAGGCTAATGAACGTGCCCGCGTTGCTTGTGTCGCAATAGGGTCATGCAGTCAGTATATTCATAAAGCAATACCAGAGACCCTGCAAAGTCAGGATTCCGTCGTTGGAAGCAAACACATTGTTCCACACTTAAAAACTCTAGCTGTAGGAATTACAAACATTATCTCTACTGAAGAGAAATTCGGTCTCATCAAAAACACTATTCTAAATATATACAATTATATATATAACTTTGAGACGCTTGCTAAAGTTTGCTGGTTACATAGCGAATACGTGTCAGCAATGAATTTTTCCAGTGTAGCTTTAAAACTCATTGAAGACAACACGATAAGGACAGGGCCTGACCATGTTGAGCGGTTCGTGCGTATATACCATATGATGGGTCTCGTGCATTGGCACTTGGGTGACTATCAACAGGCCAAGGAGTATTATGAACGTACCCTGTCAATACAACTGAATATGCTCGGACCCGACCATGTTGACGTCGCGTATACGTACTATAACATGGGTATCCTACATAGGGTCTTGGGTGACCATCATCAGGCCAAGGAGTATTATGAACGTGCCTTGTCCATACGATTGAATAAGCTTGGATCCGATCATGTTGACGTCGCGCGTACGTACTATAACATGGGTATCCTACATAGGGTCTTGGGTGACCATCATCAGGCCAAGGAGTATTATGAACGTGCCTTGTCCATACAATTGAATAAGCTTGGATCCGACCATGTTGACGTCGCGTCTACGTACCTTGGCATGGGTATCGTACATAGCGACTTGGGTGACCATCATCGGGCCAAGGAGTATTATGAACGTGCCTTGTCCATACAACTGAATAAGCTTGGACCCGACCATGTTGACGTCGCGCGTACGTACCATAACATGGGTCTCCTACATAGCGACTTGGGTGACCATCATCGGGCCAAGGAGTATTATGAACGTGCCTTGTCCATGCAACTGAATAAGCTTGGATCCGACCATGTTTACGTCGCGCGTACGTATAATAACATGGGTATCGTACATAGCGACTTGGGTGACCATCATCGGGCCAAGGAGTATTATGAACGTGCCTTGTCCATACAACTGAATAAGCTTGGACCCGACCATGTTGACGTCGCGCATACGTACCATAACATGGGTATCCTACATAGCGACTTGGGTGACCATCATCAGGCCAAGGAGTATTATGAACGTGCCTTGTCCATACGATTGAATAAGCTTGGATCCGACCATGTTTACGTCGCGCGTACGTACCATAACATGGGTATCCTACATAGGGACTTGGGTGACCATCATCAGGCCAAGGAGTATTATGAACGTGCCTTGTCCATACGATTGAATAAGCTTGGATCCGACCATGTTGACGTCGCGCGTACGTACCATAACATGGGTATCCTACATAAGCACTTGGGTGACCATCATCGGGCCAAGGAGTATTATGAACGTGCCTTGTCCATACAATTGAATAAGCTTGGATCCGACCATGTTGACGTCGCGCGTACGTACCATAACATGGGTATCCTACATAGGGACTTGGGTGACCATCATCAGGCCAAGGAGTATTATGAACGTGCCTTGTCCATACGATTGAATAAGCTTGGATCCGACCATGTTGACGTCGCGCGTACGTACCATAACATGGGTATCCTACATAGGGACTTGGGTGATCATCATCAGGCCAAGGAGTATTATGAACGTGCCTTGTCCATACGATTGGATAAGCTTGGATCCGACCATGCTGACGTTACGGAATTGTCCCGTTTGTTAGCTGATGTGCAGCGTGTTTTGGATTCCCAGCAGGAGGCGCCTGATCATCATGACCGTACGCAGTTGAATCAGCCGCAAAAGCGTGGACCGGATCAAACTGATTTCGAATTTCCTAAGTGCAAGAGGCGTCGCTAAGATGACTCTTCACTCTTCTTAAAATAATGTTATTGATAACCTGTTGCGTCGTTTTTACATTAAACGAAACAAATAACTGCACGCGATATTTACACGGGTTAGTCACAAGCACTTGTCACAAGTCACTTGTCATAAACACATATATATATTAATATATCAATTTTAAGCCTACTTTTGGTATGGAGTTATACAGAGAACGGTTTTGATTAACATAGATGAGCGATTTTTGAGTAATTCCGTGGATTTAGCCCGTGGAATTTCGGTTTTGTGAAGGTTAGACATGTTTAATTTGACGACGCCAAAGTCCTCTTTCATTTCTTTAAAAGTTTGTACTAATAAAAAGTGTTGTTTTACTTTCAAATTTTCATTAATAATTTATGAACTAAACAACCTAGGACGCGTCCTCTAAAATCCGTCACGAGCTCGTGTTTTAAACCCCGGTAAGGGCCTGTTTACATGGAGGTGAGGGACCCCAGGTAGGTGAGATAACTCGCTTAGGTGGGGTAACCCGCCTGTCCATATAATCTCTCATTTTAATTTGATCACGTTTACATGATACGTGGGGTGACCCGCCATGGCGGGTAGCCCGGTCTACCAGACCGGGTTACCCTCTCAGCCGGGGTCAAATTTTGCCATGTAAACGTTTCAAGGTGGGGTAACCCGCCTGGCCGGGGTCGGATTCGTGATACATCAAATTCTTGCAAATTTCACTTTGGCGGTGGCTTTGCATCATTATTTAAGTTAACAATAGAAAGCCATTGTACTGAAGGTTGCAGCAAGAGCAACAAGGGAGTGTAGAAGTGCATTAATCGCCAAAACACGTGGTTTGCCAGCATTTTTCTTGTTTACGTGCTTAGCGACCATTCAATAATCTTGAGAAAGTGCACCCCGGGATGGTGGGGTTGTAAGATTGCATATAAAGGAGGGTTATTTTTTTACCCTACATAAGCAGGTTACCTCACCTACCTGGGGTCCCCCACCTCCATGTAAACAGGCGCTAAAACACTGTCAAACTAAAAAGCCTGCGAGCGGCATTTGATTTCAGTCTCGAGGGAGTGCAGGGCTGATTGTATTTTGCTTCACTGATATTCTTTATTCAAAAATTTCATCCTCATTAGTATTCTTTATATAAAAAATACTAATAAGGATGACATTATATTTTATTGCACGTGACCTATGAATATTAATTATCAGCACAGCAACTTACACAACAAATGGTGGGTGAATATTTAATGTTCTTTGAAAATAACACACTCAGTAAATTTACTATTGCAAAGAAAAAAAACTTTGTTCTTTCACCAATTTAATCAGCCAAAAGTTCAGTGACACAGCGGGAGTATTGGCTATAGCAGTGTCCAAGCGTTGCACTCAAGACTTGCCAGCTGTGAATACGCAAGGCTCGAGTACTGGACTTTTGTTTACCTACCATTCGGTCATTCCAGAAAACTTTTTCTAAAGAACACTTTTTCAGTGGAATAGTTGACTTTGGGGTACCATTTTCAATTAACCTCCTCTCCTCCTCGGCATAATACGTTATGTCCTCTTCGGTTAGTGTCGTTCTTAGGGCCTGTTTACATGGAGTGGGGACCCCGGTCTAGTGGGGTTGGTTTCTTTTGTTTTCACGCTCTGGGGGACACAAAACAAAAGAAACCTACCCCACTAGACCGGGGTCCCCCACTCCATGTAAACAGGGTCTTAGACTGAAAAATTTCTAATCACTTGTGAGATTTGATTTTCTTGCATAATAATTTCATACGTAATGTTTTTTTCGTATGCTAATTTACAACGTTCACAAAAGCGTCATTGTTATCAACTCCATTGAGACACGCTTATCCAGGAATATTTTTGAAGCCGTTCAAAAAACTCGGCAAGTTGGCAAGTCTTGAGTGCAACGCTTGGACACTGCTATAGCCAATACTCCCACTGTGTCACTGACTTTTGACTGATTAAATTGGTGAAAGAACAAAGTTTAAATTTTTGCAATAGTAAATTTACTGCGTGTGTTATTTTGAAATTGTACATAAATAGTTTGTGTTGTACCATACCGGCTATTACCTAATAAACTATAGCTAACTTTGCGTAAAACTATGTTAACTTTCAAATAAAGAAATAGACCTTTTTACCGATACAGCGGCCATATTGAATTAATTCGATTTAAGGAGTATTATAGGATGCCCATTGGGCATGAGCGCATTTCGTTTGTATTTTCAAGCGCTTTTCGGGACATATTTTCGTAAAGTTTTCTTAGAATGAGCTTGTGGGGGAAAAAAGACCCTTGTGCCGTGTTTGGATGTAATAATGATCGTCTTTTTCTAGTTTAGTATTAGAAATATGGTCTTTCACTGTATATTTCTCGGGAAAAGGGAGATCATTATATACATCAAAACACGGCACAAAACGAGAAAGAGTCGAGGAATTGTGATAACCAAGATAAAAACGTTGGAAGGAGGAGAGAGTAGCTGGTAAAGAAGGGGGGCAATCGAGGAATTTTCCTTAAGGGAAGGGAGGAGAGGGTGGGTCCAACTTGTGTACAACCTTGATTCAAATAATTTCCCCTCTTCCTCGACACTTCATTAGTCTCTACTGCGTAGACCCTTGCTTAGATGATACGCAAAGCCGATATGAGACGTTCTACTCGTGAAGGACACATCTCTGAAACTTTCGTCTGTTGTGTCTAGTGATAAAGTAATTTTGTCCGATATGTTGAGAGTGGTTCGGGTCCCTCCGACCCTACCCCTGAAGAGTTATTGAAATGAGACAAAGC
This sequence comes from Porites lobata, assembly GCA_942486035.1. NCBI lineage: Eukaryota > Metazoa > Cnidaria > Anthozoa > Scleractinia > Poritidae > Porites > Porites lobata. Next base: position 1,658,505 of record CALNXK010000044.1, read on the forward strand.
AGGAGACATGGAATTTAAAGATTGAATGGAGAGAAAGAATATTGAGCTTGTAGGAGAGAAGCTTAGAATTTGTACGTGGAGGTCTGGAGATACGGTGATTATACGGATAGCTTGCGTAGCTGGCGGGATAGTTACGCGTGGGGCTCTTTCTTGGCGGAAGAGCCGCGAGGGAAAATTTCAATTTGAGTTATTCCCAAACTTCTTGCGGCTCCGGCGCTCGGCCGCCATAAAACAGCAACACTCCCCCGCCAATCCCGCCACCTGCGCAGGCTATGACACGGATTACACCAGATTGCAGTAGTTGACATATGGTAAGAGAGAATTATATAAGTTTTTAGGGTATCCGAAGGTAGAGATCGCCTTCATTTACAGAAGCTATAGGAGAGTTATTTATTAAGATGTTTATCCTGATGGGATAATCTGTTTGCGCTGTGGATAAAAAAATTAATAAGAGTAAGTAGACTTTTTAGGGTGGACAGTAAGTTTATTTGCATTAAACCAAGAGAAAACAAGAAAGAGCTCTTGATTAATATTTGCTTCAGTAACCACGTCTTAATGACGTACAAACATATTAGTATCATACGCAAAGAAGATTAATGAGAGGTGACTTGAAGAGTGAAAAGGATCAATGATATACTAGAGGAAAAGGAGAGGGCCAAAGAAGAGAGCCTTGAGGAACCCACGCACAACATTGTTAAATAAAGAGACGATGATGAGCCATATCATACCGTTCTCTGTGAGCTACATAACTGGTAAGCCAAATTAACAAAATACCGCGGATACAATAGGAATTCATTTTATCAATTACACTGGAATCCCTAGTCAGGGGACACCCTCGGGACCAAGGAAAGTGTCCCCTGAATGGAGGTTGGGCTGGGGTTTGTTAATTATTAACCAACAAATAAAATATTTTTTACTAGGGCTGGAAAAGGTGTCTGCTCTCGCAGGCTAACTACGAAATCTAGCAGCAGTCATTATTTCAAGCAGGTAGATTATGGATAAAAGATCATTAATAACTTCTGTGCAATGTTGTGTGTTGAATTCCCACAAGTGCAGTACATCGATTTAAGTGAGTTAATTCATTTTTGAAAGCTGTCGTCATTGTGACTAATGAACACTTAAACTTAATCACTTTTTAATTGCTAAGGTGCCCCCTGATTGGAAATTAAACCCAGTTTTTGTGGCCCAGAAGAAGTGTCCCTTCCCCTGAATAGAGGTGTCCGTTCAATAGAGGTAGCAAATACAAAGATTACCGGGTATGTGAACATTTCTCCAGGACCAAATATTGTCCCCTGAATGGAGGTGTCTCAAAGGAGGGGTTCCACTATAGTATCTAATTTAAGATAGTCTAAGCCTACTCATTATTATTTTCAACAGAAGTGCTTAGCTTTACATTCAACAAATGCACTTTTAATGTGCCTGAGGGCGCGCGTGCGCGTGAATGAAGCCCCTGCAATAAAAAAGGAAATAATTAGAATGGGTGAAGGTGGTCACACATAACCTGTGACCAGGCGTGTCTTGGGACGTCGCCGCTGGCTCAATAAATATGTACGTTACGGTAATCCAACCAAAAGCAAACGCCTGTAGAACAGGCATTACTTTTCAGATACGTTTGTCAGGCGAGCGTGAGTCATGACCCGAACGTGGATCTTGATTCACGCCCTTAAGAAGGGGCAAGAAACACTATTAAGTGCTTCTTATATAGCGGGCGACGCGTCCACGCTTTCCTCCTGGTTCGCAATTCTAAACGCCGTGCACACTTGCCACTGTTTGCTGAACTAATCGTCATTTTTGCTACCTTGTGTTTTCGCGCAGTGTACCAGGAGTTTGGACTGAGATTGCTCTAACATTCTGCTGTTAAGGTGGATTTCCACTGTCGAGTAATTTTTACGTGTGTATGGACGTATAATTTACTTGCGAAAATGAAATAAAGACGTTGTATGAAAGTTCACCCGTAAACGTTAATATTAAACCTCCTTAAATTTTTCGTTTATACGCTACACTACAACATGCTGGGTATTAGTTCAACTACTATTTAACGCTTCTTAGACAGCGGGAGACGCGTCCAGGCTTCCCTCCTGATGCGCGATTCTAAACGCCGTGCACACTCGCCATTGTTTGCTGAACTAATCGTAAACTTTGGTACCTTGTATTTTCGCGCAGTGTACCAGGAGTTCGGACTGAGGTTGTTCTAACATTGTGCTGTTAAGGTGGATTCCCTCTATCGAGTAATTTTTACCTGCGCTTAGACGTACAATTTACTTTCGAAAATAAAATAAAGGCGTCGTATGAAAGGTCACCCGTAAACGTTAATATTGAACCTCCCTCAATTTTTTCGTTTATGCGCTACACTACAACATGCTGGGTATCAGTTCAAAACAGTCTAGTGAACCCTTATGCATGTGTACGTAGATCGAGTATACTATGTTCAACAGGAGTAGTTTTAATTGTTTTCTTGAGTCCACATATATCCTGCTTGTTTCACCTCCTTTTGTCTTGTTTGTTTCCAGCCGGTGGCCTTTGAAGTTGAAACTTTGGTTGTGCAGTAAACGCTGAAGTCCCGGTGCCAAAACCGGTCCCCTCAAGTCCTGTCCCGGTGGAGCCAAAAGCTTCTCCTGTGGAGGACCCAAGACAGGGGTACCAAATCCTCCCGTAAGACTCGGGGTCCCAAATCCAGTGGTCGCTCTGAGACCCGTGGCTCCTAAAGTGTTGGTCCCGAGAGGTGTTCCAAATGTGGAGCCTGATGTTAGACTGGTACTACCGAGTCCTGTGGTGGTGCCAAATGGATTTCCCAGAGACGCTGTTCCTGCTGTCCCCAAAGAACCTGTTAAACCAGCAGGGTTTGTCTGAAAACTGCCAATCCCTAGGGTAACAAAAATGTACCAAAATTGTTATCAAGTCGGCTTTATCACTTACAAGTGATTCAACAAGATTTCTATAGTTCTCGGCGCGATAAACAGCCTTTGCTAAGTTATGATGTAGATGTACAATGGAGTTAAAAAAACGTTGGGGAACTGCAAAGCAATATTTAGTAAACTGGCGACTTCCCCACTCCCACCCCGCAATTTGTGTAAAATGGGTGGAAATCACCTTCGAACTCTTCTTGGCGTTGTAGCCATTTGTCCCAGTACACTGGGTTTTAATGTTCAAACTTGGTGCCTTTTGCGAAATTCTTAAAGCTCATTGGCTGAGCAGAGAGCAGTAATGGGTCATAAAATCTACGGATCAATTTACGTTTCTGAGAAACTGCCCACCTACCCCTCCCCTAAGCCATCATTTTGCCCTAACTGAGAAGTAAGTGTTAATGTTAGCTTAGGGGAGGGGTAGGTCGGCAGTTTCCCAGAAACCTAAATTAATCAAAATCTACCATGGAGGGCAAAAGAACTTTGGACGCGGTGGAAAAACCCTTTCAGGCAATTACAGGTAAAAAGCAATCATGATATTGCCATTATTGTTACAACATGCTGTAAGCCGCTTTCAATAGACAACACGCGCAAGAAGTATCCAGTAAATTCAATACCTGATACATTTGTGGCGGTTGACGAAGCAGACGCTGAATTATTGGATAATACACGAAAAGGATTTGGACCAAGGCTAAATTCTGCACCTAAGGAACAAAAAGGATAAGAGGAAACTAAAGCGCCAATCGTAGAAAAATTTAGAAGCGAGTCAGTGGCTTGAACAATAAAATTTAAAATCGCCTGAAGTGATTAAATGGACATTCTGATATCTGATATAGCCAAATATAAGCCACGTATGAAGTAAAATGAATTTCAAAGCAAGGATAAAATTAAACTTCAACATGGACAATATGCTCACTGGTCTTCGATAGGTCCTTTAAGACGCTTGAAAATACATCTGTGGTGTCCTTGAAATAAGCTCTTCTGTAGTTAAGATATTGTTCCTTTTGAACCTGGTGCAATAAAAATACTGTGTCAGATACTAATCATTTTCCAGCTTTAATCATCATCTTTACGTGAGGATGGAGAATAACTTTAGGCTCTCACTGCGCTTTTGATAAACAACCGAATTCTGAAGTTCAAAAGCCAACTAACGTTTGCGTTTTTCGCTGCCGTCATTCTCCCCCCACCCCCCTACACCTATTGACTCTTGAACCGCTGAGATTTCTTGCATTCACAAGATATGGAAGTTTCATGTCGTATGATCTCGTGATCGCGTGATCGGTGACGTAAAGTCTAAGTGCTTATTACGAATGACATTGTTAAATGTTCATTTTGGAGTTGAACACCGATTACATTGTCCAGCGAGAGCAAGTTTTCCTTCTGGAACCGAATATTGTACACGTAAGAAGTAAGTAATGTGTTAAGATGGAATCCATCGCGAAACTGAGTAATATTAATTTTCAGTGGATAAAAACCATGTACCTAGCCTGTTCCAGGCGTTCAGATAGTGGGGAGCGGTGCAAAGTAAAAGAGAGCGCGAAAAAGTAAAAGCGAGGGAGGAGGAGAGGTGAGAGAGGGAACGCCTGTTAGATTTGTTTTAAATAGACTCTTCCGCCCAGTCAGACCGCATCAGCTGTAGGTGGTCTTCACTTGTCAATCAAGACTGGTGTTACAGCCCGATGCATTTATTATTTTTCTTGCGAATAAATCGAAGTGTGTCAGATCAAAAATTAATTTATGTATACATAATCTTACTAAAAACCCAATGTAAGACTTTCAGACAATAGAAGGCGGGAGAAGTATTCATGTATTCCCGCACCTCTCTCCCCAGTCCCCCTCTACTTTTCATCGCTTTCTCTACTCCACACCGCTCTCCACTATCTGAACGCTTGGAACAGGCTACCTTGTACCAGAATAATTTAAAGCATATTGCTTTCTTTTTTACATTTTTCAAGGGCTAAAGATGTAATTAGTCATCTGTAATAACACCAAAGAAAATTTCTTATGGGAGTCCGAGAAAAAAGCTGTCAAATTTCACAAGATGTCATCTTACAAATGAAGTTTCAGAGTTTTACCTGTGTTTTTACAATTCTTGTGAAATTTGACACTCATTTTCTCGGACTCTCATAAGAAATTTTCTTTGGTGTTATTACAGATGACTAATTACATCTTAAGCCCTTGAAATATGTAAAAAAGAATGCAATATTCTTTCAATTATTCTGGTACAACGTTTTTGTCCACTGAAAATTAAAATTACTCAATTTTCTGGTGGATTCCATCTTTTATACTACTACATGAGAAATTTCTGCAATTTAATTTGCTTAGAGCAGTGGTATTTCAGCCTCATTTGAAATACCTATATGTGAAAATTACAATCCTTTGGTGCGTAGTAGTATAAACAAATAATAGCATGATTTGTACCTGATATTTGGCATAAATACCACTCGTGATATTTAAAAATTGTCTCAAATTTCACTCTCCTAAAGGCTCGTGAAATTACGTATAACAATTTCGTAATATCACTGGTGGTATTTATGCCAATGCAAATATCACTACAAATCATGCTATTACCTATATAAACTCTCTGATAAAGTTACCTCTCTGTCTAACTGCTTTTAAATATCTCATAACTACACGTCGCATTTTTGACCGCACACGAGAAACTTAACCACCGATACCAGCCACAATGGTCTTCCTTCCCCCAGTGGTCAGTACTCTTTTAACTTTGCACGTCAACCGGAAGTGGGCTTTTTGCATTCTGGGCCGTGGTTTTGCCCAAATTTTCAAGTAAGTCGTCTCGTTAAGAGTAAAAAAACTTAGTAATACAATTTTGGTAGCATAAGGGCATATAAAAAGGGAAGAGGCCATACTTCCGGTTGAGTCGCTCAAAAGCTCCCTAATGGCTTGTCAAAAACGTTGCATATGCCCCTTCGTATCCCATCTTTCCATTATCATTTGTCCCAAATAACTTTGTAACTTTATTTGATTTACCACAAAATACAAATAACGATAAAACAAGACAGTTACACAAAAGCAAATGAAAGTGGCGAGGAAGCCCAAAAGGAACCATGAGGCTTATAGACATTGGGCTCCCCCAGAGTAAAAATAAAGTTAACAGTAACAGTAAGGCCAGGATCGAAAGTAAAATACAATGAAGGTAAGTATAAATTAACTAATTACATAGACTGAGTTGACAAAATATAAAGTATGGTACATGTAACAATAAGTATAAAAATAATATCAGACATGTGAAGAATGATAACTATTTACTACAAGATTTATAACTAATGATTCATAAATAATTTTTCTTCAATTTCGTTTTGAATAAGTGGAGAGAATTAGATTCTTTAATATCATTTTCCATAGAGTAATAATAAGTAGGTCCTTGGAAACTGACAGAAAATTAACGAAGGTTTGTTCTCCAAAAAGGAAGGTGAAAGTCTTTCGCGTATCTGGTGGCATAGCTATGGACTTGTTTGTTTAAAGAAAAATAATTGTTGAACTTTGAAGGCAAAAGAGAATGGTTAAGAGAAAGCATACGTTTACCCAATTCTAGTTGTCTAATATCGGAAAGTTTTGGTAGCTCTAATTCTTTGAAAATAGTGTCTGAATGAGAATCGAAAGTTGATTTAGAAATAATTCTGATAACTCGCTTTTGCAAAGAGACAAGACGGCGAAGACTGGTTTTGTACGTAGATCCCCAGACAATAATACAATAATGAAGATAAGGATAAACTAAACAATAATAAAGAGTTTTTAGACAGGGTTTAGGTAGAAAAAATCTTGCTCTATTAATGACTCCTATTGATTTCGAGATTTTACGAGCTACTTGAGAAATGTGCGGTTTCCAAGACAGATGTTCATCAAGGACTACACCGAGGAAGACCGTTTCCTTAACCTGTTCGATTCTCTGTTCATTTATGCATGTTTGCATTGGAAAATGATACCTTTTCTGTCTAGGCTTAAATAACATAAGGTTTGTTTTCTTCAGGTTTAAGGAGAGTTTGTTTGCCTTAAACCAAGTGGATAATTTATTAAGTTCGGAATTGAGTGAGGCTGCCAGGTAGACAGGATCTTTGTGAGACATAAATAAATTAGTGTCATCATCGAATAAAATCAGCTCGACGAGCGTCGATACGTTATTTAAATCATTAATATAGAGCAAGAAAAAAGTTACAAAGTTACAAAGTTACACGTTTTATGGAGGAAATGTCGTACGTTTTCCCGTTCACTTTTTTATCACTGCCCCTCATTTTCGACTTGCATTGGTGGCCGCTAGCATTTCTCATTTTGTCACCGCCGTTACAAAATTTTCATGTTGTTTTTCCAACAAAAAATGTCTCCGTTGTTTTTTATCTGTCCCTCTAGATCTCTGTCGCCCTTTGTCTCGTTGAGCTTCGCTGGCCTGTGCCTCCCTCTCTCTCTTTTTCTCTGTGTTCTTCTTGCTCTATATTCCAAAGTTGTGGACATGACAATTAATCTAAGCTTAATACATACAGAGACAATTTCCGCTTTCCGTTTTCGTCTTCATTGGCTCTTTAATTGTCTCTGCTTTACGAGACGTGGGTGGCTATGCGATTTCCCATTAAAATAACCTCGAGTTCCATTTGGATTGCCATACCTGTTGATTGAGTTATTTTACATTGGTATGCCTGGTGCGGACGGACGGTCAGGCGGTCGGTCGGTGTACGGTCACGTGATTACCAAATATTCTCGGATGGGTAGTTTACCACATCTTTCTCACCCATGGTGCTCCGCTGCGCGCGCTTCGCGCGCGAGAGCTCCGGTATAACTAGGTATTAAACCTGTCTGGACATGGAGTGAAACTTGAAACGTTGGGCCAAATTTTTCAAGGTTTAATGCTTTCAATGCATTAATAATGACCAAAACCATTATAATCGTTACCACTTCCTGGCGAAATTTGTGTGATAGTAGCCTCTAAAGATGAAGATTTAAAGTATTTGGAAACTGACTTTGTTGTATTAGAAAATGTCTTTCCATACTAAGAGCACAAGTTGAAGACTGCATTAGCAGACTTGCATAGCCGTCGGGTGAGATCGCGAAAAAGGGTCTGTTCAGTCGTTCTGTTTTGCATGCTACACTGATTACATAATGCACCTGCAAGCTGAAATCCTCGTCAGAATCTCTCAGTTTTGAAATGCGTAGTTCTGCAACAGCGTTAACGGTAAAGTCGATCGGAGCAACACGTGTTGTGGTCAGCTGTGTAATTTCCATGTTATTTCAAAATTCTTTATCATATATGTATTATTATTTAGGCTATCTAAACAGTTGTTTATTTTTTCTCTCTTAGGCTATTCTAATTGAATAAAAGTATTGCCGAAATTCCCTTAATCCCTGCAGTATACACGTAGTGTCAGGCAATGACCATTCAATTCATTTGGTAAATTCTTTGTATTAAACTTTTTTCAAACAGGTTTCAAGACTGTTACCCGTCCGCTACCGCATGGCCTCTAAAGTTTACACGGAAGAAGAGCTTAATTACTTCCGGATTTGTCACATAGCCACTAACATGCTGCCCAAGGCTTTACGATTTCTGTTCAAGCAGGAATGGGACAATCGTTACAAGGCAACACTTGGAGAATGGAAGGACTCGCCTCAAAATGGCCAGGATTTTAAAAACGGTGAGCCTCCAGGTAATCAAAGAAAAAATGCCCGACTGTTAGCCACAATGGTAAATGGAGACAGGGCTCAATGGGACTGTACTATGCTCTTTTATGCCATCCTGTATTCTGATTCTATTGCGGGCCATGGACTGAGTCCACTGATCAAAATTAATGTTGATGATCTCAGAAAGTTTCGAAATGAAGACTACGCTCACATGACAGAAGGTCAGTTCTCAAATGCAGACTTCAAAATCACCGTTGCAAAAGTGGAGACAGCATTTCGAGCTCTCGGCCTGTCTGCTGTTGAAATCCAAACAGTAAGTAAGCAGACAACTTTTCCCACCGATGAATTGCAAAATGTGAAGACAAGCAATCAGAAACTTACTCAAGACCTTCAGGCGAAAGAGGCGGAACTTCAAGAAAAAGATTCTAAATTTCAAGAAGAAAAAGACAAGTTTGAAGGGAAGAAAGCGGAACTTCAAGACATGCTAAAAACTACTGAAGAGCAACGCAAGGTCTTTGAAGAGCAACTACAGCGCAAAGTAGAGCCATTTTGCGTCCTTCCACCCAGACCTCCCCATTTGATTGCAAGTCGCGATTACCATGTTGATAAAGTAACACAGAAGCTGTTAAACTTAAGAAAGGCTAACGGGAACACTTTACGTTATTGTTATATTTCAGGCAATCCAGGGAGTGGCAAATCCCAGCTGGCTAGACTCGCTGCTGGGAAATACTACAAAGAAGCCAACAAAGACACAACTGCTCCGTCATTTGTAATGACTTTAAATGCTGAAAACCCAGAAGCGCTTTTAACATCATACCAGTCACTGGCAAGAAAAATGCAGTGCCCTGAGTGTACTATTAATACCACCGAAAACTCCAAGGATCTCAATAATGAACGGAAAATAGCGATTATCAAAGATTTAATTGCGGCAAAAATTCACCTTTACTCATCTTGGCTCTTAGTGATTGACAATGTCACAAATCTTTCTTGGATAGGTCAGTTTCTTCCTGAGTGGGGAAATGAGCATTGGGGCAAAGGCCAGCTGCTAATCACAACGCAGGATTGCTCCTGTATCCCTCCAGATAGTTCCTTCACATCCCACATCTCCATAAGCAAAGGCATGGAGCCTGCTGATGCTATTTGCCTTCTAACCGAGCTCTCTGGAATCACTGACAATTACATGGGAGAAAACGTAGCCCACGCATTGGATTACCAGCCACTTGCACTAGCCAGCGCAGGAGTGTACGTGAGAAAGGTGCGAAATACCAATCCAGACTTTGGCTGGAAAGGGTACTTGAAAAAACTAGAGAAAGGCAAACGTGAACTCACTGAAAAGGAACTTGCCAATGTAAACCTTATCTACCCAAACTCTATGACAATAGCGACCAGGGTAGCCGTTGAGGCGGTGATGGATTCTGATAAAATAATGAAGCACGCTTTCACTTTTTTTGCTTTTTGTGCAACAGAGCCATTGAGGTTAGACGTGTTAACCACTTACGTTGTAAATGCTGATGAAGAGTTGGATGAAGAGGACATAGGCATTCAGATTCAAGGGTCCTCGCTGTTGCTAATCGGAAAGGAGGATGACTCGGTCAACATTCGTTTACACAAGGTGGTACACGATATTGTCAAGCATTTAGTTAAAGACCAAATGGAGGCTAATGAAAATGCCCGGGTTGCTTGTGTCGCAATGAAGTCATACAGTCAGTACATTCACGAGGCAATACCAGAGATCCCGCGGGGTGAAGATTCTGTGTGTGGAAGCAGACATATTGTTCCACACTTAAAAACTCTAGCTGTAGGAATTACAAACATTATCTCTACTGAAGAGAAATTTGCTCTCATCAAAGACACTATTCTAAATATGTACAAGTCTTTATACAACTTTGAGATGCTTGGTGAAGTTTGCTGCCTTCATAGCGAGTACGTGTCCGCAATGAAGTATTTAAGTGTAGCTTTAAAACTCATTGAAGACAATACGATACGAACAGGGCCCGACCATGGACAGTTTAAGCAGGTCGCGCGTCTTTACCATAACATGGGTCTACTACATAGGCGTTTGTGTGACTATCAACAGGCCAAGAGGTATTATGAACGTGCCCTGTCCATACGACTGAATAAGCTTGGACCCGACCATGCTGACGTCGCGCATACTTACCATATAATGGGTACCCTACATCGCCACTTGGGTGACTATCGACAGGCCAAGGAGTATTACTTACGTGCCCTGTCCATACGACTGAATAAGTTTAGACCCGACCATGTTGCTGTCGCGCATACTTGCCATCACATGGGTACCCTACATCGCGACTTGGGTGACCATCGACAGGCCAAAGAGTATTATTTACGTGCCCTGTCCATACGACTGAATAAGCTTGGACCCGACCATGTTGTTGTCGCGTATACTTACCAGCACATGGGCACCCTACATCGCTACTTGTGTGACCATCAACAGGCCAAGGAGTACTATGAACGTGCCATGTCCATACAGCTGAATAAGCTTGGACCCGACCATGTTGACGTCGCGCGTACGTACCATAGTATGGGTATCCTACATGGCGACTTGGGTGACCATCAACAGGCCAAGGAGTATTATGAACGTGCCTTGTCCATACAACTGAACAAGCTTGGACCCGACCATGTCGACGTCGCAGGTACTTACCATAATATAGGTATCCTACATCACCACTGGAATGACTTTCAACAGGCCAAGGAGTACTATGAACGTGCCATGTCCATACTGCTGAATAAGCTTGGACCCGACCATGTTGACGTCGCGCGTACGTACCATAGTATGGGTATCCTACATGGCGACTTGGGTGACCATCAACAGGCCAAGGAGTATTATGAACGTGCCTTGTCCATACAACTGAACAAGCTTGGACCCGACCATGTCGACGTCGCAGGTACTTACCATAATATAGGTATCCTACATCACCACTGGAATGACTTTCAACAGGCCAAGGAGTATTATGAACATGCCGTGTCGATAAAACGGAATAAGCTTGGACCCGACCATGTTGACGTTACGGAATTGTTCCGTTTATTAGCTGATGTGCAGCGTGTTTTGGATTCCCAGCAGCAGGCGCCTGATCATCATGACCGTACTCAGTTGAATCAGTCACAATAGCGTGGACCGGATCAAACTGATTTCGAATTTGCTATTTGCAAAAGGTGTTGCTAAGATGACTATTCTCCATTTTCTAATAATGTTATTAATTGATAACCTAGTGCGTCGTTGTTTGCATTAAACGAATCAAATACAGTTCACTCCCGATAACTCGAACCCTGTTATCTAACCTCGCGCTAACTCGAACCAAAATCGATTTCCCCTGGATTTCCTTCATACACTAAGCATTTACTGTTATTTTAATTTATTTTTGAGCCCTTAAAAAGACGGAAAAAATAGTGGACTGGCGTCCGAAACATTGAGGTTTGAATTTCCTATTTAATTACGTGTTGTAGGCATATAGTTTACTGGTGAAGACTGATGTGTCATGAATCTCAAAACAGTAAAACGCATGCTTTATTTTAGACTTTTTGTTACGTTACGTTCTTATTTATAGTCTAGAAGTATCTTTCAATTTACACACTAATTGCGATTAAAATGTTCACTGTGTAGTGACAGGGGCACCCAATGGTTTTGTTCCTCAAAGTATCTGCTCTTCAACGAAAATTTTTGGTGCCTGGGAGATTTGGAACGAGTAATATGTCTTTGGAAGGAAAGTGTTGCTAGAAAGATGAAATAGACAATTCATGGCGTCTGAGGGGAAACTTCCCAGTAAGTCAGGTTGCAGGTTATAGGTGCACCTTGCTGCCTGGGAACTCTTCCATCAGTCTTGCTGAGAGTGAGGAACTGATAACTTTTTCTCAGAAATCTCCCAAAATGCTTAAAATGGCTTCAGAAAGCTTTGTTCATTTTTTGTTGCTCTTTTTAGGTCTTTTCTCAAAATTTCCTGCAGGGTGCCCCCGTAGTAAAAACTTTTTTTTCCTTGGAAACTCCCGGCTTTTTTCTTCGAGCTCGGCGATAACTTTTTTCGATTTCTCTTGAGGGTTCGAGTTATCGGGAGTTGACTGTAACTGCAGTTTTCGTAGAATTTTAGCATACGTGATATTTATACGGCTTAGTTATCTGAGGGGTACAGAATGGTAAATTCGAGACTTTGTGTGACTGTCCGCTTAATATGGACACCTGTCAATGCGGAAAACGAACACTTATTTCTTGGCTAATTACAGATTCTTCTACAGAAAGTCAACCTTTCCTTCTTGGTTTAAAATCTTTCAGTTGACAGCATGTCTGTAGACGTCTAATTGTTAGGGGCTACTTTGGCATCAAAAGAGTTACGCAGAGAGCGGTTTTGATTGATTAACATAAAGATGAGCGATTTTTGAGTAATTCCGTGGATTTAGTCCGTGGAATTAAGGTTTTGTGAAGGTTAGACACGTTTAATTGACGATGCTAAAGTCCTCTTTTATTTCTTTAAAAATTTGTACTAACAAAAGGTGTTGTTTTGATTCAACAACATAACCCGCTTGAAACGGACACACCGTTTATACGAACACTTTCTATGGACCCTTTAGTGTCCGTATTGATGGGGTGTGACTGAACAGTGTTTATTGATAACATGACCCGCGGGACATCCCGTTAATCAATACGGACACTTACTGTGGCCCCTCCAGTGTCCGTATTAACGGGGTTTGACTGAACAGTGTTTATTGATAAAATGACCCGCGGGACATCCCGTTAATCAATACGGACACTTTCTATGGGGCCCTTCAGTGTCCATATTAACAGGGTTTGACCGAACAGCGTTTATTGATAACATGACCCGCGGGACATCCCGTTAATCAATACGGACACTTGCTATGGACCCTTCAGTGTCCTAGCCTTCGAACAGCAGACGCATTTGAGAGAAGCGACGATAGGAAATGCCTCTGCTGTTCGCAGGCTATCAGTGTCCGTATTGACGGGGTTTAACTGTACTTAGCTACTTAATGCTCTTCCGCGACCACATAAAGAGATTTAGCTCGGTCTTTTGCAAGCTGTTGGATACCTTACTTCACTCCATTAAACGCGGCGATGTTTCCAATGCGGTATTTACTCAAAGGCGGCGTTTTATTCAAAATCGAATTTCTCAAATCACTAACAATCATCGAGAAAGCGCCGGATTCCTTTTATTAAGTGCGGCGTTTATTCGAGGGCGGCGATTAGTCAAGTAAATACGGTAAGCGTAGCTATGTCCTCTTCCCCAGTTGTCATGGGGGATACGACTACCCAGATATGTAAAATTTTTTTACTTAATTTGTATACGTACAATATAATCAAAAGTTCATGAAACATTCATATTGAAAGATAGGCTACTTTATCAAACATGTCCCGTTTACCGCGCGAACGCAATGCTTCAAGCTGATTGGCTACTTTCTATTACTTATTGTATGTTCTTGGATTTGATTGGCTCATACAGGTTGCCCTATTTTCTTAAATTAATTGGACAGTTTTCGTTTTTCATTAGGAAATTCCTTTTTAAAACTATCCATATTAATCCTTGATTCGACAATTTTTTTTAGAAAAAAATTATTTAAAAAAAATAAAAAATAAAAGAAATTTGAAAAAATTCTTAAATTTTTAAATTAAAAACATTAAAATTTAATTTTTAAAAATTAAAGGATAATAGCTATGCCGACAATATCGGATTAACTACCAGGTCCCGCTTGTTCAAACGTTGGATAGCGCTATTTACCGGATAAATCACTATCCCGCGGATAAGAATTATAGTGAAACCAATTTCGCTTTGTAGTGGAGTGGATAGCGTTATTCAACTTTTGAACAACTGGGAGCAGCTGTATAATTAAAATGTTAATGAGTAAGTTTTGAAAGTTGCTCTTTCAGGGCTCCGGAGTATACACAATGCGTGGCAAAAGGCCTAGGGACGAAGTATTTCATCTACTCCTTTTTTTGTAAGTTTCTTTTATTTTAAGAATATTGAGGCTGACTTTGGCGAAGGCTCAAGAATATGTAAAGCGATACCCATGACTGAGATTTTCTTGATAAAGAAGATTGCGCGTTGATGTAACCTATTAAAAACTTCCATCACTTAAACTTCTCCATAGCATGTTTGTAGGTGAAGCACCTGCAACTCTTTCATTTTTTCGACAAATAAAACCTTGCACTGCGTACTACTTCAGAAAAAGAAATAGCATAATCGTCCCACGTTTTAACTAGCAGTTTCTTAAAAACTCTATTAGCTATAGAGCCGCTATTCTTTGGAACACTGACTCGACTCATTTGACGGGCCATTTTTCTGTTTTTCATCGCAAAGTGAAGAACGACGCTTATTTTAAGGAACTTGATTTTATCGCACGGTCGGTCCAGTCGCTGCCCAGGCACTGCCAAGATTTTAAATGTCTTTAAGAATTTTATGGTCTTTGGCTCTAAAATGATTTTTCTTTTGTATGTGAAACTTGTGGTAAATCGTTAGCCGTGTTCTAACAACAAAACGAGAGAAAACTATTAGAGAGATTAGATTCAAGTTAACGCCAAACGGGAAACGTGAATTTGTACTACGTCACCAAGTTTTCCCCCGTATTTGTCGTTTACTATTTATTACTTCTACTGAGAAATAAGTACTTTCACGCCAGTTTTATCCATAAGAATTGTTCTGGACAGTTTTTATCTGCCTATTTTCTATTCTGAGAAATTCTTAACTTGAATCTGACGTTTGGCGTAAACGTGAATCTTAATCTAATTGCACATACTGAAAAAACCGTGTATTTTACCATCAACAGTCCATGACTACCCATGGATACTAGTTTACTCTTTTTACTATCCATGGGCTGCTATGCAGAAGTGGAGTTTTAAAAAGGTGTTGACAAACAATCTGAGATCTGAGCAGGAAGGTTGTACAAATAAATCTGAGGCAAAAGATACGACATAAGGAATACACGATACCCTACGTGTTATAACCAAGACAAAAGCGTCCGAAGGAGGAAAGAGTAGCTGGTAAAGAAGGGGCCGATCGAGGAATTTTCCTTAAGGGAAAGGGGGAGAGGGTGGGTCTATCTTGTGCACACCGTCGATGCAAATTATTTCCCCTCTTCCTAGACACTTCATTAGTCTCTACTACGTAGACCCTTGCTTAGATGACGCGCACAGCCAACATGTGACGTTCTACTCGTAAAGGACACATCTCTGAAATTTTCGTCTGTTATGACTGGTGATAAACCAATTTTGTCCTATATCTTGTGGGTGGTTCGGATCCCTCCGACCCTACCCCTGGAGAGTTATTGAAATGTTACAAAGCAGGTTGACATCGAATTTAAAGATAGAATAGAGAGAAAGAATATTAAGCTTGTAGGAGAGAGGCTTAGAATTTGTACGTGGAGGACTGGAGATAGGGTGATTATACGGATAGCTTGTGTAGCTGGCAGGATTGTTACGCGCGGGGTTTTCTCTTGGCGGAGGAGCCGCGAGGGAAATTTCAATTTGACTTACTCCCAAACTTGTTGCGTTTCCGGCGCTCGGCCGCCAAAAAACAGCAACACTCTCCCGCCAATCCCGCACGCCGCGCAGGCTAGTACACAGAATACCCTAGATTGTAGTAGTAATCCGAAGGTAGATATCGTCTTGATTTACTTTAAATTTATCTATCTTTAGACTACCGTAAATGGAGGAGACGTGGAGTTTCCACGACAGGTTTCCAAGGAATATCCCTTCTGCACACGAGCTATAGGAGAATCATTTATTAAGATGTTTATACTGTGGGGATAATCTGTTTGCGATGTGGATTAAAAAAAAATAGCAAGAGTAATGAACGTAGACTTTTCAGGGTGGACAGTGAGTTTATTTGCATTAAACCAAAAGGAAACAAGAAAGAGCTGTTGATTAATATTTGTTTAAGAAGCTTAGTCTTAATGACGAACAAATATATTAGTATCATACGCGCAGAAGACTAATGAGAGGTGACTCGAAGAGTGAAAAGGATCAATGATGTACTAGAAGAAAAGGGGAAGGCCAAAGAAGAGTACTTTGGGGAACGCCACACACAACATTGTTAAATAAAGAGACATGATGATGAACCATATCATACGGTTCTCTGTGAGCTAAATAACTGGGAAGCCAAGTTAACGGAGCACCGCGGATACCATAGAAATTCATTTTATCAGTTACACTGGAACCTGTATTCAGGGGACGCCCTTGGGACCAAGGAAAGTGTTCCCTGAATGGAGGTTGGGCTGAGGCTCGTAAAAAAAATTAAACAACAAATAAGATACCTTTATTAGAGCCGAAAAAGGAGTCTGCTCTTGCAGGCTGTGGAATCTGCTGCAGTCATTATTTCAAGCAGCTAGATAATGCATAAAAGATCATGAATAACTTATCTCTGCAATGTAGTGTGCTGAATTCCCACAAGTGCAGTACATGAGTTAATTCATTTTTGAAAACAGTTTCTGGAAGGCACTCGTCATTGTGACTAATGAACACTTAAACTAAATCACTCTTTGATTGCTAAGGTGTCCCCTGTTTGGAAGTTAAACCCAGGTTTTAAGGCCCAGAAAAAGTGTCCCTTCCCCCTGAATAGAGGTGTCCCTTCAATAGAGGTAACAAATACAAAGATTATATGAGCATTTCTCTGGGACCAAATTTATTTTGTGTCCCCTGAATGGAGGAGTCCTAAAGGAGAGGTTCCACTATAGTATCTCTTTTTTTCAACAGAAATGCTTAACTTTACTTTCAACAAATGCTCTTTTAATGTGCGTGAGGGCGCGCGTGCGCGTGAATGAAGCCCCTGCTATAACGGAGGAAATGATTAATATGGGTGAGTGCGGTTACACGTAACTTGCGACAGTGTGCTCATTGGCCTGAGTGTCACGAGTTCCAGGATGTTGGGGACCTTAAGCAAGGACGACGACGACGACAGTGAAAACGTCGGTCAAAAAATGAATTTGCGTTCTTTCAAACTTAATCGCGTCTAATTGGACCCGCTCAATATGTCAAATGTAGGCGACTTTTCCTGGGGTTGAATTCTTAAGGATTTTATTCAGGTTCAAAAAGAGGAAGGAAAATTCGTCGTCGTACATGTATGTTCACGTCCTCCAGAAAACGGCAAATTAGAAGGTTTCACGTCGTAGTCGTGCAGTGGACGTCAGAGAAATATACTAAAAAGCGTGATGCACGTGCAGAGCTGTTGTTTTGCTCATTAAACCTATTGTTTTTTTGAAGTCGTCGTTGTGGTCGTCGTCGTCGTTGCCTCAGCTCCCTATTATTTAAAGGTTAGACAACACAAACTACTTAGTACCTAATACTACTACGTATTTAAATACATACCTCCACAATACAGTTAGTCATTTCTGTTTAACTTACACAGCTGAAAACGAACTTAACAGAGTTCCACGCAAAACTGGCACTTGCGAATGGTTACCAGCCTGCCACAGTTCTCTTCTTGCCGTTTTGCGCTAAATTCGCGTTGGCCTTCGCGCAAGGAGTTACTATAGGCGCTGGAGATTACAAACGAGTCGCCCAATCGCTTCATGCACCGCCTTGTCTTAAGGCAACGCCGCTCGCTCAACAAATAATATGTACGTTTACGGTAAACCAACCAAAAGCTAACGCCCGTAGAACAGGCATTACTTTTCAGATATGGTTCGCAGGCGAACGTGAATCATGATCCGAACGTGGATCTTGCTTCATGCGCTTAAGAAGTGGCAAGAAATACTATTTAGTGCTTCTTATATAGCGAGCGACGCGTTTACGCTTCCCTCCTGATTCGCGATTCTAAAAGCCGTGCTATTGTTTGCTGAACTAATCGTCAACTTTTCTACCTGGTATTTTCGCGCAGTGTACCAGGAGTTCGGACTGAGGTTGCCCTAACATTCTGTTGTTAAGGTAGATTCCACTGTCGAGTAATTTTTACGTGCGCCTGGACGTACAATTTACTCGCAATAAAAGGCGTTGTATGAAAAGTCGTCCGTAAACGTTAAGATTGAAACTCCTTCAATATATTTTCGTTTACGCGCTACACTGCAGAATGTTGGGTATTAGATCAAAACCGTCTAAAGAACCCTTATGAATGCGTAGGTAGATCGAGTATATTATGTTCAACACAAGTAGCTTGTTCCTTTTGAACCTGGCGCAATAATTAAAAAAATGATTCAGATACTCGTTATAACTTTAAGCTCTCACTGCGCTTTTCATAAACACCCAAATTCTGAAGTTCAAAAGCCAACTCACGTTTACCGTCAATCATCTTAGCGGGACTCTTGGGAAACAGAAGTTTACTTCAACGGATTGAAAAGGTTATGGTTTGTGATTTGTGATAAGTGGATTTCGATCCGTTTTGTGTGCTTGTGTTTCAAGGTTCATTGCTTGTCATCCTAATTATGATTGACAGCAGTGAAAAACTCCCATTTGTGAAGGCGCTTTTGAACTTCAGAGTTCGCGTGTTTAAGAAAAGCGCAGTAATATCGGAGTCTCAAACAAACTATATGGAGTAAATAAACAACAATGTTAAATTTATGTCATCTTTAATAATACGCTAATATCTTCAAGAGAAAAAAGAAAGAAAAAATGATTTCAGATGAAAAAAAGAAAGAAAGAAAGAAAGAAAGAAAGGTCAATAATGTACGATCAAGAAACGTGTTTGTATAATTTTCACGAGAATTCTAAGACGGAAAAAAATCAAAAATTATCCAACACTCAATAACGCTAACTGAAAAGGTTAGCTTTACTAGTTAAGTTGCAATCCACTTCCAAAATCATTATCCGCGGTAAGAGACGAAGGTAAATAGTTTTGGTGCGTGCACAGGGTATTTTTTTTAAAGAAAACTAGGACATTTTTTGTTGCTACTGACACAATAAATGTCTGTTTTTTCATTCAAATTACGACAACATCACTGTCATGATAAACCGAAAGCTGAACTAATTTATGTGTAAATGTTTATTCTGCAGCATAACCATTTAATGTTTTCTTTGTTCAGAGTTCGTACAATGTTGATCGTTTTCTAGGACTTTCATGATTCGTACGAGCCCTGTTTGCTTAAGTATGTCAAACCTAAAGCGCAGTTTCCATTTTATCGTCTGCGCCTCCTCAAGTTGTTTTCAGGCGAACAAGACGATCATATGCACATAATTCTGACGTGTTGGAGAGTAATCGGGACAATTTAGGGAAATCATTACCTAGTCCGGTAAGCCTCATTATTCCGCGCGGCGAATACGTTTCGGGTCACGTGGTCTGCCTGTTTGCCTCGGATGCGTCACCAGGTGAATTGACGGAGAAGGCCTGGGAAAACGCCGTAAAGGGACTAGGCAAAGGAAATCATAATCGCCTGGATAGATACGGGGTTCATATTTTATCCAGCTGTTAGCCTGTTCTAGGTCGGCTCAGTCGAGAGAAGCGAAAAGAAAAGCGGACGCAAGACACAACAGACAAGGGCTGGGAAGAGACAGGGCGGAATAACCCTCTCCATTCCACCTTTTTTCCTAGTCCTCTATCTTGCCTTTTTCCGCGCTCTCTTTCTATTTTTCTCCTTCCGACTACCTAAGTCCCTGAAACAAGCTACAATCCCGCACAAAACTACTTGAGATAATAACTATTTACAAAACAATGCCTTTGAGGAAAGAAATCCCCTTCCCCCAGTTCAATGTTGCTTCCCACAACAAACGCTCAGGGATCAGTCTTTCTTTTGAACACACAACATTGCTTTCAGGGGGAGGGGGAGAGGGAAGAATCGGTACATTTAGGATGTTTAGAAAAATGCTCCCCAAGTACGCAATTTTCTCAACAGTTTTGTCCAAGATTGTAGCTGGTTGGCTTATAACGAAACCAGGCTTTACCTTGATGGCATCGTGATTTTTATGAGGCTGTGCTGCTAAGGCGATAAATGTTTCAAGGAGCTTGTGCATGACATCAGAGAGATCTAGAAAATGGTAAGGGTGAAGAAGGGTTACCACATTTAAATAAAAGCCCGAAGTTAATAATAAGATATAGAAAAACCAACGACACCACTTCATGCGACTACTCGAAGGCCAAACAACCTGGCAGCATTAGTGAGGTTCTGAGGGGCTTTCCTGTTTGGGGGAAACAATGTGGTCGCGGTTTGTCACTGCCGATACCACAGGGACAGAGGCAAGTGTCCGCGTTACAGCGTTGTCCTTATTACAGAGGAAGGGATTGTGTGAATTGGCATCTCTGGAACCAGTTGACACAGAGATGTCCGTCTTACAGAGGTAAATACAGAGGTGCCCGTACTATAGAGTTTTTCGTAGGGGGAGGTTTGACCAGAGTCAAGGGGACAGACCAAAGACCCAACTGTCCGCATTACAAAGGTGTCTGCATTATAGAGTTCAACACTGTAAGAAGTCCGGTCTGTTGTTTGGGGGAGGGGAGGGGAGTGAAGGGGAGGGCCGTACAAAGGTCCGCCGTAGAGAGTTGTTCACATTATAGAGGTGCCTATATTGCGGGATTCTACTACAATTCTCATTGAAGAGTTTAAGTAAAGACGACGACGAAGGCGACGGCAACGAGATCGACAAAAAATTAATTGGTTTCACAAGGCAAACAAAACAACTCTGCACTTACATCACACCTTCGGTACGTTTCTTTGCTGCCATCGTACGTGACGTAAAATTTCCTGGTGCGACGATTTATGGAGGAGGTAAACACAGGACGGGCATTTCTTATTTCTCGCCCTGAACTTAGGCCTAAGTCTGTACGAATTCAACTCCAGGAAATCTCACCTAACTTGATATTGAGCGGGTTGAAAGTGTGTAAGCACACGAATTCACTTAAAGCGAAGTTTTGAAAGCGCAAATAAGAACCGCAACGATAGTTGCGAGAAAGGGAGGGCGCGCCCTTCTAAAAGTACTCCTCTCTGGTGCGAATCGCTTATCTCGCGCCCCATAATTAATATTTCGTTATGCGCTTGCCACGGGGGCTAGTAAAGCACATGTTGTCGTCGCCGACGTTTAATCTCCCTTAAACAACAATCGACAGTAAAACAAGGAATGAAATGTGCTTAAAAAGTCAGAACGTTTAGAAGTTTATAAAAGATACCTAATGTAAAACAAGGGAACAAAGTAAGTAAGCAAAGCTGTGGCAGGGTTTCAGCGCAAGTTTCAGACATCTGTGCAGGGTAAGCATGACAGCATTTTCTAGATATCTACCCCTGCCTCAGCTTCATTCGCACCTTGAGGAGTGAGCGTTTGGCCTTGTGATAGTGACGCCATGTGAGTCTCCATGATTTCTATCTGTTTTCTATAAATCAGGATCCTTTCTTTAAATGACTCCACCAGACGCCGAAAATACTCCTGTGGAGCCATATTCTCGTGCTGTAGCGTTGGAGGAATGTCGTTCGTTCTCTGGACAATTTCAGAATTCTTCAGCTCCTAAAATACAAATCGTGTAAAAATAAGACCTCTGTGGTTCAGATGTGATAGAATCAAATTTGCTGGATTGAGAGGTAGGTTGGCAGAGAGTCTTGATACCGTTGAACAACGGCTACCCTGGGGACAGACGAAAGTGGCCATAGTAGAGAGGTGGGCGTTGTAGAGAGGTTGAAACGGGAGTGAATGTATGGACTGTCCGCCAAAAAAATGGCCGTTGGAGAGAGGTGGCCGTTATACAGTGGAGCCTCCACTAACGGCCACCTCTCTACAATGGTCACTTTCTTCTGTCCCCAAGGTGGCCGTTGTAGAGTGGTTCAACTGTAGTTTTGATGAACGACCAAGGTAGCCGGGGCTTAAAGGAGCTGTGACATTAAAATATATCAAAATTCAAACAAAGGGAACCGTCACAAAATTGAGTGAAATATTTAAATAACTGCTCATAACGTGAAACGAAGGTACAATTAACATACGATAGCAAATACATCAAGAGAATAAACTTAAGACGAGTGAGACAGATGGCAATTACTGTTTTTGAAAAAGTATTAGCCTAAGAAAAGTTCGTTTTTGTCTTTTGAAACGTTTGATATAATGCTTAAGAGACATATTTGGTTGACATGAAGTACTTTTGCAAGTTCCATAGCCCTTAAAAGGAAGGGTGGCTGAAACTTGATCCCTTTCAGATCATTTTAGGCTTATGGGCAGCAGCCCACCTACACCTCCCCTAAACCATCTTTTTTCCCTAAGTGAGAAGTAAGTCTTAATGTTAGCTTGGGGAAGGGGTAGGTGGGCAGTTTCACGGAAACCTAAATTGATCCAAACTTTCTTCCTCTCAAATGGTTGGGGGGGGGGAGGGGAGGGGAGGGTTGGTGTATTTGAGAGAGGGGGCTTAATAGAGGATTTACGGTATTGTTGTGAAGTATTTTGAAAGTTATCTTTAAGACGGATCTATCTTATCTTTTAAGTTTAGTTTTTGCTTCATTAAGTCTTGTTTAAATAAATAAATAATAATAGTCTTTATTGAGGATATCTTTAAAAGCTTTGGCTATTAAAACCGCTACTATAATTGAAGTAGAGTAGAAGTAGAGAAGTTAGTAGAGCCGAGAAACTTGCTGTGTAAGTAGAAGTTGTAAGAAGATTAAGAAGAATAAAGGCAAGATGTAAATCAGATTCCTGGTACGTCGTCGTGTAGCGAGCGAGTTGCTCGAACACACCCCCACAGTATTCAGGCTCTCTGAGATAAGGAAGGGCGTATGGCCTAAATTCAAGGCAGATTTTTTTAGGGCCTTGTCACGTGTTTCTTGATTAATTTGTTTCGGAGGATTGTGTGATGGGCCAAAAGAATGTCTGCGTGGAAGGCTAAGGGGCTTATTGATCTCTTTTATGTCACTAAGAATTCATGTGATCTCAGCGAATATTATATCAGGACAAAACGCATTTTAGCTGTACTCTAGTTTGACAAAGAAATATCAAACTGGCACTTTTTTCTAACTTAGCAACTCTTTCTACATACAGTAAACACCCGTATATAAGAACACATGATTTTGGGGTTCTGACTGATCTAGTTCTTATTTATCAGGTGCTTAGTGAGAAATCAGCCTGATGATGTTCTTAATGTGTTCTTAAACTTTGTTTCAGGTACATATAACATGTTACTAGAGGTTTAGGTTGCATATTTTATTATAAATAAGGAGGTACGTAAACAAATCAGTAAATAAATAAATAAAACAAAAATTTGTCCGGTAGTAAACTAGTTAACATTAATGAGTAGAAATGTAACATTAGTTTCAACATTTTTAAAAATATTTCTTACAGTCATGCTAACTCAAAAGCAACAATAGTTACATTGCTTTCTTATTCCGACACGCTCTCTCTTATTATATAAGAACGTGTTTAATTTATCAGGCTGAACAGTTTCTTATATATATGGTGCTTTATGGGCCAAATTTCAGCCTGAGGTTCTTTATTCATTTGTCCTTATATGCGGGTGTTTACTGTTTTTTTGACCATATGATAGGGTTAAAGCTTAAAACATTTAACACTGCACCTGTGATACATCCATTTTGAGGTTCTCAACAGCACATCCATCTCTTTGGATACTGTTAGATACCAGAGCCAGAGCCTACAAAAAATATCTATAAAAACATCATTGTTGGGAGGAAAGGGGAATTAAAAAAAAATGCTGCAAACAGTCTTTAGGCAAAAAAAGTCTTTCTGTTAAAACCGAAAAATAGGAGGGGGAGGGGGGAATGTCGATTACAGAAATAGGCTTCTCAATAGGCTTTTTGGTCACACATGATCAGCTATGATCTTAACTCATTTTAAGAAAATGGTGTGGGTTTGAAGAACCAAATCACTATTATTTTGTTTCAAATATGACCCACTAATCGCGGTTTTTCAGAGGCAAATTCATATAACTTTCATATTTTTCATAAAAACGATATCACATTAACTCTTAGTGCAAATTATGGTCTATACCACAGGTCACTTTCTAGCTGTGCTTGTTCTGTGGGAAATGCTTGTCCCGGGATATATCCTGACTCTGTTACTTTGATTCTTGTATCCTGTAAAACCTGTCAATAAAAAAACTCTAGGTCATTAAGACTTTAATATCAGTTGTATTCTAAAATTAAATTTGTGCTGTGTTTTGGGCAAATTCACATAAAATACTCCTATACATTTTCTCAGAGAATTAGTTGGCAGAATTTGATAAAAGATCACAGATTTTTCTTTTGGTGATAGTTTTCATAACCTTTTTCTTTGATTATGACATTTGTTTGGACAAAAATTGATAATCATGATAAATGCATGGTTACCAGAAAACTTAACGCTTATAGTTTATTGCTATATCAGCTGATTGTGAACTGATAACAACTAATTTTACTGTCATCAAGAGAAAAAGTGAGAACCAGGTTTTGCTTGCTTTAAAACAGTTATTATTGATTTTTGTGATGTATCTGGGAGGTTTGGGAAGACAGGTGAGAAATCCCCCTCCTCCTCAACTGTGAAGGGTACTGTTTTCAAGCAGTTTACTCTGGGATAGGGTATATAAGTTCAGGGGTGTAGCCAGGATTTTCAAAGGGGCGGTCACAGAGGCTACTCACCGCTGTTCTCCCTCGTGTATCAGCGGGCTCAGTCGTATTATCGCGGCATGAAGGCCCATATTAGGGAGCTTACGAATCGACGACTTTCGCACGTCGCTGCCGCCGGGTCACGTCATAGTTCTGCGTTGCCGTCCTGCAGAAATTTGACTTTACGATTCGTAGTAAAGACGACGACGTTGGTGCGCGCGGCAGGCAAATTTTCCCGCCGTTTCTGAAATTTGTTTTCTTCTTCACAAGTAAGTTTGTCCGTTCAACCAAAATGTCTAAATTCATAAGAGAAACGAGAGCTCGTATTGCAGACGCTTATGGAAACAGATTTATAAAGGACCGAGTATTTCACTGTATTTGTACTTTTATGCGTTTCGTCAACAAACTCAAAGTTAAGTACGGATTTAGACGAGACAACAAAGGACAAATGCAAGGCGCGTTTATATACAGGGAGGGCATTTATAAACTTGCTGAACAGCTGTAGTTACTGTGATGAGATAACCACTTGCAATGGTCTAGTTGTAGCTTTGGTACCATCTTGCCAATATGATTTTACTCGGTGTTAATTTATGTTTGTCTACAGCTATAGCTATGGTGTTGATTCTTCGGGTCCTTACTCCAATGAAAACAGACAAACAAATCGAAAACATATGTAAAGAACATGTCTCTGATGTGATACTTGAATTATCTGGAAAAATCCGCTGAAGTATGTAGGGAAAACTTTGAAAAGTAGTCCCACGTCCTGCTTTTTCTAGGACGCCGGCGAATCGCTGTCAACAACGGCGTCGACTTTGGCGCGACGCCGGCAAGTGCCCAGGTAAGCATGCGCAGTAAGCCTGTCACGCAGCATTCTCGTCCCCAGAGCCCGTCGTTTCTTGGTCACGTGGTAGGGAAACGAGGGGCTCTGGAACCAGCCGTTACCGGATGTCAGAAAATTTCTGACATCCGGTCGCGCATGTGCAGAAGTTACAAATATCACTGCTCATGCTCATAACGGATTTTTGTCCCTCACCGCTCCACTGGGGGAAAAATTTTACTTCCTGAGCTCTCTCCAGATAGTGGCTTCTTTGGGATGTTTTGAACTCAACTTGGATTCACTGATAATTTGGAGTTAAAAGAAGAAGACAGTAACAGAAACCGGCTGAACACACTGTTGGTTTGCAGAACTGAGACAATTAATCGGCAGACTATCGTCTGAGTTATATGAGTCTTTTTTCAATACGTTTGTCGAACAAACACTGGGAAAGCAATATCGCGAAGATCGATATAATGCGGAAAAAAGTCAATCTAAAATTAAAAGGTATCTTGTTCCATGTCCTGCAACTGCTATCTTACTTTTAAACACTTTTTGAAACGAAACCATTCATGTGTTGTGTTAGGAGAGTAAAATATATGTTTCATTTCACTCCAACTGGTTGTGTTTTTTTCCTATGTTTATTTCCTTTTGTGGTGTCGCATGTCGTGGTTTTAATTTTGCCTATGAGCTTTTGTGTACAACAAGTGTTAGACAACCGAAGGATTTACGTTCAAACAAATCAGTATCCAGGTATCATCTCCTAACTAAAAATCATCATCAGTACCTCAAAGAGAGAGTTTTCAATAATTTTGCTGTCAGACTCACAAAATCATTAATACCTGAAAAATGGTGATTGTGTAGTGACCAATCACCATAATGTTCAGTACACATACACGACCAAACCTCAAAACCACAAGGTAATTACCATTGCTGTTTGACGTTTTGTTTTCTCACCCCTTATTAGCTTTTTCCTTGCAACGCAATAGCATTCCTTAATATTTGTGGTATTCATGGTTTTGTAACTTTGTATAGGTGAGCTCTTGTTACCTCTGTTGTAGGGGTATAAACAGTTATATGTACTTTTGATTACCGGTTACTGATAAAAAGTGCTTCCCAGGACACTAGTTTAGTAGGAAGTGATGGTAATTATGCAAATGCATCCAGAGAGAAACCTCTTTAAGTACCACTTATGATCGAGCTCATGGGTTACACATCTTTGGAAGGGGTTTTAAGGCTATTTGTTTTCTTAGGGGAGGGTTTATAACCAGGGGGACATTTTTGTTATTGTTTACTGGTAAATGGGCCTATAATTGGGGGATTTATAGGTGGGGGGAGGAGGCTTAAAAGCAGTAGTGAGGCCCCATTAGGGGGGTCTTAATATCCCGTATCTCTGTAATTTTTTGACCAAATATCCCGTATCCCATAAATTCCGGTCACAAATATCTCGGAAATTAAAGTATCGGCCATTTTTCATCGGGCGTGGAAGCTGAATAATGGGATCGCGATTACTCACTATTCTTTGCTTTTTTCTCCCAATTATTCATTATTCATTTCAATTTTTTCCGTAATATTCATTATTCATTCTTTAGTTTTTGTATCAATTTTCCTTTCCGAAATTTTCTACAATGCAATTCTATACATTGGCTATCAAAAGTTTACATTTCAGTATACACTAAACCATACCTTTAGCAAGCACCATTCTATTTTTTCTATACATGTGGTCAAAATAATGTTATCCTTTTCGATCAATAGACCGTCTTTGCAATTACTAGGACGTGAGGGACCAAACAACAGCGGCTTACTAACCTTAAGCACCAAAAAATAATAACTAGCAAACAAACTGTAGCTGAAACGAACACTTTTCATAATCGTAATCGCACGTAATCGATTTGGTTCTCAAGTCGGGCAAGATAGGCTGCTTGCTTGCATGGGACCTGCTATACTGCACCACCTACCAGGCTACTCACTTGGTTGGATTTTAGGACCTGTCTATTGGCAGGTCCAGGTTTTATTGCAAACTTGACGCTGAGACATTAATTAATTTCCAAATCGTCCAAACATTGTCGAACATTACAATGCAAGATTCTTATATTGCAACTTTTTTATAATATATAGACAATTGCATCTATAACTAAAGTAATAGTTAACAATTATTCCTCGAGCCGGAATGGGTTATTGCCTCGGAGGCCATGAGGGCGATAGGAATAATTGTTTTAGTAAAATCCAGAGTAAAATCCTACTAGTTGGTCAATAATATCGAGACAAAACAACTTTAGCTAGCAAAACGCGATTCAGCCGCCATTGTTTTGGTTTTCAAAGCGGGTGCTTTTCGCTACTGGTGGGCTATAACATATAGCCTAATAGTAAGTCAACCAATCAGAAGGCAGCATTGGTAATAGACCACTAAAATCCAATATCTTAATTATTAGGGGACAGGCTATTATTTTAGTTTCATCTTAAGCCCATCTTGACCCCTGTCTTCACAGGGTCCAGAGGAGTTTCGTGTGAATAGTTGAATTACTTATTTAAAGTCTCACCTTGAAAAATGTCTATACCTGTCGCTTAGCACGATTAATTAGCCTAATGGGATCTTTATAAATCTACTGTAAACGAATTCTTCGCTTCTTGTCTGACCCAGATCGACTTTTGAAAATCAATAACCGCAAGCCATATCCTCGCTGGCGCACGGCACGTCACCCGAAGGGTCACCGAAGGCCGTGTAGCCGATCTTGCGAACCCTCAGTCTCTTGGTTTGCGGTCTATAGAATGTGTAACGAAACTGTAACGTGATCAAAATAACCCATTTTTTCAGAGGTTTTGGACGGGTTTTGATGTCCTAACGACAACCACATCTCCTCTGGACCCTGTGCTGTCTTTAGCCTCTGTCAACAATTCCCTAACAATTGATGAGAGCCGATGTGAAGGCCGTGTGACATACCACAGGAGTGTAGTGTGGGACTGGAAACATAACTGTCACGACAATGTTTTAGCCGTTTTACAGGAACTGTTCAGGGTCGACGTAGCGTGAGATTTTGAGGATGTACGAACGCGGGGAAGAAAAGTTGTATCGCCGAAAGTGGCCTGGCCTAGGGGGGTCTGGGGGCCAGAAAATTTTTTAATTTAGAGTCTTGGAAATGCCATTTCCAGCGTTTTCCGCAGGACATTTTCCGTAATTATATATGTTCAGTTGTTTATTTTACCCATCTCCAGTGTTGTCGGTAAAAGGGTGCAGTGTTAAAAAAAAAAAGGCCAGTGACGCCATCAGAATTATGGAATAACACTGAAGATAAAAGAAATACTAACACAAGAACACCAATACAGTGCGAAAAATATACCAGCCATCCCTCGTTTCTCGCTGATTTGCCGCTTGCCCCTCGCGCGTGCCCGCATTCTACCGTGTCCAAAAGAAAAACATGAGACTGCTCGCAGACTTATCTTGAGATCGCGATCTGGACAGAATGATATAATAAAGACGAGACGGTAAGAAATTGATTATTTGAATATCATCGAGTATAAGATCTTTCAAATGATTACTAATAAGCTGATTAAAATAACGGAACTTTGACTTTGACTGCTGACCTGCTCCGATTGTGCACTAAACGTCACTTTTCAGGTGACCAGGAACGCGAGCTGGAAACGTTGTCAAGATTGATAAATAGACCTACCGTCAATGATGATTTCTCTTCTTCTCTGACTTCCTTTTTTCCATTGTTCAAAATCGAATGAAGAAGAAGATTTTAGAAAAGCGATCCAATTCTACGAAAATACGGTGGGCGTAAACAGTAGACACGACACATCGAACTAAAAAGGGAACCAAAGGTCAAACATTTCAAGTGATTGATATGCAACTTTGCAGGCTGTCAATTACGTGGTATGGGATTCATGGGCTGTAGGAAAAGAACGCTGACTTGAGGAGTTTTATTTCGGGGTTTGCCGCTTTGGATTTCACTGGTTTCGCGCGGATTCCAACGTTTACGATGGGCAGAAAAGTTGAACTTGTTTCTTGCGTCACCAGTTTTATGGGATCATTGAGCAGCTATGAGTTATTCATTTTTCCGAGGCTGGATGGTGTTATTCATAATTCCCGATTTTCTAACTCCAAATATTCATTATTCAATTTCTTTTGAACCCCGTTATTCATTATTCATTATTCAGCTTCCACCGCCGATATGTTACTTGCATATGTTGCTACTTGCTAGGATGTATTTTATAATATTCGTTCACTGGCATTAAAACGTAAACTGGAAAAGAATGGTTTTCAAGGAGCTTATTGTGACAGTAAAAAGGACCATTTGGAGACTGGTTTGTCGCAGTTGATTTTGTAAATACACGCCGTAACGTCATGAATGACTTTGACCTGCGCCATTACAGAGGTCCCGCCTCGATCAGGTGGCGCTGCCTCGATCGAGTGCTGGCGCGCTATTTCTAGTACTTCATGTTACCCCACATAGTGCCCATGATGAACCGATGACTGGTTAAACGGTTTGTTTTACACTTATATATTTTTCATTTATATCTAATCATCAACAAAAATACAGAAAAGGGCATGTATTTAGTAATCCAAGAACGTTTTTTATCAAACATCTGATATGTTACAATTTTTTGCGAATATCCTGTATCCCTGAAGCTACTTCTCAATATCCTGTATCCCAACAACTTTTTCCTCAAATATCCCGTATCCCGGTAATTTTTTCCGCGAATATCCCGTATCCCGAAAACCCCTAATGGACCCTCAGTAGTTTATTGTAACCTGTTCCAGACATTCAGGCATTGGGAAATGCACAAAGAGAAAAAACAAGAATAAACCCTGCATTTTTTATTGCTCTACTTTTCACCATCTGAATGCCTAGAACAGTTTATCATAAGCTATATAGCTGTC
Source organism: Porites lobata (assembly GCA_942486035.1). Classification (NCBI taxonomy): domain Eukaryota; kingdom Metazoa; phylum Cnidaria; class Anthozoa; order Scleractinia; family Poritidae; genus Porites; species Porites lobata. The sequence goes on from CALNXK010000044.1 coordinate 1,689,178, forward strand.
CTTTCTTATCTGGAACAGTGAAATGTAGACTGATATACACACTGTATATAGACTGTATGGATTAAGAGATCCCCCCTAAGAAGTACACTTTGAGTAACACACAACCCGAAAGCATTTTCTTAGGTAGCTTCTCTCATCATGTTTTGCGAGTGGAGTGCAAGACCAGGTTTGAAATTGGGGATAGAATTTTGGATCAGGCCCGAAATAGGATAGTGAAACTCACATAGGTTGGTCAAAATTTGGCAAGGCAGGAGACATACTGCAGGGCCAACCTGAACTGAGTTTTTGCGGGTAGTGCCCCCTCCCCCGCCCCACCAACCCCCACCCTCTGCAGTTGTATTGAAACTGAAAGTGGTGCTTTATAGGGTTAAAATACAATATCTGCTCACAGCTTTTCATAATGTATAATTGCTTAGTTCCCATAAAATTCATTATTTTGTGTTGTAACATGAGGGTTTCCAACTAAGAAAATTTTCTACCAGAAATGAATCAATGATGAGTGGAAGCAAGTTTTAATTTGGTTCATCATTATTTGTCAATGACCAAGTAAACCAAGATGCCCTGTGCCTCAGTAAGCCAATGCTGTGTGCAAAGCTCAAGGAGGGGTGGAGAGCAGGTGTGGTTAGGATTAGCGAGTAAACTATTGATATTACTGTTGCTCAAGCTATTATGTTACCCACCCTATTAAAGGTGAAATACTGCAAAAACCAGTTGTTATCATCAACAACCACTCGCCCCAGTATGGCGCAAAGTAGACTCCCTTAGGATGTTCTTCATTTACTATTTTATTAATCAACACCTCAGTTGTCCATAACATTGTCAATAAATCTAGACCAGTTTTGTTTTTTAAACAGTTAAGTTTTCTCTTCAACCAAAATGTTGAGAGCGTTGTGCTACCTTATGTTGTGATCAGATAAATAACATAATTATTTATCATGAAAAATTGTGCAAATTATAGCTGCTTCTTTGCTGTTCATCAGTTATAAACAATCCCAGAGCCCCTTGTTCATCTTTCCCTGAATGCTACATGACTGGAAGCCAAGCAAGGACAGTTAAAATGAGAATATTTTCTTGCAAAGCATTTGTAACAATTCAGCCACAGAGCCTTTCTTTTCACAGCCCAATTCTTACTGTTAAAATAAAAATTAAAAGAAGGCCTCCGAATTATCTAAGCATGATTTAAGCATTAATTAAGTGGAAGAAAACGTAGATTGGAAAGAGTAATTGCTCTATCATCTTTACACAATTAAAAAATTGCCTTTTGCATGCAGCCCAAAATGATTCATAAGCAATTCAGTTCTGGCTTTGTGCACTGCCATCAGAGGTGTAATGAAATAAAGGCATATAACAGAATATTATCTTGACCTTAGTATAGCAAAGGAGATGTTCTTTCAGGAGAAAATACAATAAATTAAAAGCACACTGCAATAAACTTAACGTAGTACATATCATTTCTGTAATGTAGTCGGAGCTTGATTTCCTTTCCCACTGTAGCACCGACGAATATCCAGAGGAATTAGGAAACTGATTAGGCTAATTAATAACGCCATACAAGTACAGTATCAATCGCTTGATTTTTAACGAGCAAGGAGCAACAGGAAGAGCTAATTAAGGTGGCTCGACTGGATTTTTTGGGGTTGATACCTTCCAACTTTGAGCATTAACTACGTCGGCATGAGTAAAGATATGGAAAAAAGGTTACCACAACTGTATTATGTAAAGATGAAAATTTCTTATGATCTGGGTTTTATTACAATCAGAGTCGCCATGGCAACGTAATGACGTAATTACGTTTTTCATGTATCTTTGTGTTTCTCTGTTCTAGGAGTTTTTTCAAGAAATCGCTTAAGGGAGTGTGTACCTGCTATAATTGCCTCCACTATGGTAAAGTTTGAACAAATTCTATGAGAGCGTTTTCGAAATATTTTGAAATATATGTTTAAGAATGATAAAAACAGTGAAATAGCATGCTACCTACACAATTCGCTAATATTCTAAGAAAATGATAAGCTTTGGGAACGAGGCTTCATCTCATCGTGGTTTGACTCCATTGAAAACTTCATACGAAAAAAGAGGGGAATTGCTCTGGGCGATCGCGAGTAAGAAGAATTTTATTAACTTGCATTCAGCTGCTTTTGATACAGTTTTTGGACGTAATTTGGTCCATCCCTAAAAATTTCACATTTTTCCAAAAACTGCTCGATAAATTTTTTTATAAATTCGACAATCCCGAGATCAATCGTCAAGAAATATTCCCTGCAAGTTTTAAGAACATTGAAAACATGGAAGGCTTTTAAATAGGGCCTCAAATATAACCAATTTTCCCCCTAGATTTTGTGTTTACAAGTGAGCGTCCTCATTATTCACTGGCATTGTTTTCAAGTTTCATATACACGTGCACATTTAGCAAAAAGATAGAATTTGCATCAAAAAGGACCCTCGGTTAAATCTTCGGGATATGCTAATTACCGGGTAAAGAGATTAATGATACATTATAACATCAGAGCAACTCTTTGTGATAGTTTCTGTGATGTTATAACCCGAGTAAGATAATTAAGTATTCCATCCTACGCGATGAGCCGTGACGTTCACCGTTTCGGCTCTCACTGCTATCTGTGACGACAAGCCAACTATTAGCATATTCCTGATATTTCTTCGGAAAGTAATCGAGAGTTCTTTTTTATGCAAATTTATATCTTTTGCTGGTTGTGCACGTGCATATGAAACTTGAAAACAATGCCAGTGAATAATGAGGACGCTCACTTGTAAACACAAAATCTGGGGGGAAAATTGGTTATATTTGAGGCCCTATTTAAAAGCCTTCCCTATTTTCAATGTTCTTAAAACTTGCAGGGAATATTTCTTGACAATTGATCTCGGGATTGTCCAATCTATAAAAAAATTTATCGAGCGGTTTTTGGAAAAATGCGAAATTTTTAGGGATGGACCAAATTACGTCCAAAAACTGTATCAAAAGCAGCTGAATGCAAGTTAATAAAATTCTTCTTACTCGCGATCGCCCAGAGCAATTCCCCTCTTTTTTTGGATGCAGTTTCCAATGGAGTCAAACCACTATGAGATGAAGCCTCGTTCCCAAAGCTTATCATTTTCTTAAAATATTAGCGAATTGTGTGGCTAGCATGCTATTTCACTGTTTTTATCATTCTTAAAACTACATTTCAAAATATTTCGAAAACGCTCTCATAGAATTTGTTCAAACTACGCCATAATGGAGGCAATTATAGCAGGTACATACTCCCTTAAGCGATTTCATCAAAAAACTCCTGGAACAGAGAAACACAAAGATAAATGAAAAACGTAATGGCGTCATTACGTTGCCATGGCGACTCCGATTGCAATATAACCCAGATCATAAGAAATTTTCATCTTTATATAATACAGTTGTGGTAACCTTTTTTCCATATCTTTACTCATGCCGACGTAGTTAATGCTCAAAGTTGGGAGGTATCATCCCCAAAAAATCCAGTCGAGCCACCTTAACCATTACTCCTCCTTTCAGTTCTCCAGGAGATGTGACGGTCGAGACAGGGCCAAAGTTTAGCGCACAACGAAGGCAATACTTTCTTTGTCAAGGCTCGTTATCTTCGTAGAAACTTCTCAAACTTTACCTGCAATTCTCTTCTTCACTGCTATTGCATATAAACAAAACAGGATTGTCGCAATCAACAAAACTCAGACACGGATTTTGTGTTTGTAGGTCGAAAGGGCAAGAAGTAAAATGTTATGCGCAGTAGATTATATTTTCAATTTGCTTTGCGCATTCAATTGCCTTCAGCCAATGAAAAAATTCGTATTTTCCGTTGCGTCCAGAGCCACTCGTCGGTTACAAATTAAGCCGAGTGGCTCTGGGGACGAGAATGGTCACGCAGTCCAACGGCGTCGTCGTGCGAAAGTCGTCAATTCGTAAGCTCCCTAAAATTAACTTAAGACTATTAGTAATCATAGATCAATGAGTGCGTTCGAGTTTTCTTAGCTCCAGATTAGCTTTTGTGTCGTCAAGCATTATTTCAAAATCATGGAAGAGAACATGAATTAAAAGGTAAACTTTCTTTTCGTAAAAAATGTTCGTCGCGTATACGGCTTCAAAATATCTCACTCATTAACTCTTTACTCCTAACATGTCTTACTCTCCCTCAAGCATGGTCGAAAAAAATGTAAAGTAGATCGTAAAAAGTTCTTTGTTGTTAAAAAGATAAACATGTCGCTACAAACTTCGAAAAAATGGTAGCCTCGAAGGTTAAAAGTCCTGACTTCTTGCGTGACACAACTTGAAGTGAAAACAATGATCATAGGAGCGACGGAAACATATTAGGTTTTTGCTAGATTACTGATGTCAGAGAACCGGACAGACTCTTTTGCCATTGTGCAAACTTTTCATCTCACGATTACTTTAAGTTCATGTAGATCAGTTCAATATGTTTTAAACTTAGCCTGCTTCAGCGAGCGAGATACTTATCATGCAAAATTGCCCGCGTAGAGATATCAGACGTGAACAAAGCATTACAATTGTAACAACCTGCATTGATACGCTCAAGCTTACTTTTTCGTGCATGAAAGAGGTTAAACTACAAATATGTAAAAAGACTCAAACGCACGGGTAAACTTCTCACGGCACAAATGTTACCTGGTCTTTATTTGTGTGTTTCTACGAAGTTCCAGCTCGATTTGAACGGCATTGACCGAAAAGTGTAGCAGAATCATCAGCTCAGTGATAAAAACCGCTTAGAAAACAACTCCAAAGTTCATTCTTTTGCCGAACTCCAATATTCCCGTGTAATCATCTTGTTGACCTTGATGGAACCAGTGATGCACGTGATTGCCGTATGACAATTGCTTATGACGTAAATAACGCGAGCTAAATTATTCAAGATGGCGCAGAAAATGCAGACGTACGACGAAACGACCGACGAAACTCGCTTGCTGAAAAGGTCACCCTTGAGTACCACAGGACCCCCAAGTGAGTACCACAGGAATCCCAAGATTATGTGTTGCGTTCGACGTTAGGAGGACGCAACAAGAGCTGTTGACGAAAATACTTTATAAAAAAACAAATTTTAAAAAAGTGGGCTTTTCAACAATGGCTTTTACGGCCAAGATATTGTCATGGCGTTTTCACCACCTGAATATTGTAGGTTGTTTGCTCCAAAGAAGGCCTACCAAGGGGGGGGCACGGCCCCCAGGACCCCCCCAGCTACGCCCTGAAATTAGAGAGTTTGGGTCTAGTAAAAGGTATCATTTTCCAGGAAACTGAACAAATTGGTTGAAGATTTTAGTCTAGGCCAGGGAAAATCGGGAATTGCCACTCAAAAATATTAAAAAATCAAATCAGTTGTCACCACCGTGTCTTAATGGCGTTAATTTCCTTTATTATGAAATTCTACCTCCTCTTTCGCGTTAATTTTTTTTTATTCGAAAGTCGTTTTCCATTAAATTCGCATTAATTTAAGTCACGTTCATTTCCAGTACCTTAATTAAATGGAGCATTAATTTCCTATAATAAGGTACGACAAAAGATGAATGATGGCCTTTTCCACGCTTTCCACATGGCCTAGCCTCAACTCCATGTTCATAAAATTTCTCCCACCCTACACTCATTGACTTTTTCTTCAACCGCTGAGATTTCTTGCGGTACAGTAAAAACTCGCATAAAAGAACACGTGTTTTGGGGATTCAGGCTGATTTCGTTCTTATATATAGGCTGATTTCTGCAAAATCAGCCTGAAAATAAATGTTCTTAAGGTGTTCTTAAATTTTTTCCTAAAAATTAAATGCTGCATAGACTACCAACAGTTGAAATCAGTGTGCGATAACAACATTTTAATTAAATATATAGATTTAGCCAGGGCTAAAAGCGAAGCTCCCATTAATAAATTTATAATTTAAATCAAACAATAAACTTGTGATCCACAAATCAGTTAAGTTAAGGGCACATTCATGTGACTTTTGACGGAAAGGCTAAGTTATTTCTTACATCGAGTTGATAGCCTTATATGTACACCCAAAAAAAAGCAAACACCTTCGATCACATTCAAGAGCCATCACAGTAGATTAGGCCTCTAAAACAAATTCTTGGAAAACAAATCAGGCCTAATTTTTTTGCGTTCGATAGGTTTACTTTACAAATTCTTGCTAACAAATCTGGGGGTGTGTAAACCAATCTTTTATACTCTTTACACATCACATCTGAGGTGAAACAGTACTATTTATCATACAGACCTCGGACAGAATGTGGCATTTCACAATTTTTCAAGACAAATTGCACTCAGTCAATATTCAGGACGATCAATCGTGGGCTTTTAGCGAAACCGTTCAAAAAAATTCCAAAATCACCCATACGCCCAGCTGGTTGTCATTTCTAGTGCGAGCTGTCAGTGTGGTCGAGTGTTTGAATGAACTTTAATAGAGTTACGCTTTAACACAATAACGAATTTATTATTATTATTTTTTGTTATTTAATGGTTTTAGTTATAACGATGTGTAATCTTATAAAGCGTTTGATACGGGCGACATTTTTGAGTACTCCTGCAAGCGATGTTCATGAACGATGAAAACAAACGGTACGTAGAACCGATTAAAATTGCGAGAGGCTACTAACAATCAATAAAAGAAATATAATTCGGTGAAACATCGACAGAAGCAACAATTTTCATTCACGGAGACAGGTATTAAAATGTCTCTAAAAATCCTGAGTCTTTAAGCTTAGGTTAATTATGTCTTACCAGAAACTCATAAGGGGTTGAAACTTGTAACTCTCATATGTTTGCTTTGTTCGATGCTCGTGATTATTCATTTTCGAAAGTACCATATTTGGAACGAGAAGATGAGATAACTGACCAATTAAACTTCGTAAACAACGTGACGTAGTTTTACTTCATGTTCCCGCGCCCGCTTGAAAAAAATTGCCGACAAACGGGGGAAAAAACTCCCGAAAGCCGAGAAAGCTTTCAAAGGTTGAAACCAGGAATCTTACCGAAACACTGAGCAGGAAATTATTGCCTTACCACCCGGGCCAAACATAACATTATGAAACCCATTGACGTCCTTGCAACTTCTTGAAGTTGTCACTTCAAACAACGATGCCTCGTTGACCCTCTGCACAGTAAACTTATACTGCAAATAGGCTTTTTACTTGTATTAAAAGTCTAGGATAAACAGTAAAAATATTTTCGAATAAAATTCATTAGCTGCGTATCGAAAAGTGTCCAAAACCTGAACCTGACATCTTCGTAAAAAGTGATGCGTGTAATGAATGCTTGGATGTTGTAGTCACTATCGTGTTATGAGCTAATTTTATGAATGAACAAACTAAAAACAATAGACAGAGAAGCCGTTTCTTGAAAATTTTTACTCAAAATCCAAAAAGTTAATCTTTTAAAGCAATTCGGAAAACACTGTCTGGATCGTGGATCCGTTCACGCAAGTGAAATCGGCTGAGCACATGGCAAAAATAAATTCAACACAAAATCGATCTCAAATCGGGGCACATTTTGTAATTTTTCGTTAGCGCCGAAGGAAAAATTTATAAAATGTCTATGAAACATTTAAAAATACATAAATTCCTTTTCAAAAACGCAATTGTCTTGGCCATAGAGTGCAAAATGTACCTTAAAATTCAGCAAAAACTTCACTGCCTTGGTTGCATTTCAAAACAGACCATGCGCGCCGTCCTGAAGAAAACAAGGTTGAATTTCCTCGAAGGACAATTTCTTGATGAAAAGCTTCCCTTCCTCTACAAAAAGAAAGCTGAACATTCTTTTGAACTTTCTGTTTCCATTTTTTGTCTGTTAACGGTGTATTTTTAACCTTGAAATGCAGAACTCTTGTCTTAAAACATCTGCATGGTGATCGAGTGACAGCCATTTGTTTAAAATGAATATCTGCCACTAAGGTTTCCAAATATGGTTAAAAGTGAATATTCGCAAGCATTGAACGCGAGTTACACGTTTCAACCCCTTATGAGTTTCTGGTCTTACTTTATGCCGGCCTCCCGGTGTTTGCTTTTTTCAAAGATGAACTCCTCGAAGGATGAAAATCGCTCAAAGGTTTCTTTCTACAGCCAAATTTATAACTAAATATTCTTCGGAACGTTTTCTTTCTATTTGCGGTGAGAAAATATATCTGAAGGCCTTTTAAAGTTCTGTAAGCTTATATCAAACGCTGTGGCTATGTGGCCGGTAACCGGTCAAGGTTTTCAAAACACTAAATGACCGGCAGTCTTATATTCTCCGGAAATTTCACAAAATCGAAAAAGCCCAGCTAATCTAAATTATCATATGTCGATTAAGAAAACTCAAGCGATCCTGAAATGCTTTATAGATCTTAAGTATAGGGATTGGTTTACGCTGGGCTCAGAAGACGAAACCATGTTTTGTGACACTTACAACTTTTTTCAGCTCGACTGCCGGTCAAGGTTTTCGAAACACTAAATGACCGGCAGTCCTATATTCTCAGTAAATTTCACAAATTGAAAAAATCCAGCTAATCTAAACTATTATACGTCGATAAAGAAAAGTCAGTTTAGCGTTTGGTTTACGCTGGGCTCAGAAAACGAAACCATGTTTTGTGACACTTAGAACTTTTTTCAGCTCGACTGCCGGTTAAGGTTTCCAAAAAACTAAATGACCGTCAGTCCTCAGTCCTATATTCTCCGTAAATTTCACAAATCGAAATAATCCCGCTGAACCAAACTATCATATGTCGATTAAGGAAAGTCAAGCGACATGTACTGAATAGGACTCCCGGTCATTTAGTGTTTTGAAAACTTTGACCGGCAGTGGAGCTGAAAAAGTTCTAAGTGTCACAAACATGGTTTCGTTTTCTGCGCCCAGGGTAAACCAATCGCTATACTTGAGATCTATAAAGCATTTCAGGATCGCTTGACTTTTCTTAATCGACATATGATAATTTAGATTAGCTGGGATTTTTCGATTTTGTGAAAATTACTGAGAATATATGACTGCCGGTCATTTAGTGTCTTGTCTACCGGCCATATAGCCACAGCGTATATCAAACCTGAGACTAGGTCAGATCATTGACTCAAATCTTACAAACGTGCATAAACTTTCCGCATAAACTGTGCTCGACTTCATGAAATTAGATATAACAAAAACAAACATCAAATACAATAATTACTCAGGCTTACCATTCGAGATTCAGTTCCTGAAAGCTATCAAGGAAGGCCACAGTTGCTTGAGACTTTTAAACCCTCTTACGCATTAAGCAAGGTGAAAAACGATAACAATGCCATCCGAAATCGGATTACTGAATTTTGACAAGCGACTCATGTCTCAACCAAAAACCAAATAAACAAACCAGCCATGAGTAACAGAAGACTCTTGATAGAAGCTGTATTTCATTTTGTACATCCAGTCGAAAAAGGCAGTTAAAAACATCATAAGTTCACAAAACTCTGTCAGCTTCAGCTGTCAAAGTAAACAACTTTCAAGATGCTGCATAAATTTTCCGTATGAACTCACCTGTCAAATTTTGATCAATCAGAGCATAAAAATTGGACGTAGAGCGTGACCAACGCGTGACCATGGTAAGAAAAGGTCTTCCCCGCCTGTATTTTTAAAAAACTGGCTGAATTTTCGCGTCCGAGGTCAGTTTGAAATCAAAATCTTAATAGTGCGGGGCCATAATGACATAAACACAACATATTTCATATGAATCATTGCAAAAAATAAACTTGAACCTGCGATCATTTGAAACTGGTAATTTGTCAGCGGATAACTTCAAAAAATACTCGACCTCGATGGGTCGACACTTGAGCCCGCGGTACGGTCATGTGATACTGGTAAGTGGATACCCTGTTTTGACAGCTGTCAATTGATCACAACATGGATGAGCAATTAGTTTTCTACTGGGCTCCCAAACTAACTAGAAAGTGTGAGAGTAAACATTGGTTGCCCTGTGGTGCGGACGGACGGTCGTTCGGCGTACGGTCACGTGATTACCAAATTTTATGGGATGGGTAGACTAAGCTATGGGGCTCTGCCCACGCACGCGCTTCGCGCGCGCGTGGAGCTCCGCTATTAATGGATGGAACTAACCTTAACCGCATTAATTAAGGCAATAATGTTACATTGGGGGAGGGGTAGCAGTTTTGTTGATAACTCTCTGTGACACCGTGTGCAATGGTCTAGCACTTAGTACTGTACCCTAGCAGGTTATTCTGATCTAACTGACAGCCAATTTTTGTTTATATATTAAAAAACTTGCTGAAATTCTACATACAAGTTAACAAAAGATGAAAGATGGCCTTTTCCACGCTTTCCACATGGCCTAGCCTCAACTCCATGTTCATAAAATTTGCCCCACCCTACACCCATTGACTTTTTCTCAACCGCTGACCTGCTTGTAGCGGGTAAATGATCTCTTGATCCACCGTGATCATCGCGTGGTCGATGACGTAAAGTCTACGTCCTAGAGAGACTGTGCTATCGAGTTTTGTTTTCATTGTGCATCGAGAGCAGTTTTCCTTTTGAAGCCGAATATTGTACCCGTAAGCGGTAAGTAATGTTTAAATTCTCCGATAAAGTAATCTCTCTCTCTCTCTCTCTCCCTCTCTCTCCCTCTCTCTCCCTCTCTCTCTCTCTAACTGCTTATAGATAACTAAACGTCCCATGAGACTTCCTTCTGTAGTACTTCCCACGTCAAACGGAAGTGGGCTTTCTGCATTCTGGGCCATAGTTTTGCCCATATTTTCAAGTAAGTCACCTGTTTAAGAGTAAAGAAACTTAGCAATACAATTTGGTAGCATCAAGGCATATAAAAAGGGAACAAAACATACTTCCGGTTGACGTGCGTGGCTCAAAAGTTCAAGCTCGCTAATGGCTTGTCAAAAACGTCGCATGAGGGTCGTACACGGTTATTTTCCAGATACGTGATAACCTGTTTTCATTTTTCGCGAGCCGCGAATTCAAGTGAATTATTCTTCGTGTTCCGTGACCAAATTGTTGTCCGCGTCCGAGAAAAACTCAAATTAATTAGCAATTATTGGACGAGGTTGAGCAAAATATCGTAATTTGTCAGTGGCGAGCAGATCAATTATTTGCCGAAGCCGAAGGCTGAGGCAAATAATTGATCTGCGAGACACTGACGAATCACGATATTTTGCGATAACCGTGTTTAATAATTGTTTTATCATTCGATCACCGAGTTTGTTTTTTAAGGAATATCTTCGGGAAGTGAAGTGATCTGCCATTTGCACGCAAGAGCGATCGCAAGAAGGAGAAAAGCGTGGTTTCATTTGCGCATGAACAGAATAGTATTTACAGCCAAAAACTTCGTGAAGTCAAAAACAGTTGAACGACATTGCGCATGAGCACACCATTATTTGTAGGCGGTTATTTGCAGGTCACGTGGTGGGCTTTCGGCCATTGAAAAGGACGAAACGTTTGCATCGAATGATAATAATCGATATTCGTGATATTATTTCTCATTTTTCCCTGATTTTCAGTTTCGAGACCTCCGGAAGATAAATAAAGAAAATGAAACCATCAAATGAGAATGATGAATTTTCGTAAGTTGCTATTTGCAGTCTTGCTTTTTCCGTTTTCGCCACTTGCAAGGGAACAGAAAAACTTGAAATCGATATTCGGAATGTTATTTATTTGTCTCTGATTGTCAGTTTCGAGACCCCCGGAAGATAAAGAAAAGGAAAGCATTAAATGAGAATGATTAATCTTTGTAAGTTGCTATTTGCAGTCTTGCTTTTTCTTTTCGCCACTTTCAAGCTGTTTTTCAGGCCCTATTTTAACACTTTTTCTTTGCGTAAGAACAAGATAAAAGATGGTACTTTACATGCTGATTATGTGACAAGAAAACTGAAATGAAAGCTTGCAATCCGTGATTCGTGATTCGTAACTATTTTGGTCCGTGAAGCGTGCCAGAGAGCCCCCCTATACGACCTTCTTAAATGTACGCCTTTCCCCTTGCCTTCTTGGTCTTCCTCAATTTTTCCTTCCCTATCCCTACAAGATGACTTTTCCAGCCAACTATGCCTTCTTTTTAAATGACCAACATACAGCACTTCAGCTTCTGTCCGCGTTTTGATTTTTAAACTTCTATAACCATCGATCAGTTCCTCCCTTATCGATCCGAAATTCTTAGAGTTTTCCCGTTGCATTTCATTTCAAACGTTTTTATTCTTTTTAAAATTGTTATGTTTTTTCTTTTCACGCGCAGTTGTAAATAACTGTAATCTGAACGGTGCCTTGATTGAGAGAAGAGGAGACAGACGAAGGAAACTGATCGGACAAGGTAAGACAACTGTTTGTAGACTGCGAGCAGTCTCTTATTTTAGAGGCGTTTTTAATCCGATTTTATAATTACTGTCTACATACGCACTCACTCCGTCTTGAGAATAACTCGATGGATGTAAGAGAAAAGGCGGACTGCAAGCAGTCTAAACTATTGTTTTTGGCTATTTGAAAGAAAACTTTAGAAGTATCAGTAAAGTTGAAGGATGATCTTATATACTTGGTTTCTAGTGTCACCCGAGTTACGAGAGCGTTCTTTTGGTCATCAGGTAACACTCCCTGTCAAGATGTACCTCATGACAACTCCCATCCCTTAAAGGAACTTTGTCAAGCCATCTGCTATCTTTTTAAAAAGCAAAAACGTTTCTTGCATCTTTCGAAGTCTAAAAATTATTCAGAGCCATATTTAGGCATTGAAACTGTTTCCAGTCTTCTGTTGCCAAGGATGGCAAGGATGGACATATGACTGAAAGTTTTAATGCTATGCCTTCAAAACTCATGACGAAAAAAGAAAATAATATGATCGCTATAATAGTGCTCCGTGATGAAATTTGTTTGACATCCTCCTTAACTCTAACTTAACTCTACACGAAGATTTTTTATATTGGTAAAGGCATCGCCATGAAATCAATGACTTCAGCATAGAATTGACCTAAAACAGCAATATCATCATGCCAGCACTTCCTTCCATCTAATGATCTGATCCTAAATGCCCCCCTCCCCTCCCCATTTTTTTTCTTTCGAAATGAAGGCTTGTCTCTAATCAATGAATGCCCAGCAAAACAAGAAAAATGAACGGAGGATGAAAAGCGAAAGAAGAGGGTGGGTAAGAAAGTTGAACTGCTGTGTCACTGAATCCCTTTTAGCACATGCCTACCCGGACTCAGTTCGGAAGCCAATATTTAGCGTCTAAAACAGTACCCAGTACCCAGAAAACTGCTTAACTAGCAGTTTGGTTATTCGCCAAATTTCCCTAGAGCAACTTGGTCAATCGAAGACCCGGTCAGTTTTCGGGAAAATCCACTTTTGGGCTTAAAGCAACCAAATCTGGCCCTAAAATGGTGAATCGGCTGAAAAAATCGGCAAAAGACGAATTTTAGTCATTTTGATTTTAAGACGTCCACTAACCACCTTTTAGAATTCATCAATCAAGAGACCCTCTCTTGGAAGACATCTTTTTCATAACTCGACAGGACCTTTTTATGTATTGAGTAAAGCCACTAATACACTATAAGTAATGACTTCAGCACAAAATTAACTTAAAACAGGCCTAGGTCGAGGCGTTTTTAGGGACCAGTTTATTTTTAGACACATTTTGGGGCACTTTAACTTTTCCCCCGAAATAGAGTCTCCACCATGTCTATGAGCGCATTCGAAGTATAAGATATCAAAGGGGGAGGGGGGGGGGAGGTGTCTCCAAGGAAATCTCTGGTACAGTCCGCTTGCCAGTATGACTTTACGTCTCGCGTCAGTGACTTTCAAAATGGCGAGCAAAGTGTTCATCGAAAAGACGAATAAAAATTTCTATTTTATCACGGAAATACCGTTCCGATTTCTTGGATTTGGAGATTTCAAGGTTTCTATTGTCATAGAAAACTAGATTTAATTACGTTTTTAGAATGAAATCTCCAGTGGTGTAATGAATTTTGAAGATTCCTTTCTACCGTCGAGCAAATTTTACGGGCAATCATACCGACCGATCACACTTTTGACGGTCAGTGCACAGCAAGGTTGAGGAGTTTAGTCACAGCAATAGGAGGTTCATCAAAGGATGTATCATGCTTTACATTGTGCGTATTTTCAGCTCTTCAGAGCTAGTGAAACCCCGTATCATTCCTCTCAAAGTTCGCTTAGCGTTGAAAGCGGAAGATAAGTGACAGGTATTTGTGCCGGAGAGACTGTGAGCACTGAATCTTGTTGCTTTACCGCATTTTAATACTGTATCGGGCATACACCTGTAATCCTGTACTAAATCCCAAAAACGAATAAAAGGTTTCGTTTAATTATTTTTTGGGGGCAAACCCAGTGGAGATTTTAGGGTAATAACATTGATGATTAAGACGTGGAAGTGTAACTTTCGCCAGTGGGTCACTGGTGGGTGTTGGGTGTAAATTAGTACAGTTTGTGGTGTACTGTGTTTGTCATGATGTCAACTAACACTGAAAAAAATTCAGCTGTTTCAGAGGAGGGACATGTCTTGACAGCTCATGGTTTTTATCTGGTCGTAAGCTTGGCAAGTATGCAGATCAAGAGCTTTTGAAATCCCTTTTCCACAATAAAACTCCGGACTTAAGCTTAAAATATATATTGATCCAAGTGCATGACCAGCAGGGTCTGCGGTAAGAATAAAGAAAAAAAGGTCACAAGGAAATACAGTATGTTGCCCAGTATCCGGACGGTACCAGTATCCGGACACTTGAAACAAAAACTCAGTTTTTGAGGCGCCCTTTTCAGTTCTCGGTAAACGAAGTATTTCGAATGGAAGCTGAACATTTCAGCTTTAAGATGAAAGTTTTGGCGATTTGAAAGCTTCCGAAACAGTCGAGGAAGATGCCGTTCTGTTCAGGTGAGTATACTTTTCATGGCTAATATTTACGCTGTTTGCTGCGCAGTAAAATTAGTGCTGCAAAGAAAAGGGAGGGTAATGTGTGATATTTTCAAAGAAACTGTTTTATTTTTAAAGTGAAGATGCTTAAGGAAGTCAGGTTTTCAGAAAGTTTATTTATTCTTCTTGAAACTCGATTTTTTTGGAATAACGGAGGCCAGAAACATTCACTAAGTTTTGATGTCATGTGCCCAGTATCCGGACAGTTTTTTCTTTGCTGTACAGAATCGATGAATTAGCTGTGTACATTATCCGGATAAGATTTATTTCTTATCAGTAACTATAATTAAAGCTTAGGATATATGATATAGTCGTAAAATGTAATTCTACTCAACTCCGTATGGACCTTTTCTTCACTCTTTCAGAGGCGACTTGATTTCGTGTGGACGGCTTGTTTCGCGTGACTGCGTTTTCTATATATAGCTGAAAGCGTCTGCGTTGAACCTGGAATTCTCATACTTTCCCCAGTTGTGACTGCTAGAATGGGGTTGCAACGGTCTGAAAAATGTCACAAAGGGATTGAGAGATGTGAAAGAAGGAGGAATTAGTGCTAGAAAAGCAGGCTTATTGTGGGGACTGAGCATGAAGAAATCAACACTGCAGGTCAGACTAAATAGGAGAGTGACCTTTGACCGTCGCGTTGATGTCCCTTTCCCAAGCTTTTTTTTAAATAAAAAATGAAGAAAGAAAGTCGTTTGCAGATTGGCTAATTGAGCTTGCAAACTGCGGCTTCGGCATGTCCACGGATGCCTTCCTTAAATCAGTGAAAAAGTTCCTAGACAAGGAAGTAAGAATTACACCATTTTTAAAACAGCCGCTCGCTTTCCCCACCATACCCCAGTCATTTGTTATGTTTTATTTCACGATGCTGGGTTATATTTTTGGAATCGATTGCCAGACTACTTTGCAAGTGCAAGAGAAGCTTATAAGTCGCTTGCCTGTCGAAATTTATGTACAGTTACGTTGTTATTGTTGTGTCCGGATACTGGGCCAGCTGTCCGGATACTGGGCAACATAGGAAACAAAGGCAAAAAAGTTAAGCTGTCTTTCGTCAAATTAAGGACTAGATAGATTTTCTCTGGGCCAAATTTCAAAGCTCTTACGATTAACAAAGGAAAGTTATTGCAATCTTAAACTGAAGTGTCCGGATACTGGGCAACATACTGTATAGTGTTAAATAAAAAAAGACCAAACAGGGAAAAGAAAACGGTACGAAGAAACAGAAAGCAGCGTCGCCGGGAGTCGAACCCGGTTTATCTGCAAGTGTAAGAAACTCCTTGACCACTGCACCACAGTGACACACATGATTTGAAAAATCAATTTTGTCTTATCAAAACAATTTTTCTCTGTCATAGACGCTGTTTAAAGCTAGTGGAGCTGTATTTATCATGAATTCAAATATACATTTGAGGAAAACTAGCTTAAGCGCGTCCCGGGAAGCGCGTATTTCAAAGCTATTTCGCTTTATTTCCGGTTCAACGGGCCGACTCGATGTAGATAATCGATCGAACTAGTTTTACTGACTTTGGTGGAGAATTAGGAGATCAACAGGGGCGCGCACTCGAAAGGAATGATATGAAGTTAGGCCCATTTAATTAGCAAAAGAATAGATGAAATATAAACATGCATGATCTGTGAATGGAACCTGCTATTCTAGAGACTAGACCTTGCCTATCTTAGAGAAAAAAAAGATTTAAGTTTTGATGACCTTGCCGGTCCCGTGAAATAGATGGCGATCCCGCAAAACGGCTCGCGAAACAAATTAACAAAATTTTACAATCACGGACACAAAATATGAAAACGGTTTACACAAGCAGATTATAGCAAAATCAAAGCTCACACGCACTCGATCAAATAAGAGATATATAGCGATATTTGTTAGCTTCTTAGCTTTTCCTCAACCTCGCTCGTCCAAATAACTGTCGCATCCCTTGCTAATTTGCACAAGCGACCCGAGGTTCTTGCCCGTTACTATGTGACGTCATACTGGCAGGCGGAGTGGGTCAAGAGACTTAGGTGGAAAACGATAGAGTTACCTCCCCCCCCCCCCGATATCAAAAAGGAAAACTTAACGTTATTACAAGGCAAAAAATATCGTTTTTAAGTCTGTAAGTTTTGCTGACTGGTTTGTGGAATTTAAAAGATATTCAAAATTCTCACCAAAACTGTTCTAAAAATGGCACGAGTGCATGGAAGTTGCTCGCTACGGGTTGTGGGCTCCTGCTTAAAATAGTAATAACCTCCCGAAGTAAGCCTTTAAAGATGACGATTTAAAATGTTTAGAACCTGACTTTGTTGTATTAAAAAAAGTCTTTCCATACTAAGAGCAAAAGTTGAAAACTGCATTAGCAGACCTACCATAGTCGTCGGGTCCCGGGTGCGATCGTGAAAAAGAGTCTGTTCAGTCGACCTGTTTTGTATGCTACACTGCTGGATTACATTTTGCACCTGGCTCAAATCCTCGTCAGAGTCTCTCAGGTTAAAAATGCGTAGTTCCGCAACGGCGTTTGTGGTAAAGTCGATCGGAGCAACACGTGTTGTGGTCAGCTGTGCAATTTCCATGTTATTTCAAAATTCTTTATCACATATGTATTATTATTTAGGCTATCTGAAGACTTGTTTATGTTTTTTCTAGGCTATTACTTTTACCTTATTAATCTGCAAAGAATTAAAAGTAATAAAAGTATTAACGAAATTCCCTTTATCCCTGTAATATACACGTAGTGTCAGGCAAGACCATTTAATTTATTTGGTACTTCTTTGTATTAAACATTTTTAAAACAGGTTTCAAGACTGTTGCCGTCCTTCTGTTACCGAATGGCCTCTAAAGTTTACTTGGAAGGACAGCTTAACTACTTCCGTGTTTGTCACATAGCCACTGATATATTGCCCCCAGCTTTACGATTACTGTTCAAGCAGGAATGGGACAGTCGTTACAAGGCAACACTTGGAGAATGGAAGGACACGCCTCAAAATGGCCTGGACTTTAAAAACGGTGAGTCTCCAGCTAAGCAAAAAAGAAATGCCCGACTGTTAGCCACAATGGTAAATGGAGACAGGGCGCAGTGGGACTGTACTATGCTATTTTATGCCATCCTGTATTCTGACTCTATTGCGGGCCATGGACTAAGTCCACTGATTAGGACAAATGTTGATTATCTCAGAAAGTTTCGCAATGAAGACTACGCTCACATGACAGAAGGTCAGTTCTCAAATGCAGACTTCAAAATCACCGTTGCAAAAGTGGAGACAGCATTTCGAACTCTTGGCCTGTCTACTGTAGAAATCCAAACAGTAAGTAAGCAGAAAAGTTTTGCCACCGATGAATTGCAAAATGTGAAGATATGTAATCAGAATCTTACCCAAGACCTTCAGACGAAAGATGCGGAACTTCAAGACAAAGCTACTGAATTACAGGAGAAAACAACAGAACTTTTGAGGAAAAATGTGGAACTCCGGGAAGAAAAAGACAAGTTACAAGAAAAGCATGCTGAACTTCGAGAGAAGGAAGCAGAACTTCAAGTGAACAAAGACAGGCTAAAATTTACTGAAGAACAACGCAAGGTGTTTGAAGAGCAACTACTGCGCGAAGCAGAGCCATTTTGCGTCCTTCCACCCAGACCTCCCCATATGATCGCAAGTCGCGATTACCACGTTGATAAAATAACGCAAAAGCTGTTAAACTTAAGGAAGGCTAACGAGAACACTTTAAGTTATTGTTATATTTCAGGCAATCCTGGGAGTGGCAAATCTCAGCTGGCTGGACTAGTTGCTGAGAAATACTACAAAGACGCCAGTAAAGACACAACTGCTCCGTCATTTGTAATGACTTTAAGTGCTGAAAACCCAGAAGCGCTTTTAACATCATACCTGTCACTGGCAAGAAAAATGCAGTGTCCCGAGTGTACTATAAATACCACCGAAAACTCCAAGGATCTAAATAATGAAAGGAAAATAGCTATTATCAAAGATTTAATTGCGACAAAAATTCACCTTTACTCATCTTGGCTCTTAGTGATTGACAATGTCACAAATCTTCCTTGGATAAGTCAGTTTCTTCCTGAGCGTGGAAATGAGCAGTGGGGCAAAGGCCAGCTGTTAATCACCACGCAGGATTGCTCCTGTATCTCTCCAGATAATTCCTTCTTATCCCAAATCTCCGTAAGCAAAGGCATGGAGCCTGCTGAAGCTGTTTGCCTTCTAACCGAGCTCTCTGGAGTCACTGATAATGACATGGGAGAAAACGTAGCCCAAGCATTGGATTACCAGCCACTTGCACTAGCCAGCGCAGGAGTATACGTGAGAAATGTGCGAAATACCAATCCAAACTTTGGCTGGGCGGGGTACTTAGACAAACTAGAGAAAGGCAAACGTGAACTCACTGAAAATGAACTCGCCAAAGTAAACAGTATCTACCCAAACTCTATGACTGTAGCGACTAAGATAGCTCTTGAAACGGTAATGGACTCTAATGAAATAATGAAGCATGCTTTCACTTTTCTTGCTTTTTGTGCACCAGAGCCATTGAGGTTAGACGTGTTAACCACTTACGTTGGAAATGCTGTTGGAGAGTTGGATGAAGAGAACATACGCATTCAGATTCAAGGGTCCTCTCTGTTGCTAATCGAAAAGGAGGATGTTGTCAACATTCATTTACACATGGTGGTACACGATATTGTCAAGCATTTAGTTAAAGACCAAATGGAGGCTAATGAACATGCCCGCGTTGCTTGTGTCGCAATGGGGTCATTCAGTCAGTACATTCACGAAGCAATACCAGAGATCCTGCAAAGTGAAGATTCTGTGTGTAGAAGCAGACATATTGTTCCACACTTAAAAACTCTAGCTGAAGGAATTCCAAACATTATCTCTACTAAAGAGAATTTCGGTCTCATCAAAAACACTATTCTAAATAAACACAATTCTATTTATAACTTTGAGATGCTTGGTCAAGTTTGCTGCTTACATAGCGAGTACGAGTCGGCAATGATTTTTTTCAGTGTAGCTCGAAAACTCATCGAAGACAAAACGATAGGGACAGGGCCCGACGATGTTGAGCAGTTCGCACGTATTTACCATAACATGGGTCTCTTACATAGGCAATTGGGTGACTATCAACGGGCCAAGGAGTATTCTGAACGTGCCCTGTCGATCCAACTGAACAAGCTTGGACCCGACCATGTTGTTGTCGCGCGAACGTACCATAACATGGGTCTCCTACATAGCGACTTGGGTGACTATCATCAGGCCAAGGAGTATTATGAACGTGCCTTGTCCATACGACTGAATAAGCTTGGACCCGACCATGTTGATGTCGCGGCTACGTACCAGAACATGGGTAACCTACATCGGGACTTGGGTGACCGTCCTCAGGCCAAGGAGTATTATGAACGTGCCCTATCCATACAACTGATTAAGCTTGTACCCGACCATGTTGACGTCGCGCGAACGTACCATAACATGGGTACTTTACATCGCGACTTGGGTGACCATCATCTGGCCAAGGAGTATTATGAACGTGCCCTGTCGATCCAACTGAATAAGCTTGGACCCGACCATGTTGCTGTCGCGCGAACGTACCATAACATGGGTAAGCTACAACAGGACTTGGGTTACAATCATCAGGCCAAGGAGTATTATGAACGTGCCTTGTCCATACGACTGGATAAGCTTGGACCCGACCATGTTGCTGTCGCGGCTACGTATCATAACATGGGTCTTCTACATAGCGACTTGGGTGACCATCATCAGGCCAAGGAGTATTATGAACGTGCCCTGTCGATCCAACTGAATAAGCTTGGACCCGACCATGTTGCTGTCGCGCGAACGTACCATAACATGGGTACCTTACATCGCGACTTGGGTGACCATCATCAGGCCAAGGAGTATTATGAACGTGCCTTGTCCATACGACTGAATAAGCTTGGACCCGACCACGTTGCTGTCGCGGCTACGTACCATAACATGGGTCTCCTATATAGCGACTTGGGTGACCATCATCAGGCCAAGGAGTATTATGAACGTGTCCTGTCCATACATCTGAATAAGCTTGGACCCGACTATGTTGACGTCCCGCGAACGTACCATAACATGGGTACCTTACATCGCGACTTGGGTGACTACCATCAGCCCAAGGATTATTATGAACGTGTCCTGTCCATACGACGGAAAATTATAAGGGGCCGACTATTTGAATTTTGAGGGAGGGGTTGATGGGTAGGGCTTTCCACAAGTTACCCGAGATTTTCCAGGTAATTGCAAGAGGCGTCGCAAAGATGACTCTTCATTATTTTCAAATAATGTTAATGATAACCTATTGCGTCGTTGTTTACATTAAACGACTCAAACAACTGCAGTTTTTGTAGAATTTTAGCATACGTGGTATAGAATGGTAAATTCGAGTCGTGACTTTGCAAGACTGTCCGCTTAATACGGACTCTGGATAATGCGGGCAACGGACACTTATTTCTTGCCCTATCAACAGATTCACATAGAAAGTCAACCTCCCTTATGCGGACACTTCATTATCCTTCATTATCAATTGTATGTTGTAATAAACCTTTCCTTCTTGAGGGTTAAATATCTTTCAGTTGACAGCATGTCAATGTTCCAAGCGCTACAGTACACCAGATAGGATAATCAAAAACGTCTCTGGAATTTGAATATCTGCATCGAAAAAATCAATGCGAAATGCTGATTGGCGGAGATGACATAAGTAATGACGTCATTAACCTTGGCAAGTGTTTTTCAATGTTTGTTTACATTCACGCTCGTTTCCTTTTCGCGGTGATTGGCCGACAGTGACAGCGCAGTCGACGGAGAGCCACAGAGGAATAAGCCTCCCACATAGGCGTTTTTAGGGAAGCTCGTATTTCGTCCCTCCCCACAAACGCCTTCTCAACCGAGAACAGCATTCCTTTCCCAAGCTTAGCTAATCACCTTGTACTTTCCAAATTCTGGAAAGTTGATCTTGACCGCAGGATATCCCGATAATTACTCGATCCGCATGAAACACTGGGAAAGCTTTATGACCTCTAATAAATATTAGATTGTAAGCGGCAAAAGTAAGATTTAGTCAGATTTTAGAATACTCTGTGCACTGCATAACCTTAGCGAAGGAAAGAAAAGAAGGGAAGAAAAGAAGGAAAAAGGTAACGCTGGGGTCACGTTTTTACACTACTACGAAGTTATGAGTCGTGTTTAGCCTTTCAACACTTTCTTTCAAAACTGTTGATTGGTCACTTACCACGTGAATAAAACAATGGGAAAGGAATGTTGTTCTCGGTTGAGCAGGCGTTGTGGGGAGGGACGAAAGACGAGCTCCACTAAAATCGCCTGCGTGGGAGGCTACAGAGGAACTGGAGATGGAATTCAAATTCCTGAGGCGTAGTTGCAAGCTCTCCTTCGCTCCTACATTACTGTTTCCTTTTCCTGCCCTGCTGCCAGAGCACGCGGATAGCTTGCTCGCAGGCTACTTCTTTCCCCGTCGTCATGGCGGATACGACTACCCAGATAAGTGAAATTTTTGAGATGATTTGTATACAATATAAGTTCATGAAATATTTCTTGTACTGCAGAAATGAACACGCGCACTTTAAATGAATTCGCCATCTCTCATGTCAAAGCAACATGTCCCGTTTAGGGCGCTGACGCAATGCTTCAAGCTGATTGGCTACTTTCTATTACCTTTTGTATTTTCTTGGATTTGATTGGCTTATACAAGCTGTCCTATATTTCTTAAATTGGACCGTTCGCCTTTTTCAATAGGAAAGTCTTATTTAAAACTATCCAAATTAATAATCCTTAATTGGTCAGTTTTTAAAAATTCAAGGATAATAGCTATGCTGACAATATCGGATTAACTACCAGGTCCTGGTTGTTCAAACGTTGGATTAAGCGCTATCTACCGGCTAAATCACTATCCAGCGGATAAGAATTAGAGAAACCAATTGCGTTTTTCGGTGGATAAAGATTTATCCAGTGGATAGCGTTATTCACCTTTTGAACAACTGGGACCAGCTGTATAATTAAAATGCTATAAATGAGTAAGGCAGTTTTTGTTCTCAAGGACACCGGAGTCTACACAATGCGTGCTAAAAGGCCTAGGGACTAAGTATAGTCGAACCTGTATATAACGGCCACCCTCGGGATTTGAGGAACTGGCCGCTAAATACAGGATCACTAAAAATACTCACAAGGCGTGGTTTAAAGTCAAGTTTAATGGCGTATAATACAAAAACACTTCATGCAAGGAAACAATAGGACAATCAACACTCTTTCAAGCGATCAATGCTTTAAACAAAGTTCAGTGCCATCAAACAACGACAGCAACTCAGGCAAATTAAGGCATGGGTTGAAAGGCTAAAAAGACCCCCCACAGAGAATGCAAAGATCTTCTTTAATGACGCAGAAGGATCCAAATAAAGGGTTCCACAAAGATATGATAAGACATATCTCACTAAAATAGTTTTGGAAAATTCATCCCAAGCATCACGTGACATCTCTTGGACCATGACGTCACAAAACCTGTTTTCTCAAACGGGGCAAGGTTGTTAAACATTAGCCTAAAAATACTTGTCATCAAATTGTCAGCCAAACTGTTTGGATTGTCAATTAGCCTTGCAAGGTGGATTAAAGCATTTTTATTAAGAGTTAATAAGCTCCACGCTTGCTCCATACATGGAGGGCTGTTTCATATTAGTATTCACCAAATCAGGGGATGGCAGTTTTCACGCGTTCTGATTGGCTCCCGTAACTCGGAATATCCTTGTATTGTTAAGGCCACCGAGCTAAAACTGTTTTTTTCCAAGTTTCATGACGACTGATCAAAACAATCCGTTTCAAATGCCACTTCGCCGAATTATGCAAATTATGAGGTGACTCATCATGCCTTAACATACCTGAGAATGTTTTTATTTTAAGAAATATAAAGTTTTACAATACTTTATGTCCTGCAAATAGCGACGATGCCAATCTAGGCAGGACAAGAGTTTAAATAACTTGTAAAAGCACTGTGCAATAAATTTAATGACACTGCATCTGAAAAGCGCAATACTAAACGGCCAAGTATCAGCTTACAGTAGCTTTGTACATGTTATTTCGATCTTTATAGCGATGATGGATCGCATTTTAAACACAATAAAATATCTCAAAAGAGGACAGATGGCTTAGTTTCCGTTCAATGGTGGCCGCTTAATACAGGCAAAAATATCAAAGAAAGACAAACATAAAACTGCTAGGTGGCCGCCTCATACTGGTAACAAATACAGAGTTTGCATGAGCGAAAAATAGGGAGTTTGAAAAATGGCTGCTTAATTAACGGTGGCCGCTTAATACAGGGCCGTTTTGTACAGGTTCGACTATTTCACCTACTCCTCTTTTATATAAGTCATATAAGGATATTGAGGCTGAATTTTGGCGAAGGCTCAAGAATATGTAAAGCGATACCCATGGCTGAGATTTTGTTAAAAAAGAAATTTGCTTGTTGATGGACAGTAAAAAATATAAAATGAAATTCTATGTCTCTAAAATGGGTTTTCTTTTGTATGTGAAACTTGTGGTGAATCGTTAGCCTCTCGTTCAAACAACACTTCAACAAAACGAGAGAAAACTATTATTGCACATAGCACCGAAAAAAGCCGTGTATTTTACCATCAACGGCCTAAGACTGCCCATGGATACTAGTCCACTCGTTTTACTCTCCATGGGCTGCCATGCAGACCTGGAGTTTTAAAATAGGTGTTGACAAACAAGCTGAGATCAGAGCAACAAGTAATGGAAAGGAAGATCGTACACATAAATCTGAGGCAAAAGATACGACACAAGGTCTACACCAGCGTACGTAAGAAAAAGTTTAGTTACGTATATCGGAACGAGAACGAGTCGAATACTTGTGATAACCACGATAAAAGCGTCCGAAAGAGGAAAGAATAGCCGGGAAAGAAGAGGGGGATCGAGGAATTTTCCTTAAGGGAAGGGGGGAGGGTGGATCCAACTTGTGCACACCTTTGATACATCAAATACTTTCTCCTCTTTCTCGCCACTTCATTAGTCTCTACTGCGTAGTCCCTTGCTTAGATGATACGCACCGCCAACATGTGACGTTCTACTTGTAAAGGACACATCTCTGAAACTTTCGTCTGTTCTGTTTTTTGTCCGATACGCTGATGGTGGTTCGGATCCCTCCGACCCTACCCCTGGAGAGTTATTGAAATGTAACAAAGCAGAAGACATAGAATTTAAAGATTGAAGAGGGTAAAAGAATATAAGCTTGGAGAAGAGAGGTTTACAATTTGTACATGGAGGAGATACGGTGACTACACGAATAGCTTGCGTAGCTGGCGGCATTGCTACGCGCGGGGTTCTTTCTTGGCGGAGGAGCCGCGGGGAAAAATTTCAATTTGACTTGCTCTCAAACTTCTCGCGGCTCCGGCACTCCGCCGCCAAAAAACAGCAGCACTTCCCCGCCAGCTGCGCAGGCTATTATATGGATTATACCAGATTGGAATAGCTGAACAATGGTAAGAGAGAGAATTATATAAAGTTTTTAGATATCCGAAGGTAGATATCGCCGTGATTTACAGAAAAATTCTACAACTTTAGACTATCGTGGGAAGCAGAGACGTAGAGTTTCCAAGACAGGCTTAAATGGATGATGACTCCAAGAAATATGCCTTCTTCACACGCGCTAAAGGAGAATTATTTATTACGATGTTTAAGGGATAATTTAATCTGTTTGCCCTGCGGATAAAGTGATAAATAAGAATAATGAACGTAGACTTTTCACTTTGGGCAGTGGGTTCATTTTCATTAAAACAAGAAAGAGCTCTTTCTATGTATCATACACAAAGGGGATTAATGAGAAGTGACTTGAAGAGTCACCTCCAGTATTCCTCCTATTCTCTAGTATTCTCCTTTTCCTTTAGTATATCAATGATATACTAGAGGAAAAGGAGAAGGGCCAAAGAAGAGAGCCTTGGGAAAACCCACACACAGCATTGTTAAATGAAGAGACATGATGATAAACAATACCATACTGTTCTCTATGAGCTAAATAACTGGTAAGCCAAGTTAACGGAATACCTCGGATACCATAGAAATTCATTTTATTAATTACACCGGAACCTCTATTCAGGGGACGCCCTCGGGACCAAGGCAAGTGTCCCTTGAATGGAGGTTGGGCTGGGGCTTGTTAAAAAAAAAATTATCCAACAAATACGATATTTTTATTAGAGCCGGAAAATGCGTCTGCCCCCGCAGGCTAACCATGGAATCTGCAGCAGTCATTATTTCAAGCAGATAGATAATGCATACAAGATCATGAATAACTTATCTCTGCAATGTTGTGTGCTGAATTTCCACAAGTGCAGTAGATCAATTTAAATGAGTTAATTCATTTTTGAAAGCAGTCGTCATTGTGACTAATGAACTCTTAAACTTAACCACTTTAGATTACTAAGGTGTCCCCTGGCCCAGAAAAAGTGTCCCTTTCCCCTGAATAGAGGTGTTCCTTCAATAAAGGTAACAAATACAAAGATTAGGTGAACATATTCTCCGGGATCAAATTTTGTGTTCCCTGAGTGGAGGTGGCCCAAAGGAGGGGTTCCACTATAGTATCTATTTTAAGATAGTTTAAACCTACTCATTTGTTATTTTCATCAGAAATGCTTAACTTTACTCTCAGCAAATGCTATTTTAATGCGCGTGAATGAATCTCCTGCTATAAAGGAGGAAACGATTAAAATGGGTGAGTGTGGAGACTTGGATGCTATTGTTCTTGATTATAATACTATTCTATCAACGGTATTGGAACGTCATGCACCCCTTAAAACTAAAACTAAAGTTGTTCGACCTACAGTGCCTTGGTACAATGATAAAATAGATTGCGCAAGAAGGTTGCGGCGTAAAGCAGAGAGAAAATGGAGAAGAACAAGGCGAACGGAGGACTTGAAAGAATTTAAAGCAAAACGAAACTATTGTTATCTCCTAAATATAGCTAGACGAGAATACTATATGCAGTTTATGGAGGAGAATGGCTCTGATCAGGGAAAACTTTTCAAGTCTGCAAATAGGCTTCTAGGTATCAAGGAAAGTTTGACTCCTTGTTTTCCTGATCATCTTGATAATCTGTTGCTGGCGAATGATGTTGCTAATTTCCTGGTTAAGAAGATTGATAATATTCACAGCCAAATAACTAATGAAAATCAATGAATCAGATGTCACCGCTTTGGTGCCTCCTGACCTCATGGTGGATGAGGGTAAGACTCTTTGTCCCTTTCGGTGTCTAACTGAATCAGACGCTCGTGCGATCATCACGAAATCTGCGAAGAAGTACTGTAAGTTGGACCCGTTGCCTACATCACTACTTGTGAACTGCCTTGACGAGTTGCTGCCAGTGATCAATGCTATGGTTAATTTATCATTAAAAGAAGGTTATTTCCCCAGTGAATAGAAGGATGCACTTGTCAAACCTTTACTTACTGGGAAGGCTGGACTGAGTATGGACTATAAGAACTTAAGGCCAGTGAGTAATCTCCAATTTGTTTCCAAAGTACCAGGGAGAGCTGTATTTGACCAGTTACATAAACACTTGGAAGACAATGACTTGTATCCTGTATTCCAGTCAGCGTATAGAAATCGGGCATAGCACTGAAACAGCGCTCTTGAGAGTCGTCAATGATATCTTGCAAAACATGAATCGACAGCATTTCACGCTATTAGTCCTTTTGGATTTAATTTCAGCTTTTGACACCGTGGATCATGATATCATGATTCGCCGACTTGGGATGTCCTTTGGAATCACAGGCACAGCACTGCAGTGGCTGGGGTCATATTTGTCTGGTCGCTCACAACATATCCTCGTGAATGGAGAACAGTCGGAGAGCTTGAATCTGCCTTTTGGCGTACCAAACAAGGAAGTCAAGGAGAAGTCCTTCTACAACCTTAGGTCAACTGATGAACTGTTACTGACTACACTGACGCTCAAGACCTTAGGCGACGGGGCTTTCCAAGTGGCTGCGCCGACTCTATGGAACAAACTTCCAAGTGCATTAAGGATGGAAACAAGCTTGAAGCCTTTTAAAGCCAAACTAAAAACTTTACTTTTTAAAGAAGCAAGAAGCCTATTATTTATAGATTTACGACTCATGAATGACTTTTCGATTAACGTTGTTAAGATGATTTCAATTATTTAGTTTCAATGCATTTTTTAATCGAATCTTATAATTGCCTTTTTAATTGTATACATAGAAAGATTTAGACTAAATTTTTAGGGTTTTTTAAGGAAATTTTATGTATAATTTTATATAATATTTAAATTTTAATTTTTTATTTATGCTTTTTATTATATCATTGCATTATATCATATATTTGAATGCTATTTTGCACCTAATAAATAATAAGTTATTATTATTTTTATGTGGTCACATGTAACCCGCCATCGGGCGTTTTAGCTTCGTTTTGGAAAGAGAGGGAGAAAGCGAAATCCTGAGACATTTTTTTCACGAGCCGCCAACTGCCCCCAACTTTAAAGCCCCGTCCACACGTATCCGTTTTGTTCGAAAACGGATTCGAATAATACGCTTCATGTGGACCGGAAAAACTGGAAAATGACCCATCCCCTACCATCAAAAGTTAGACAAGCGGTCCCATAGGGGGAAAGGACACGCAATGCCCCTGGATGATCCATCTTCCATTTTGCCTTTATTCGACGGAGATAGCTTATCTCATAACAAGACGCTGTGGGAGCGTATATTTGGGCCTGGTCGTTTTACGCGTATGATACTTTTAACACTCCTTATTACAGCTAAACAACTGTCATAATATCCCACCAGAGAAAATAAATCCCTTATTCTACTTCTTTGCTGAACCACACAGCTTATTCAGTATGTTCCAATCCACAACAAAAATCCTGTCACATCATGACAATGCTTTGAAAAGCACATCTTCAACACAGACTTGCTTTCAGCCAAATTGCAACACAGGACACCAGCGCTTACAGCCCGGAAAGTGAGGTTTATCTCAGCTCCACTGATACTGACACTTTGAGGAAGATCGACTGGCATAATATGTCTTTTCACACCCATCACATTGTACAATGTATTCCGGTTAATAACAAGGGCAGATAAAGTTCCTGAAGTCCAGTATCCACAAGGATTTGTAAGAGAGTAACACATTGCATAAACTGCTACAGCCCATCACTGTTTACTGGAACATTGGTAACCATTAACATTTGATATACTACACTATTCAACACTGCTTGAAAAAAGATGAACTTCAAAGTTGGCAATATGTACACCTTTAAGCTCATATATATCCTCATTCCCATATAGACTCTGAAAATATTGTACTCATTTATGCATGGATTTAATTTCCAACAATACACATGTCCCTTCACTATGACTGTTACCATACATATCTCTAGCTTGAGAATCAAATACTTCATATCTCCCACCCTCAATGCTGTAGACAACATTAACATAGATTGTCTTACAAGCAGTGACAGACTAGAATATATTTGATTACCAACAATCACTATTTGAATCATATCAACTGAAGTAATCCTTCTTATCTTACTGTAAATTATAGCGCACAGACTCATTGCAGCACATTGTTGTTCAGCATTTTCCCCAAATACTGCAACGTTTCCTTGAAAGTATTGAGCATGAATTGTTTTTGTGGCATCTACATAAACTGAAGGTCCTGGATTCTTCTCGATACAAGTACAAGGCCAAGATTAAGCCGGTGATTCAACTTAGACGGCATATACACCTTCCCTCGTT
Organism: Porites lobata; assembly: GCA_942486035.1. Lineage (NCBI taxonomy): Eukaryota > Metazoa > Cnidaria > Anthozoa > Scleractinia > Poritidae > Porites > Porites lobata. The sequence continues at coordinate 1,718,847 of CALNXK010000044.1, forward strand.
TACGAACTAATTTTGGAGTTGCCCTTTAAGTAAAAACCTCACACTGTTACAGTTACTTTCGTACCTGTTTATAACAATGAATTTAAAAGACAGTGGTGTATTTTCCGGCAGCACTAAAACACGGAATCTGGAAACGGAAACAGAAACGGAATCCGTGTTTTAATGTTGCCGGAAAAATACACCATTGTCTTTTAAATTCATTGTTATAAACAGGTACAGGTACAGGTACTTTCATTGGCCTTGTAGTGCAATAACCCACACTACGGAAAACCTTATTAAGACACAATAATAAGAATATATTTAAGGGAACTGCCAAGAAAACTGAAACAAATTCTCTTTGGATTGTACTAAATTATGCAATGTGAAATTCTTTAACTTTCTATCATTTATATTTGATTCCGTATTCCGCTTCCCTTTCCGGATTCGGTGTTTTAGTGCTGCCGATTTGCACGACCGCATCGAGAGAATTGGCTAAACTTATTTAAATTGTAAGTTCTGTAATAAATAAATTTCCCATGCACGACGAGATCTAAATTCAACTTCTTTTACTTCCTCTACAACACAATTTTGCTTCTGTACAATTGAGTCATCGCCTTTTCCTGTCACCTCACTGCTCTAATTCTGAAACAAAACTTGCTGATAACGCAAAATCCTGATGCTGAGCATCGTACATGTACCGCGTTCCATAAAACACAACGCGCAATACAAAAACAAGTACATTAACAGTCACTCTGCTAACCAAAATTGAAAGAATAAGGAGAATTGTTACAGCCATCACAGTAGCTACAAAAGAAGCGTGACTTCCTTTTGGTTTCACTTGTTGACAACCGTCTCGTCCTTCATCAGAACACATTTATATGAACACAGGCAGCTTCTTGTCTTCCGCATTGTGAATATCCAAGTCACTTTTGTCACACTGATTAGCAGCTATACAAATCTTTCGACTCTCAAACGTGATACACATTCCTCTCTTCAAACTCTCATCCATTTCATACGTACACTCCTGATATTCCGATTTGTCATTTCGTCTATGAGTATTTGATGTCATTGAATGTCTTGACAATTTCGTTTGTTTTTCTTTGAGTTCGCGGACCAGCCCATTCCAAAAACGCTCGGTGTCATTTTTTAGTGTGGGCCTACGGCGAACAGTATGTGCATCTGTAGGTTTAAGGCACGATAACATTATACTTTAACAATATATTCTCTAGTACCGACCAAGCATAAGCAGATTCCTTTCCTCGGGTCGGGAAAAAATGCGCGAACAAAGTTTTCAAGCGCGGGTAGAAGAGCCCCTGGGTACCGACTCACCAGACCATTTCCAACCAAAAGGTCAATGCTGGCTCCTGATTGGGCACAAAAAAACTTTTGTATTATTATGCCAAATCGGCGAACAGAATCTCCTGAGTTCTTTTCGTGTGTTTGTACACGACCGCTACTGTCTCGCCAGCAAAAAACAAAAACAAAAAACAAAAAAAATAGAATTGAGTTCCAATAGAAACACGGTTTCCAAGGAAAATAACACACTCCCATTTTTGCGTGATTTGAGTGATGCATCTTGTTGCGTGACAATTTGCTTGAAATTCAATTGAGGAATAAACTTGTCCATCAGGTTCCAGATGCTAGTAAGTTGGACCCAGCTATCCACCGAATAGATTACTATCCAGTGCTGGGTAAGTGTCACGGAAACCAATTGCGTTATCCAACAGTGGATAGCGTTATTCAAAAATTCTACTGCATCTCACTGCATCTTCCGTCGAGTGCTAAACAGTACCCTTAATTATGATGAGATCGGAAAACAATATACCCAGTGGTTGTGGAATCATATTTTCTTTCAGTGTGGGTAGGAAAGAAAAATGGGAGCGCCAGTTTTAAATCGCCAAAGCTCTTTCCCTTGAGAGTCAAAACAATAAATAAGCCAATCTACACAGCGCAAACAGCTATACTTGGTAACAACAGTGGTGACACAAACATTGGTTCGATATGCTGCTGACTCCAAAGGACAGTCAGTGAGCTCATTGGCCTGAGTCTCACAGGTTCCAGGATTTCACTTAAATGTTAGACAGCACAGACTACTTAGTACTTAGTGCTACTCAGTACTTAAATGCACACCCCCACAATATTATTAGTTATTTCTGTTTATTATAATAAGCGACACAGCTGAAAACGATCTTAACAGCAAACCACGCAAAAATGCGTTTGCGAATGGTTACTAGCCTGCTACAGCTCTCGTGTTTGGGCTTTGCGCTAAATTCGTATCGGCCTTCGCCCAAGGAGTTACTACAGAGCGGAGGAGATCACAAACAAGTCGCCGAATTGCTTCGTAAACCGGCTTGTCTTGAGGCGTTGCTAGTCGCTTTATATATATGTAAGTTTACGGTAAAGGTACGGAAAAACCGGCAACAAAAAACCTGCAACTTGTTTTGCAACATTCCTGAAAACGAGTTGAAAAGCGACGTTGCGCTTTTCCCACCCACATTAAACCTGTTTTGCAAGAAATCAGATTGTTAACAGCTTTGAACATGGGTGGTAAAACACGCAACATCGCTATTCAACTCGTTTTGCAGCAATGTTGCAAAACAAGTTGCACGTTTTTTGTTTCACGTTTTTCCGTACCTTAAGCCAAACAAAAGGTAACGCCCGTAGAACAGGTATCACTTTTCAGATACGTTTTGCAGGCGAGTTTGAATCATGATCCGAACGGGGATCTTTATTCACGCGCTTAACAAGGGGCAAGAAATACTATTTAGCGCTTCTTATATAGCGGCGACGCGTCCACGCTTCACTGATTCACGATTCTAAACGCCGTGCACGCTTACCATTGTTTGCTTAACTGATCATCAACTTTGCTACCTTGTATTTTCGCGCAGTGTACCGGGAGTTTGGACTGAGGTTGTTCTAACATTCTGATGTTACGGTGGATTTCCACTGTCGAGTAATTTTAAGGTGCGCATAGACGTATCATTTACTTGCTAAAACACAATAAAGGCGTTATACCGGCGAAAGGTCGCCCGTAAACGTTAATATTGAACCTCCTTCAACGTTTTCACTTACGCGCTGCACTGCAAGATGTTGGACATTAGATCAAAACAGTCTACAGAACCCTTACGCATGCGTATGTAGATCGAGTATACTATGTTGAACACAAGTAGCTTCAATTGCGTGCTTAAATCAACATATATCCCGCTTGTTTCATCTCCTTTAGCCTCGCTTGTTACCAGCCGGTGGCCTTTGAAGCTGAAACTTTGGTTGTGTAGGAAACGCTGAAGTCCCGTTGCCAAAACCGGTCCCCCCAAGTCCTGTCCCGGTGGAGGCAAAAGCTCCTCCTGTGGAGGACCCAAGGGCAGGGGTACCAAATCCTCCCGTAAGACGCGGGGTCCCAAATCCAGTGGTCCCTCCGAGACCCGTGGCTCCTGAAGTGTTGGTCCCGAGAGGTGGAGCCTGATGTTAGACTGGTACTACCGAGTCCTGTGGTGGTGCCAAATGGATTTCCCAGAGGCGCTGTTCCTGATGTCCCCAAAGAACCTGTTAAACCGGCAGGGTTTGTCTGAAAACTGCCAATCCCTAGGGTAACAAATGTTATCAAGTCGGCTTTGTCACTTACAAGCAATTCCACAAGATTTCTATAGTTCTCGGCGCCATAAGCAGCCTTTGCTAAGTTATGATGTAGATGTACAATGGAGTTAAAAAACGTTGGGAACTGCAAAGCAATATTTAGTAAACTGCCGACTTCTCCCCTTTCACCTCGCAATTTTTGTAAAATGGGTGGAAATCACCTTCGAACTCTTCTTGGCGTTGTAGCAATTTGTCCCAGTATACTGGGTTTTAATATTCAAACTTGGTGCCTTTTGCGAAATTCTTAAAGCTCATCGGGTGAGCAGAGAGCAGTAATGGGTCATAAAATCTACGGATCAATTTAGTTTTCTGAGAAACTGCCCACCTACCCCTCCCCTAAGCCATCATTTTGCCCTAAGTGAGAAGTAAGTGTTAATGTTAGCTTAGGGGAGGGGTAGGTTGGCAGTTTCCCAGAAACCTAAATTGATCAAAATCTGCCATGGAGGGCAAAAGAACTTTGGACGCTGTGGAAAAACCCTTGCAGGCAATTACACGTAAAAAGCAATCATGATATTGCCATTATTGTTACGAAATGCTGTAAGCCGCTTTCAATAGACAACACACGCACGAAATATCCAGTAAATTCAATACCTGATATATTTGTGGCGGTTGACGAAGCAGACGCTGAATTATTGGATAATACACGAAAAGGATTGGGACCAAGGCTAAATTCTGCACCTGAGGAACAAAAAGAATAAGAGGAAAGTTAAAGCGCCAATCGTAGAAAAATTTAGAAGCGAGTTAGTGTCTTAAATAATAAAATTTAAAATCGTCTGAAGTGATAAATGGACATTCTGATATCTGATATAGCCAAAAATAAGCCACGTAAGAAGTAAAATGAGTTTTAAAGCAAGGATAAAATTAAACTACAACATGGACAATATGCTAACTTGTCTTCGATAGATCCTTTAAGACGCTTGAAAATACATGTGTGGTGTCCTTGAAATACGCCCTTCTGTAGTTAAGATATTAGGGCTATTCATACGAGGAAAAATAAGACGCGAACTGTACCATTTATACGAGCATGTCTTATCTAAAAGACGAGAACAGCTCGTATAAATGGTTCGCGTCTTATTTCTGTTGTTGACTCGTTTTCATGTGAATGTTGCCCGTAGCAACGTCAATCCAACGTGGCGCGCCAAAAATTAACGTATGCGTACTATGGGTTCGGGTCTTATGTAAGACACGAAGGTCATTTATACGAAGTTTTTCTCGTCCTAGCTAAGACGCGTCTTATCTAAGAACAGGTGTTAAGGGCTGTTCTAAAATAAGACGCGTCTTAGCTAAGCCGCGTCTTATTTTAGACGAAATGTGCCGTTTATACGGAAAGTTCGCGTCTTATTTAAGACGCGTCTTATTTTTCCTCGTATAAATGGCCCTATTGTTCCTTTTGAACCTGGTGCAATAAAAAAAATGTTTCAGATACTCATCATTTTCAAACTTTAATCATCATCTTTGCGTGAGGATGGAGAATATCTTTATGCTCTCACTGCGCTTTTCATAAACACCCGAATTCTGACGTTCAAAAGCCAACTGACGTTTGCGTTTTTCGCTGCCGTCAATCATCTTAGCGGGGCTCTTAGGAAACAGAAGTTTACTTCAACGGATTCAAAAGGTCATGGTTTGTGATTTGTGATAAGTGGATTTCGATCCGTTTTGTGTGTTTGTGTTTCAAGGTTGGTTGCTTGTCATCCTAATTATGATTGACGGCAGTGAAAAACGCCCAATTTTGAAGGCGGCTTTTGAACTTCAGAGTTTGCGTGTTTTTGAAAAGCGCAGTAATATCGGAGTCTCAAAGAAAAAACTATATGGAGCGAAAAAAAACAACATAATCTTAAATTTATGTCATCTTGAATAATACGCTAATATCTTCGAGAGAAAAAAGAAACAAAAAATGATTTCGGATGAAAAGAAGAAAGAAGAGAGGTCAATCATGTACGATCAAGAAACGTGTTTGTATAATTTTCAGGAGAATACTAAGAAGGTAAAAAATCGAATATTATCCAACACTCAATAAAACTAATTGAAAAGGTTAGCTTTACTATTTTTAAAAGTTGCGATCCACTTCCAAAATCATTATCCGTCGTAAGAGACGAAGGTAAATAGTTTTAGAGCCTGCACAGGGTATTTTTTTTTTAAGAAAACTAGAACAGTTGTTTTTGCTACTGACACAATAAATGTCTTTTTCTTCATTCAGATTACGACAACATCAGTGTCATGTTAAAGCGAAAGCTGAACTAATTTATGGATAAATGTTTATTCTGCAGCATAATTATTTAATGTTTTCTTTGTTCAGAGTTGGTACAATGTGGATCGTTTTTTAGGACTTTCATGATTCGTACGAGCCCTGTTTGCTTAAGTATGCCAAACCTAAAGCGCAGTTTCCATTTTATCGTCTGCGCCGCCTCAAACTGTTTTCAGGCGAACGAGACAATCATATGCACATAATTCTAACGTGTTGGGGAGTAATCGGGACAATTTAGGGAAATCATTACCTAGTCCAGTAAGCCTCATTATTCCGCGCGGCGAATAAGTTTCGGGTCACGTGGTCTGCCCGTTTGCCTCGGATACGTCACCAGGTGAATTGATGGAGAAGGGCTGGGAAAACGCCGTAAAGGGACGAGGCAAAGGAAATCATAATCGCCTGGATAGATGCGGGGTCCAAATTTTATCCAGCTGTTAGTCTGTTCTAGCTCGGCTCAGTCGAGAGAAGCGAAAAGAAAAGCGGACGCAAGACACAACACACAAGGACTGGGAGGGGACAGGGCGGGATAACCCTCCACATTCCACCTTTCTTCCCATTTCTCTGTCTTGCCTTTTTCCGCGCTCGCTTTCTTTTTTTCTCCTTCCGACTACCTAAGATCCTGAAACAAGCTACAATCCCGGCAAAACTACTTGAGAACGTTTTTCCCATAATGTGCACTATCCTACGCAACAAAACTATTTCCAAAACAACGGCTTTGCGGAAAGAAATCCCCTTCCCCCAGTTCAATGATGCTTCCTGCAAACGCTCAGGAATCAGGCTTTTTTTGAACACACAACATTGCTTCCGGGGGGAGGGGGAGTGAGAAGAATCGATAGAACTAGGATGTTTAGGAAAATGCTCCCCAAGTATGCAATTTTCTAAACAGTTTTGTCCAAGATTGTAGCTGGCTGCCTTATAACGAAACCAGGCTTTACCTTGACGGCCTCGTGAATTTCATGAAGCTGTGCTGCTAAGGCGATAAATGTTTCATGAAGCTTGTGCACGACATCAGAGAGATCTAGAAAATGTTAAAGGTGAAGAAGGGTTACCACATTTAATTAAAAGCCCCAACTTAACAACAGGAAATAGAAAAAAACAATGAAACCCGTTCGTGCGACTACTCGAAGGCCAAACAATCTGGCAGCATTAGTGAGGTTTTGAGGGGCTATCCTGTTTGGGGAGAAACAATGTGGTGGTAGTTTGTCACTGCGGATACCACAAGGACAGAGGGAAGCGTCTGCGTTACTGCAGTGTCCTTATTACAAAGGTAGGGATCGTGTGAATTTACACCCCTAAGTGAGACGACAAGCATCCCCACCCCTTTCATATGCGGAGTCCCCCACCCCCCCGGGTACAGATGGCGATTATCGTTTTTGAAAAAGTGCTAGTATAACAAAAGTTCGTTTTTGTTTTTTGTAACGTTTGATATAATGCCTGGGAGACATATTTGTTTGACATGAAGCTGTAATTTTGCCATTCACAAGTAATTTCTGAAGTTCCACAGCAAATAAGAACACGTAATTGGCAAAATTAGAGAGCTAAGCATAGGCGTTTTTACTTTCTTGAGAGACGCACGTCAACCGAAGTCAGGACTTTTCCTTTTTAATACGCCTTGATGCTATAAAATTTGTATTGCTTAGTTTCTTTACACTTGCAGAGATGATTTAACTGAAAATTTTGGCAAAACCACTGCTCAAGAATGTAAAAAGTCTACTTCCGGTTAACGTGCGTCGCTCAAAAACGCCTTTGTTTAAGTTTCCTATTTACAAAATGAACTAGACAGTCGTGACACAGCCCCTAGAAAAATATCATTATAACACAGTCTAACTATTTTGCAAAACAAATAAGAAAAAGAAGGTCTGTTGAACCGCCGCCTGGTTAGCTCAGTTGGGAGAGCACCGGTCTGTTGAGCGGGAGGTCGCGGGTTCAAGCCCCGGCCGGACCAATACTCAGGGTCTTAATAATAACTGAGAAGAAAGTGCTGCCTTTGTAATGACATCTGCAAATGGTTAGACTTTCTAGTCTTCTCGGATAAGGACGAAAAACCGTAGGCCCCGTCTCACAATCCTTACCTATATTAATACTGTGGGACGTTAAAGAACCCACACACTGTTCGTAAAGAGTAGGGGTCGTAGACCCCGGTGTTGTGGTCAACCTTGATATACGGATCCTTCGCGTGAAGCTGTACAGGCTCTGCGAAGTAATATAGTAGAAGTAGAAGTAGAAGGAAACTCAGGTAAGCGGGCAGCTCTACTTCCGGCAGCCTTGACAAACCCTGTTTGAAATCACCATAAGCAGTAATTCCTACGCACACGGAGGTGTTCCATTTAGTCTCTTTCTTGGTTTCTAATGAAAGTAATACAGTCAAACCTGTATTATCACTGCCCTGTATATAGCGGTCACCCTGTATATTACGGACACCGGACAACTTCCCAAAATTTCCAGTTGCCTTGATTATAATTCCTGCAAAGTTGACCTGTATATAGCAGTCACCCTGTATATTAAGGTCACCGGACAACTTCCCAAAATTTCCCGTTGCCTTAATTATATTTTCTGCAAAGTTGACCTGTATATATATAGCAGTCACCCTAATATTACGGTCACCGACAACTTCCCAAAATTTCCAGTTGCCTTAATTATATTTTCTGCAAAGTTGACCTGTATATAGCCGTCACCAGCCGTGTATATAACGGTCACCTTAATGCCATTTCCGAAGGGTGACTGTTGTACGAAGGTTTGGCTGTATTTTGTTTCTCTCTCAGCGACAGTTTTGTTATGAATGGAGGGCAAAGAGTGACATACACTGAAGGTTTTCAACAGTTTCATACAGGCAAATATTAATTTGTTTAAATTCTTTTTTCCTTATTAGCCTTTTCCTCACTGCAGTAATAATAACAGCACAGCAGATTGACACAGGCAGACTACCCTCTGTTGTGTGGCTATGGTTGCTCCTAATTGAAATCCGACGGTGGCCAGTCAGCTGTGCATCGACCCTTCCTGCATTGAGTGTTCCATTGCACAAACGCAAGGAAGTGAGGTGAAGGCATGCAATATCTGACAATTTCTTACATTAATTAAATCACTTATGTATTTGCCTTTCTTCCCAAGCCTCGACTTGGTGCCTTTGTTCACAGACATGTGACTGGAAATGTCTATTGTAGAAATGCTACTTTTCCTTTTTAGCAAAAATCAAGTTACCAGGTACACACCTTTTAGACTTATAAAAAGCCTTTAAAACTGTAAAATAAATATCTTTTGTTTACCTCATGTGTTATATCAGAAAGTCGAAGAAGAAATTCACCAAAGAGGGCTGTGTTCTCTAAGACATTTGCCAGAGCTGTTAAAAAAATGGGTATTCTTTGTCAAAGACAGTAAACTATGTCAAGATATACCTAAAGCATAATTCCCCTAAACTTGAAATTTTTCTGCTGCTTCGACCCAAGCTCAATTTGCTCAGCTGTAAAACAACCCCAAAGGACTAGCGCTAAACTGGATCAATCAACAACTTTAGTCCTTCTGACATGACAGTTGTGTTCAAAAATGAAAGCTTAATTCACTAACATTTTTAAAACTACCAACCATCAATAGGCCACTTGCATTAAATTAAGAGCTCACATGACCAATGCTTCCTTTTTTAAAACAACGAGTTGGAATCTTGCTGATATCAAAAATTGACAGTGCACATAAAATTTGAGAGGAAACACATTTAAGGGAGATATTGTATGGCACCTTGATTTTTTCAACAAAGTAAGAAATTGATTTGTATTGGCCGCCATGTGGCCACAACTACTTTTTCCTTGCTTTTGCATCTTGTTACACATTGGTTTAACACTCAAATGTGCTCAGGGGAAAACGTTACCACATCACCTTTTTAACATTTGAATTCCTTGAAGTTTAAGTTAAGTACAAAATTTGTGTTCAGAAAGAGGTATTCATAATTTTCAAATTCACTTTTTAGTCACACGTGACCAGCTGCGATCTTACTCATTTTAAGAAAATAGTGCGAGTTTGAAAAACCAAATCACTACTGTTTAAAATTGTAATGATCCACTATAATCATGGTTTTTCAAAGGTAAAATCATATATCACTTACATTTTTATAAAAACAATATCACATAATGACCTCTTAGTGCAAATTATGGTCTATAACACAGGTCGCCTTCTAGCCAGGTCACCCTCTGTGCTTGTTCTGTGAGAAATGCTTGTCCTGGGATCCTGACTCTGTTACTTTAATGACTCTTGCATCCTGTAAAACCTGAACAAAAAAAATCCAGTTCATAAATATAAAGACTTATCAGTTGTAATTCAAAATGAAATTTGTATTGGAATGATAGAATTACAGACTTAATCTTTGCCTTTAAAATGAAATAATTTTGACAGAGGTAAAAATAATTTCAGCCTAGTTTGATTCTCAAGTTCCTTTGTCTCCCTCCCATTAGCCTAATCATAAAGACAGAAACAAAAAAGTTCCCTGATCCTAGCCTAGTTAAAATTAATACTACAGTACTATCTTTTCTGACCAATGATTAGAAATACTGTAGAAAGAATGAAATTGAGAATTCATCAAACTGCATTGAAATAATTTTAACTTAAATTTCATTTTATTTCAGTCACTTTAAGTTTTATTTTGAATATTAAAAAAAAAAACATGGAGCTGCATGCTATTGCAACTGATTGTGAACTGACTACATAATTTTACTGTCATCAAGAGATAACATAGCCTCTTACACAGATGTCCTTAGGGCCGGATTCGTCACCCATTCCTTCCTTATGGACTGTGGGGGTGGAAGGGGTGATGAATGCCTACACACATCTGCGTGGGGACGCTTATTAAGATAGAGAGCACCAGGCTTTGCTTGGTTGAAAACAGTTATTATTGATTGTGATACATCTGGGAGGTTTGGGTAGACAGGTGAGAATTCCCTCCCCCCATCTTCATTTTATCAGTATTTGTTTAGAACAGTGCCATTACATTTGTATTCTATGCCCAATCTCCCAGTGTTTTTGAGATCAAAGATGGTAGCTACTGACAAATGTACTGAGTGTTTGTTTGACTAAAATATTAAAGCGCGTGCCCTGCAGACTGCTTCATTGGGGATACTACATCTAATCCAATGGTCAACCCCTCTGACCCAAGAGAACCCTGATTTTATTAAGAAGTCAGGTTATTTGCTGGGTGCTCGAGCCCTCACTCACGAGGGTGGGTAGAAAACAAAGACGTAAGACCTTAGAGCCAAAAATGAAGACCACCCTCAAAATCACTTATAAATATCCAGAAACGGGTATCTCGACCTTAGATGTGTAAGAAACAACAATATCTTCAATTATACAAAATTTCGACCAGGGTCTTCGTTTTCTACACAATGTATGACTGTGTAGAAAACGACTCCTGACGATTCTTAATCATACAAAATTTCGACCAAGGTCTTCCTTTTCTACACAATCCCCTGGTGTGTAGAAAACGAAGACTCCCCTCAAAATCACTTGGAAACGGCTGGACACTTCTTTTAACGACTTCTAGACATTAAAGGAGTGTAAGAAACAACATGGCTCATTACGATTTTCAATTATACAAAATTTCTACCGCGGTCTTCGTGTAAGTTTTTTGTGGAAGCATCCTTTGCTGTAAGGGAAAGTTCATTTAATATGACGAGGGGGGGGGGGGGTGAAGATATTGAAACTCGAAGCTTGAAATTTTAGCAGCCCCCTCGCTAGCGGTTCAATTTTTTAGGAGCCCCCTCCTTGGTAGTCGAAAAAATTTCAGAGCCCCCCACCTCCTCCTTCAATTCCTTTGCTCCCCTGAAAAAAGATCGCTAGACTGTATTAAATATATTTACCGTTATTGTCTTCAATGGTTTATAGCGGGGCTCCCGCGCGCGCGAAGCGCGCGTGGGACAGAGCCCCATACCCATGGAATATGGTCAACCTCTTTTCGTTTGGTTGTCACGTGATTGACCGAGCGTACGTACGTACGTACGTACGCGTCTACAGATTGTATGGGTGGGGTAGGGGAGACTATCAAAAGGAAGGGAGGGGTGTCTGAGGCGTGTCTTGGCAAGTCCACATCTTTAATATAGGACATTAACAATATGGTCAATTGACAGCTGTCCAAACAGGATAGCCACTGACCAGTATCCCATGACCATATCGCGGGCTCATGTGTCAACTCATCGAGGTGACGTGATTTATTTGGAAGCTGTCCGCTGACCAGTTAACTGTTTTACTAGATCGCGAACAACGTTCAATCTCATACTTTTACTAGTTTGGGAGCACAGGAAAACTGATAATGCACACATATTGGACATCAATGTTTTGATCAATTGACAGCTGTCAAAACAGAGTACCCGCTGACCAGTATCACTTGACCGTATCGCGGGCTCAGGTGTCGACCCGTCGAGGTCAAGTATTTTTGAAGTTATCCGCTGACAAGTAAACTAGTTTTCAAGTGATCGCAGGCTCAAGTTCAATTTTTTTTCTTAATTCATATGAAATATATTGTGTTTATGTGCTGCACAATTAAAATTTTGATTGCAAACTGACCTCGGACGTGAAAAAATTCAGCCAGCTGTTACAGGCAGGGAAGACAGTTGCTTTTGTTTTTCTCACAATGGTCACGCGTTGGTCACGCTCTACGTCCAATTTTTATGCTCTGATTGGTCAAAATTTGACAGGTGAGTTCATGCGCAAAATTTATGCAGCATCTTGAATCTTGTTTACTTTAACAGCTGAAGCTGACAGAGTTTTGTGTCAACTTGTGATGTTTTTAACTGTCTTTTTCCACTGGATGTACAAAATGAAATTCAGCTGCTATCAGGAGTCTTCTGTTACTCATGGCTAGTTTGTTTATTGGGTTTTTGGTTGAGAAAACGTCGCTTGTCAAAGTCGGAAATCCGATTTCGGATGGCATCGTTTTCGTTTTCACCTTGCTTGATGCGTAAGAGGATTGCAAAGTCTGAAGCGATACTGGCTTTACCTGATAACTTTCAGGAGCTGCATCTCGAATGGTAAGCCAGAGAAATTATTGTATTTCATGTTTGTTTTTTGTATCTAATTTAATGAAGTAGAGCGTAGTTTATGCGGGAATTTAGTTTATGCGCGTTTGTAAGATTTGAGACAACGATCTCACCGAGTATCTGGTTTGATATAATCTTACAGAACTTTAAAAAGCCTTTAGACAGTTTCTCACCGCAAATAGAAAGAAAATGTTCCAAAGAATCTTTAGTTATAATTCTAGCCGGAAAAGAAAGCTTTGAGCGATTTTGTTGCCTCGAGTTCGTCTTTGAGAAAACAAACACCGGGAAGCTGGCTTAAAACATAAACTTCAGCAAACTTAAGCTTGAAGCTTGAAGATTCAGGATATTTAGGGACACTTTAATACTTGTCTTCCTGAATGAAAATTGTTGTCTCTGTTTATGTTTCACCGAATTATATTTCTTTTATTGATTGTTAGTAGTCTCTCTTGCAATTTTAATCGCTATGCCGATTGTTTTCAGTCGGTCAGTGAACATCGCTTGCAGGAGTTCTCAAAATGCCGCGCGTTAAACCATCAAATAAAAAATAAACATGATAAATTCTTTATTATCTTGGAGCGTAACTCTGTTAATGTTCATTCAAACACTCGCTACAGCTCGCACTACAAAAGTGAGAACCGGATGGCCGTATAGGTGATTTTGGAAAATTTTTTTAACAGTTTATGAATATTGAATGAGAGCAATTTGTATTGTGAAATACTGCTTTCTGTCCATGGTATAAAAGGTTGGTATACACGCACCCAGATTTGTTGGCAAGATTTTGCAAAGTAAACTTGTCGAACGCCAAAACGTTGGCCTGGTTTTTTTTCTGAGCCTAATTGATCTACGGTGATCAATAGCCATTACGGCTCTTAAATGTGATAAAAGATGATTACCAGTTTTTGAGTGTACATATGAGGCTATCAACTCGATGTAAGATTTGGTTCACTCTTGGGCTGTTTGCAAATTATTTTTCTCTAAAATCAGGTAGCCTTTCCCTCAAAAGTCACATAAATGTGCTCTAAAGTTAACTGAATTGTGGAATTCGAATACAAGTTTATTGTTTAATTTAAATTATAAATTTACTAATGGGAGCCTCGCTTTTAGCCCTGGCTAAATCTATATATTACTATGACAAACTTGAGATGAACAAGAATGAATGAACAATGAATGAACAATTTGGGATGAACAAGAGTGTAATGATTACTGAGACTACATTTGTTATATCTGTAAACCACGTGATATAGCTGAGTTGCACAGGTCATTAAATTGTTGAGTTGAAAACCATCCGATCTGTATGATGATGTCATGTGTTGGTTTTGAAGTATACAAATTTTCGGAGCCCCCCCTCCTAGCGCAACAATTTTTTCAGAGCCCCCCCTTCGGGTGTCTAAAAATTTTCGGAGCCCCCCCTCAATATCTTCATCCCCCCCTTGTCATATTAAATGAACTTTCCCTAAAGTGTTCAAAGTCATGTCTTCCGTGATAGCCATCAAAATGCCCCATTCCATGACATTAAATAACCGTGTCACTCGGAGATGTTAGAGTCGTCAGGGGGTTAAAGTCCAGCCTTGTTTCCATCAGCGTCAACATTTTTATCTGAAAAATATGAGTCTTAAGTCTCTGCTCGCAGTCACGTCTTTATTACTGACGATAGAAATGTTTCCGAGTTCTTATTATGGCCAGTTTGTGCGTGAACCAGAAAACACCTTTTGTGTGAATATTCTTTGTTCTTTGAGCCAAGTATTTTGTATGTGAAATCATATTACAACTTCACTCAATAAACTTGTATTGAAATAACTTTGTACCGAAAAAAACCTGTAACCCGTGTTAGTACCTGTTGTTTTACAAAATCTTAATAAATGAAAATCACACAGACTCCAGCCACTTATTTCAGTGTCCTTCGGAAAAGCCCTGCACAGAAGAGAAACACTTCTCCAATAAAATTCTAGACTCTCCACAGCTCTTCAGTTCTACTCTTAACATCACAAGGAGGGATGTGAGAACCTGCAACGAGTGCAAGAACAAGGGACAGTTGTCCTAGGAAAAAGAAAGGTCTTACATCTTCCCCTTAATATTGAATCCACTTACTACGGACACTTTCTATGGTCTCCTAAGTGTTTGTGTTAACAAGGTTTGACTGTACCACGAGTTTAATGAGTATTATCATGATGAATTCTACAAAGTAAAACTAAAATGAAACAGAAACACTTTCCATAGAAAAGTCAATATGTATTTAATTAGGAAAATATTACATACATTGTAAGATATGGATTTTGGATTTCTTCTGACATTAAATAACCACGTCACTCGGGAGATCTTAATGTTGTCATGGGTTTAATCGTCAGGAGCTGTGTTGTTTCTTACAATCCTTCAGTGTCTAGAAGTCGTTAAAAGCGGTGTTCAGCCGTTTCCAAGTGATTTTGAGGGGGGTCTTCATTTTCTACACACCGGAAGGATTGTGTAGAAAACGAAGACCCTGGTCGAAATTTTGTATAATTGAAGATATTGTTGTTTCTTACACATCTATAAAGGTCGAGATACCCGTTTCTAGATATTTATAAGTGATTTTAAAGGGGGTCTTCGTTTTTGGGTCTTAGGTCTTAGGTCTTTGTTTTCTACCCACCCTCACTCAGGAACGTATGTCAAAAGTAGTATTTGTAAATTGGTACATTAATTACCTTAAAATTTTTTCAAGTACTATCTCGACCATCTTATACTGCTTGGAACAATCAGCAAGCTTTAGAATACTCTCTGCACAGGGTTGTCACTAAGATTTCAAGTTGCCGGGTAAATACAACAAGTAGGCGGTGAATCAAACGGCTAGGGATTTCTTTCTGTTTTATTTTTCTTCTATTTTCCAATGAAAGTAGCCGGGGGCCACTCTCTTAGTAGCCGGGGAAAATCCCCGGCCCCCGGCTCTTAATGACAACCCTGCTGCAGCAACGACTTGTTGAGCACGTTTTTCTTTAAAAATTGAACGATCTGCGAGCGAAGATAGGAAACTGTAACAATAAGCTCTAATAAGCCCGCTGTCTCTTAAAGAAGTTCTTATCAGGTGGAATATTTTTAGTTAAGCTTAATTATATTAAAAGCTTGCAAAAAAAGTACAGTAATTAGGACCAAAAGGATACAAAACAACATTTTCGTGTCTTTGATCGTGGAATTATTTTCTCCAGAAGTGTCTATATCGTTCCCAGACGTTGGAGTTTCAGCCAGAACAGAGCCCACAGCATAAATAACGAAAAATAAACCATCGAGTGGCCAGGGTTTCATCTTTTCTACGCTTTCTGAAATTGCACATCCAGACAGTGTACCATCTCCCTGGAATAGATATGGCCTGGCGTCAACTCCATGTTCATAAAATTTCCCCCACCCTACACCCATTGACTTTTTCTTCAACCGCTGACCTATTGTAGCGGGTAAATGATCTCGTGATCCACCGTGATCATCGCGTGATCGATAACGTAAAGTCTACGTCCTAGACAGAACGTGCTTACGAATGAAATTTTCTGTTTGAAGCCGAACACCGATTCTATCGCGTTTTGTTTTCATTGTCCATACAGAGCAGTTTTCCTTTTGGAGCCGAATATTGTACACATAAGCGGTAAGTAATGTTTAAAATCTCCTATAAAGTAATCACTCTCTCTCTCTCCCTCTCTAACTGGTTATAGATAACTAAACGTTGCATAGACGTCCTTCTGTAGTACTTCGCAGGTCAAACGGAAGTGGGCTTTTTGCATTCTAGGCATGGTTTTGCTCATATTTTCAAGCAAGTCTCCTGTTTTAAGAGTAAAGAAACTTAGCAATACAATTTGGTAGCATCAAGGCATATAAAAAGGGAAGAAAACTTACTTCCGGTTGACGTGCGTGGCTCAAAAGTTCAAGCTCTCTAATGGTTTGTCAAAAATGTTGCATGTACCCTTTTCCCCTTTCCTTCTCGGTCTTCCCCAATTTTTCCTTTCCCATCCCTACACGATGACTTTTTCCAAACTATGCCTTCTTTTAAAATGACCAACATACAGTACTTCAGCTTCTGTCCGCCTTTTGATTTTTAAAGTTCTCTAACCATCGATCAGTTCCTCCCCTCTCGATTCGTTCGTTCTGTGTTCCGTCCACAAAATTCTTAGAATTTTCCCGTAGCATTTCATTTCATAAGCTTAAATTCTTGTTAAAACTGTTACTTTTTTTTTCTTTTCACGCGCAGTTGTTAATAAATGTAATCTGAACGGTGCCTTGATTGAGAGAAGAGGAGGCAGAGGAAGGAAATTGAAAAGGTAAGACAACTGTTTGTAGACTGCGAGCAGTCTCTTATTTTAGAGGGGTTTTTGATCCGATTTGTATAGGTAATAACATGATGTTTAGTGATATTTGGCATAAATACCGCGCGTGATATTTCGAAATTGTTATATGTAACGGAGAGTGAAATTTGAGAGAATTTGAAATATCACGAGTGGTAGTTATGCCAAATGTACAAATTATGCTATTGTTTGTTTATACTACTACCGGCAAAGGTAATTTTCACGTGTTGGTATTTTAAATTAAGCTGAAATGCCACTGCTCTAAGCCAATCAAATTGCAGTTATTTTTTATGTAGTAGTATAAAAAAATTATTAATGTCTACATACGCACTCATTCCATCTTAGAATAACTCGATGGGTCTAAGAGAAAATGCAGACTGCAAGCGGTCTAAACTATTCTTTTTGGTTATTTAAAAGATAACTTTAGAAGCATCAGTAAAGTTGAAGGGTGATCTTATATACTTGCATGGTTTCTAGTGTCACCTGAGTTACGAGAGTGCATGTTCTGTTGGTTGTCAGGTAACGCTCCCTGTCAAGATGTACCTCATGATAACCCCATCCCTTAAAGGAACTTTGTCATGCCATCTACTATCTTTTTAAAAAGCTAAAACGTTTCTTGCGTCTATCGAAGTCCAAAAATTATTCAGGGCCATATTTAGGCATTGAAACTGTTTCCAGTCTTCTGTTCCCAAGGATGGCAAGGATGGACATGTGACTGAAAGTTTTAATGCTATGCCTTCAAAACTCATGACCAAAAAAGAAAATATTATGATTGCTATAATAGTGCTCCGTGATGAAATTTGTTTGATAGCGTCCTTAACTCTAACTTAGCTCTACAGGAGGATTTTGTATAGTGGTAAAGGCATTGCCATGAAATTAATGACTTCAGCATAGAATTGACCTAAAACAGCAATATCATCATGCCAGCACTTCCTTCCATCTAATCATATGATCCTAAATGCCCTCCGCCCCTTCCCATTTTTTTCTTTCGAAATGAAGGCTTGTCTCTAATTAATGAATGCACAGCAAAACATGAAAAATGAACGGAGGATGAAAAGCGAAAGAAGAGGGTGGGGAAGAAAGTTGAACTGCTGTGTCACTGAACCCCTTTTAGCACATGCCTGCCCAGACTCAGTTCGAAGGCCAATATTTAGCGTCTGAAACTGCTTGACAGAGGGGTTGGGGGGTGGAGTAGGGGCTGGCTTTTTCATTCTTTGTAGCCCAAAAACAATACCCAGTACACAGAAAACTGCTTAACTAGCAGTTTGGTTTTTCGTCAGATTTCCCTGGTGCAACCTGGTCAATCCAAGACCCAGTCAGTTTTCGGGAAAATCTACTTTTGAGCGTAAAGCAACCAAATCTGGCCCTCAAGTGCCGAATCGGCTGAAAAAATCGGCAAAAGATGAATTTTAGTATTTTTGATTTAAAGATGCCCACTAACCACCTTTTCAGAAGTCATCAATCAAGAGACCCTCTCTTGGAAGGATTAATAGTAGATAATAGGCACTAAACTTTCTTTTTTCCTTCCCGTCGAGTGGCTATAGGAAAATTAAAGATGCTTAACTGTAAATATTTTTTGTGGTTTGGGTTCATCTCAGACTGATCTTTTAATAACTTAATGGGGCTATATGTGTCATGCCATCTTTGTAATGCATTAATCAAATTCCCCTCCCCCCCCAAAAGGGCCAGGTTTGTTATTTTAGGCTGGCTTATATCTAGAGATTAAACCTGTCTCCTGTTGTCTGTTGCAACAGAGCACAAGGATGGACCTTGACTGAAACTTGAAAAACTTGGGCCAAATTTTTCAAGTTTTAATGCTATGCCTGCAAAATTAAATCACCAAAATCATTATAATTACTTCTTCCTGATGAAATTTATTTGATATCTTTTTCGTAACTCTACAGGACCTTTTATATGTATTGAGTAAAGGCACTAATAATGACTTCAGCACAGAATTAACTTAAAACGGCAGCCCATAACCCGGAACGAGCAACTCCCATACTAGGCCTTATTGTCATGGCGTTTGTACAGACCAGTTTATTTTTAGAAACATTTTAGGGCAATTTTTCCCGCGAAAATAGAATCTCCAACATGTCTATGAGCACATTCAACGTATAAGATATCAAAAAGGAAAGCTTAACGTTTTTGTTAAAAGGCAACAAAATATCATTTTTAGGTCAGTAGGTTTTGCTGACTGGTTTGTGGAATTTAAGATATTAAAAATTTGCGTCAAAACCATTCTAAAAATAAACAGGCCCATGAAAACGCCGTGGCACGAGTGCATGGAAGTTGCTGGGCTCCGGGTTATGGGCTCCTGCTTAAAATATCATTATCCTCGTGAAGTAGCCTCTGAAGATGAAGATTTAAAATATTTAGAACCTGACTTTGTTGTATTAGAAAATGTCTTTCCATACTAAGAGCAAAAGTTGGAAACTGCATTAGCAGACCTGCCATAGCCGTCAGGCCTCGGGTGCGATCGTGAAAAAGGGTCTCTTCAGTCGACCTGTTTTGCATGCTACACTGCCGGATTACATTTTGCCCCTGGCTCAAATCCTCGTCAGAGTTTCTCAGTTTTAAAATGCGTAGTTCCGCAACGACGTTTGCGTTAAAGTCGATCGGAGCAACACGTGTTGTGGTCAGCTGTGCACTTTCCACGTTATTTCAAAATTCTTTATCACATACGTGTTATTATTTAGGCTATCTGAACATTTGTGTATTTTTTCTCTAGGTTATTCTAGTGAAATAAAAGTATTACGCAAATTCCCTTTATCCCTGTAATATACACGAAGTGTCAGGCAATGACATTTAATTCATTTGGTAAATTCTTTGTATTAAATTTTTTTAAAACAGGTTTCAAGACTGTTACCCTCCTTCTGTTACCAAATGGCCTCTAAAGTGTATTCGGAAGAACAGCTTAACTACTTCCGGGTTTGTTACATAGCCACTGACATACTACCCCCAGCTTTACGATTACTGTTCAAGCAGGAATGGGACAATCGTTACAAGACAACAGTTGGTGAATGGAACGACACGCCTCAAAATGGCCTGGACTTTAAAAACGGTGAGTCTGCAGATAATCAATCAAGAAATGCCGAACAGTTACTCACAATGGTAAATGGAAACAGGGCGCAGTGGGATTGTACTATGCTATTTTATGCCATCCTGCATTCTGATTCTATCAGACCTCGACTGAGTAAACTGATCAGAAAAAACGTTCATAAACTCAGAGAGTTTCGAAATAAATTCTACGCTCACAGGACAGAAGGTCAGTTCTCAAATGCAGACTTCAAAACCACCGTGGCAAAAGTGGAGAAAGCATTTCGAGCTCTTGGCCTATCTACTGTTGAAATCCAAACAGTAAGTAAGCAGAAAAGTTTTCCAACCGATGAGTTGCAAAATGTGAAGACAAGTAATCAGAAACTTACTCAAGACCTTGAGACGAAAGAGGCGGAACTTCAAGAGAACAAAGACAGGCTAAAAACTTCTGAAGAACAAAGCAAGGTGTTTGAAGAGCAACTACAGCGCGAAGTAGAGCCATTTTGCGTCCTTCCACCCAAACCTCCCCATGTGATCGCAAATCGCGATTTCCACGTTGAGAACGTAACACAGAAGCTGTTAAACTTAAGGAAGGCTAACGAGAACACTTTAAGTTATTGTTATATTTCAGGCAATCCTGGGAGTGGCAAATCCCAGCTGGCTGGACTAGTTGGTGAGAAATACTACAAAGAAGCCAGCAAAGACACAAATGCTCCGTCATTTGTAATGAACTTAAGTGCTGAAAACCCAGAAGCGCTTTTAACATCATACCTGTCACTGGCAAGAAAAATGCACTGCCCCGAGTTTACTATGAATACCACCGAAAACTCCAAGGATCTAAATGATGAACGGAAAATAGCCATTATCAAAGATTTAATTGCGACAAAAATTCACCTTTACTCATCTTGGCTCTTAGTGATTGACAATGTCACAAATCTTCCTTGGATAGGTCAGTTTCTTCCTGAGCGTGGAAATGAGCAGTGGGGCAAAGGCCAGCTGCTAATCACAACGCAAGATTGTACCTGTATGCCTCCAGATAGTTCCTTCACATCCCACATCTCCATAAGCAAAGGCATGGAGCCTGCTGATGCTATTTGCCTTCTAACCGAGCTCTCTGGAATCACTGACAATGACATGGGAAAAAACGTAGCCCACGCATTGGATTACCAGCCACTTGCACTAGCCAGCGCAGGAGTGTACGTGAGAAAGGTGCGAAATACCAATCCAAACTTCGGCTGGGAGGGGTACTTAGAAAAACTAGAGAAAGGCAAACGTGAACTCACTGAAAAGGAACTTGTCAATGTAAACAATATCTACCCAAACTCTATGACTTTAGCGACCAAGATAGCTCTTGAAACGGTAATGGATTCTGATGAAATAATGAAGCACGCCTTTACTTTTCTTGCATTTTGTGCACCAGAGCCATTGAGGTTAGACGTGTTAACCACTTACGTTGTAAGTGCTGATGAAGAATTGGATGAAGAGGAAATAGGCATTCAGATTCAAGGGTCCTCTTTGTTGCTAATCGAAAAAGAGGATGATGTCAACATTCGTTTACACAAGGTGGTACACGATATTGTCAAGCGTTTAGTTAAAGACCAAATGGAGGCTAATGAACGTGCCCGCGTTGCTTGTGTCGCAATAGGGTCATGCAGTCAGTATATTCATAAAGCAATACCAGAGACCCTGCAAAGTCAGGATTCCGTCGTTGGAAGCAAACACATTGTTCCACACTTAAAAACTCTAGCTGTAGGAATTACAAACATTATCTCTACTGAAGAGAAATTCGGTCTCATCAAAAACACTATTCTAAATATATACAATTATATAGATAACTTTGAGACGCTTGCTAACGTTTGCTGGTTACATAGCGAATACGTGTCAGCGATGAATTTTTCCAGTGTAGCTTTAAAGCTCATTGAAGACAACACGATAAGGACAGGGCCTGACCATGTTGAGCGGTTCGTGCGTATATACCATATCATGGGTCTCGTGCATTGGCAATTGGGTGACTATCAACAGGCCAAGGAGTATTATGAACGTACCCTGTCAATACAACTGAATATGCTCGGACCCGACCTTGTTGACGTCGCGCTTACGTACCTTGGCATGGGTATCCTACATAGGGTCTTGGGTGACCATCATCAGGCCAAGGAGTATTATGAACGTGCCTTGTCCATACAACTGAATAAGCTTGGATCCGATCATGTTAACGTCGCTTTTACGTACCATAACATGGGTATCCTACATAGGCACTTGGGTGACCATCATCGGGCCAAGGAGTATTATGAACGTGCCTTGTCCATACGATTGAATAAGCTTGGATCCGATCATGTTGACGTCGCTCTTACGTACCATGACATGGGTATCCTACATAGCGACTTGGGTGACCATCATCGGGCCAAGGAGTATTATGAACGTGCCTTGTCCATACAATTGAATAAGCTTGGATCCGACCATGTTGACGTCGCGTCTACGTACCTTGGCATGGGTATCCTACATAGCGACTTGGGTGACCATCATCGGGCCAAGGAGTATTATGAACGTGCCTTGTCCATACAACTGAATAAGCTTGGACCCGACCATGTAGACGTCGCGGGCACGTACCATAACATGGGTATCCTACATAAGCACTTGGGTGACCATCATCGGGCCAAGGAGTATTATGAACGTGCCTTGTCCATACGATTGAATAAGCTTGGATCCGACCATGTTGACGTCGCGTCTACGTACCTTGGCATGGGTATCCTACATAGCGACTTGGGTGACCATCATCGGGCCAAGGAGTATTATGAACGTGCCTTGTCCATACAACTGAATAAGCTTGGACCCGACCATGTAGACGTCGCGGGCACGTACCATAACATGGGTATCCTACATAAGCACTTGGGTGACCATCATCGGGCCAAGGAGTATTATGAACGTGCCTTGTCCATGCAACTGAATAAGCTTGGATCCGACCATGTTTACGTCGCGCGTACGTATAATAACATGGGTATCCTACATAGGGACTTGGGTGACCATCATCAGGCCAAGGAGTATTATGAACGTGCCTTGTCCATACGATTGAATAAGCTTGGATCCGACCATGTTGACGTCGCGCTTACGTACCTTGGCATGGGTATCCTACATAGCGACTTGGGTGACCATCAACAGGCGAAGAAGTATTATGAACGTGCCTTGTCCATACGATTGAATAAGCTTGGACCCGACCATGTTGACGTTACGAAATTGTCCCGTTTGTTAGCTGATGTGCAGCGTGTCTTGGATTCCCAGCAGGAGGCCCCTGATCATCATGACCGTACGCAGTTGAATCAGCCGCAAAAGCGTGGACCGGATCAAATTGATTTCGAATTTCCTAAGTGCAAGAGGCGTCGCTAAGACGACGCTTCACTCTTCTTAAAATAATGTTATTGATAACCTGTTGCGTCGTTTTTACATTAAACGAAA
>CALNXK010000044.1:1745000-1812500 GCA_942486035.1 Porites lobata
TCATTTACAGAAGCTATAGGAGAGTTATTTATTAAGATGTTTATCCTGATGGGATAATCTGTTTGCGCTGTGGATAAAAAAATTAATAAGAGTAAGTAGACTTTTTAGGGTGGACAGTAAGTTTATTTGCATTAAACCAAGAGAAAACAAGAAAGAGCTCTTGATTAATATTTGCTTCAGTAACCACGTCTTAATGACGTACAAACATATTAGTATCACACGCAAAGAAGATTAATGAGAGGTGACTTGAAGAGTGAAAAGGATCAATGATATACTAGAGGAAAAGGAGAGGGCCAAAGAAGAGAGCCTTGAGGAACCCACGCACAACATTGTTAAATAAAGAGACGATGATGAGCCATATCATACTGTTCTCTGTGAGCTACATAACTGGTAAGCCAAATTAACAAAATACCGCGGATACAATAGGAATTCATTTTATCAATTACACTGGAATCCCTAGTCACGGGACACCCTCGGGACCAAGGAAAGTGTCCCCTGAATGGAGGTTGGGCTGGGGTTTGTTAATTATTAACCAACAAATAAAATATTTTTTACTAGGGCTGGAAAAGGTGTCTGCTCTCGCAGGCTAACTACGAAATCTAGCAGCAGTCATTATTTCAAGCAGATAGATTATGGATAAAAGATCATTAATAACTTCTGTGCAATGTTGTGTGTTGAATTCCCACAAGTGCAGTACATCGATTTAAGTGAGTTAATTCATTTTTGAAAGCTGTCGTCATTGTGACTAATGAACACTTAAACTTAATCACTTTTTAATTGCTAAGGTGCCCCCTGATTGGAAATTAAACCCAGTTTTTGTGGCCCAGAAGAAGTGTCCCTTCCCCTGAATAGAGGTGTCCCTTCAATAGAGGTAGCAAATACAAAGATTACCGGGTATGTGAACATTTCTCCAGGACCAAATATTGTCCCCTGAATGGAGGTGTCTCAAAGGAGGGGTTCCACTATAGTATCTAATTTAAGATAGTCTAAGCCTACTCATTATTATTTTCAACAGAAGTGCTTAACTTTACATTCAACAAATGCACTTTTAATGTGCCTGAGGGCGCGCGTGCGCGTGAATGAAGCCCCTGCAATAAAAAAGGAAATAATTAGAATGGGTGAAGGTGGTCACACATAACCTGTGACCAGGCGTGTCTTGGGACGTCGCCGCTGGCTCAATAAATATGTACGTTACGGTAATCCAACCAAAAGCAAACGCCTGTAGAACAGGCATTACTTTTCAGATACGTTTGTCAGGCGAGCGTGAGTCATGACCCGAACGTGGATCTTGATTCACGCGCTTAAGAAGGGGCAAGAAACACGATTAAGTGCTTCTTATATAGCGGGCGACGCGTCCACGCTTTCCTCCTGGTTCGCAATTCTAAACGCCGTGCACACTTGCCACTGTTTGCTGAACTAATCGTCATTTTTGCTACCTTGTATTTTCGCGCAGTGTACCAGGAGTTTGGACTGATATTGCTCTAACATTCTGCTGTTAAGGTGGATTTCCACTGTCGAGTAATTTTTACGTGTGAATGGACGTATAATTTACTTGCGAAAATGAAATAAAGACATTGTATGAAAGTTCACCCGTAAACGTTAATATTAAACCTCCTTAAATTTTTCGTTTATACGCTACACTACAACATGCTGGGTATTAGTTCAACTACTATTTAACGCTTCTTAGACAGCGGGAGACGCGTCCAGGCTTCCCTCCTGATGCGCGATTCTAAACGCCGTGCACACTCGCCATTGTTTGCTGAACTAATCGTAAACTTTGCTACCTTGTATTTTCGCGCAGTGTACCAGGAGTTCGGACTGAGGTTGTTCTAACATTGTGCTGTTAAGGTGGATTTCCACTATCGAGTAATTTTTACCTGCGCATAGACGTACAATTTACTTTCGAAAATAAAATAAAGGCGTCGTATGAAAGGTCACCCGTAAACGTTAATATTGAACCTCCCTCAATTTTTTCGTTTATGCGCTACACTACAACGTGCTGGGTATTAGTTCAAAACAGTCTAGTGAACCCTTATGCATGTGTACGTAGATCGAGTATACTATGTTCAACAGGAGTAGTTTTAATTGTTTTCTTGAGTCCACATATATCCTGCTTGTTTCACCTCCTTTTGTCTTGTTTGTTTCCAGCCGGTAGCCTTTGAAGTTGAAACTTTGGTTGTGCAGTAAACGCTGAAGTCCCGGTGCCAAAACCGGTCCCCTCAAGTCCTGTCCCGGTGGAGCCAAAAGCTTCTCCTGTGGAGGACCCAATGACAGGGGTACCAAATCCTCCCGTAAGACTCGGGGTCCCAAATCCAGTGGTCGCTCTGAGACCCGTGGCTCCTAAAGTGTTGGTCCCGAGAGGTGTTCCAAATGTGGAGCCTGACGTTAGACTGGTACTACCGAGTCCTGTGGTGGTGCCAAATGGATTTCCCAGAGACGCTGTTCCTGCTGTCCCCAAAGAACCTGTTAAACCAGCAGGGTTTGTCTGAAAACTGCCAATCCCTAGGGTAACAAAAATGTACCAAAATTGTTATCAAGTCGGCTTTATCACTTACAAGCAATTCAGCAAGATTTCTATAGTTCTCGGCGCGATAAACAGCCTTTGCTAAGTTATGATGTAGATGTACAATGGAGTTAAAAAAACGTTGGGGAACTGCAAAGCAATATTTAGTAAACTGACGACTTCCCCACTCCCACCCCGCAATTTTTGTCAAATGGGTGGAAATCACCTTCGAACTCTTCTTGGCGTTGTAGCAATTTGTTCCAGTACACTGGGTTTTAATGTTCAAACTTGGTGCCTTTTGCGAAATTCTTAAAGCTCATTGGCTGAGCAGAGAGCAGTAATGGGTCATAAAATCTACGGATCAATTTACGTTTCTGAGAAACTGCCCACCTACCCCTCCCCTAAGCCATCATTTTGCCGTTAATGAGAAGTAAGTGTTAATGTTAGCTTAGGGGAGGGGTAGGTCGGCAGTTTCCCAGAAACCCAAATTGATCAAAATCTACCATGGAGGGCAAAAGAACTTTGGACGCTGTGGAAAAACCCTTGCAGGCAATTGCAGGTAAAAAGTAATCATGATATTGCCATTGTTAAGACATGCTGTAAGCCTCTTTCAATAGAGAACACACGCACGAAATCTCCAGTAAATTCAATACCCGATATATTTGAGGCGGTTGACAAAGCAGACGCTGAATTATTGGATAATACACGAAAAGGATTGGGACCAAGGCTAAATTCTGCACCTAAGGAACAAAAAGGTAAGAGGAAAGTTAAAGCGCCAATCGTAGAAAAATTTAGAAGCGAGTCAGTGGCTTGAATAATAAAATTTGAAATCGCCTGAAGTGGTAAATGGACATTCTGATATCTGATATAGCCAAATATAAGCGACGTATGAAGTAAAATAAATTTCAAAGCAAGGATGAAATTAAACTACAACATGCACAATATGCTCACTTGTCTTCGATAGGTCCTTTAAGACGCTTGAAGATACATCTGTGGTGTCCTTGAAATAAGCTCTTCTGTAGTTAAGATATTCACCTGGATATTGTTCCTTTTGAACCTGGTGCAATAATAAAAAAATGTTTCAGATACTCATTATAACTTTAGGCTCTCACTGCGCTTTTCATAAACACCCGATTACTGAAGTTCAAAAGCCAACTCACGTTTACCGTCATTCATCTTAGCGGATCTGTTAGGAAACAGAAGTTTACTTCAACGGATTGAAAAGGTCATGGTTTGTGATTTGTGTGTTTGTGTGTTTCAAGGTTCGTTGCTTGTGATCCTAATTATGATTGACGGCAGTGAAAAACACCCAATTGTGAAGGCGGCTTTTGAACTTCAGAGTTCGTGTTTTTGAAAAGCGCAGTAATACCGGAGTCCCAAAAAAACTATATGGAGAAAAAAAACAACAATCTTAAATTGATGTCATCTTGAATAATACGCTAATATCTTCGAGACAAAAAAAGAGAAAAAATGATTTCATATGAAAAAAGAAAGAAAAGAAAGGTCAATAATGTACGATCAAGAGACGTGTTTGTATAATTTTCACGAGAATTCTTAAAAGAAAAAAAATCGAATATTATTCAATACTCAATAAAACTGTTTTAAGGAAAAAGCTTTAACATACAGACAAGAAGAGAAATGCAATTTCAACCATGTTTTCAGAAAATATAACCAAATTTGGGAAAAGTTGATTTAATTAAACCTCTCTACATGCCCGTGATGGATGATGTTGATAGCAACATTCCATTCATTCTTAGGGAGAGAATTTTATATTATTATGTATTATTTTTTTAAACAAAAAAACACTTGTCTGTTGTAATTATATTTTACACCTCTTTCAGCTGGATTTAGTAGGTTTTCTTTAATATTCATCTAATGGTTCTTTTTCTCCTTGTTTTTAGATTTAAGTGTTTTAGGTTTTTTGTGGAAGCACCAACTGCAGATCAAACTTATCGGGGTGTAAAGGAAAGGTATCTTAAGGTTGCCAATAGGCACGATAAAGTGTTATATCTGCATGTTCTTGGTAAGTGCATTCTTTTCGTCCATCTTACATAATAGTGTTACACAACTGTTAAAAAATTCTTAATTAAAACATTCCAGTTTCGGCGGAGCGCGAGTTCACCGTTGTCAAAACCTATTAAACCGCCTGATGTATTATATTTAAGTTGGACTGAATAGGATTCACAAAAGGTACATCTAGGGAAGGCTTAGTGACGTTCCTTTTTCATTACCATTATAGTTGTTGTTATTCCTGGTTGACAAGCGAGAGATAAGGCTGTGTGTTATTAATTGTGACCGTATATACTCGAATCAGCGCCGCAATTTCCAAGCAACCCTGCGGCGCTTATTTGAATACCTTTTTTTTTTTTCAGCTGGCTGGTAAACATGGAAAAGGCCGCTCTGCTGGCTGGGAGAATAGCCATCTAACCTGCTGGGAGTGAGGAACAGATAAATTCTTTCCAGCAACACAGAAAAGCGCTTGAAAATGCCTTAAAAGCGTCTAAATTTTCGTTTTCTGTAGTTAACGGCTCATTTTCAGAAAAATATTCGTTGGGTGCCCCTGAATAAAACTAGTTAAAAAGGTTATGTTTTTTATTTGAGTTGCGATTCACTTCCAGATCATTATCCGCGGTAAGAGACGACGGTAAATAGTTTTAGTGCGTGCATAGAGTATTTCTTAAACAAAAGAACTAGAACATTTTTTGTCGCCACTGATACAATAAATCTGTTTTGTTTTTCATTCATATTGCTCCTGACGACAACATCAGAGTCCTTTTAAAGCGAAAGATGAACTAATTTATGGGTAAAGGTTCAGTCTGCAACATAATCATTTAACTGATGTTTTCTGTGTTCAGAGCTCGTATAATGTGGATCCCTTTTTAGGACTTCTATGAACCCTGTTTGCTTAAATATACCAAAACCTAAAGCGTAGTTCCCATTTCATCGTCAGCTCCGCCTCAAGCTGTTTTCAGGCGAACGCGACGATCATATTTATATAATTCTGACGTGTTGGTGGGTAATCAGGACAATTTGGGGAAATCATTACCTGGTCCCCTAAGCCTCATTATTCCGTGCGGCCAATACGCTTCGTGTCTCGTGGTCCACCCGTTTTCCTCGGTTACGTTACCAATTGATTGACCGAGAAGGCGTGGGAAAACGCCGAATAGGGCCTGGGCAAAGGAAACCATAATTTCCTGCACACAACAGTCAAGGACTGGGAAAAAACAGGGCGGAAAAGCCCTCTCCATTCCACCTTCCTTCCCAGTCCTCTGTCTTTTCTTTTTCTCCGCTCGCTCTCTTTTTTGCTCGTTCCGACTACCTAAGACCTTGAAACAGGTTAGCTGGTTGCCTTATAACGAAACCAGGCTTTACCTTGACGGCTTCGTGAATTCCATGAAGCTGTGCTCTAAGGCAATAAATGTTTCGGGGAGCTTGTGCAAGACATCAGAGAGATCTAGAAAATGGTGAAGTTGAAGAAGGGTTAACACATTCAATGAAGCCCAAGTTAACAATAGGAAATAGAAAAAAACCATGAAACCCGTTCATGCGACTACTCGAAGGCCAAACAATGTGGCAGCATTAGTGAGGTTTTAAGGGGCTATCCTGTTTGGGGAGAAACAATGTGGTGGTAGTTTGTCACTGCGGATACCACAAGGACAGAGGGAAGCGTCCGCGTTACTGCAGTGTCCTTATTACAAAGGTAGGGATTGTGTGAATTAGCATCTCTTAAACCAATTGATACAGAGATGTCCGTATTGTAGAGGTAGGGATTCTCTCGAACCAATAGAGCTCTCCCTGATATACCGAGGTGCCCGTAGCATAGAGTTTTTCCCAGGGAGAGGTTTTACCAGAGTCAAAAGGATCAAAACAAAGACACAACTGTCCGCAGTACAAAGGTGTCTGCATTATAGAGGTCAACACTGTAAGAAGTTTGGGGGAGGGGAGGGACCGTAAAAAGGTCCGCCATAGAGAGGTGTCCGTATTATAGAGGTGCTTATATTGAGGAATTCTACACTACATTTCTCATTGAAGAGAACTAAAGACGAAGGCGAAGGCGACGGCAACGAGATCGACAAAAAAATTAACAGGTTTCATAAGCAAAACAACTCTGCACGTGCATGACACCTTCGGTACGTTTCTTTGCTGCCACTGTACGTGACGTAAAATGTCCTGATGCGACGCTTTATGGAGGAGGTAAACACAGGAGGGGGATTTCTTATTTCTCGTCCTGAACTTAGGTCAGGTCTGTCGAATTCACCTCGAGGAAATCTCAACTAACTTGATATTGAGCGAGTTGAAAGTGTGTAAGCAGCAATCCGTAGTCTGTTGGGTCCCCATTCTTCTAGATAGGAGGTCTATTGTCTTTCGAGCCTTCTGATTGGTCTAGAGGATATTTCGATCTATTGTTGGGGGAAATCGGAAATATCTTAAAACGAGGCTTGGGTGCGGTCGGAAGCCTTCCGAGAGGGCTCGGAATTATGTTAATGAGGGATGATGTCATGAGGCAAGAAGGAGAGACACTTGAGTAGTTATTATACTTAAGGAGGACGCGAACTTCTTTGTGTAATCAGTTGAGTCAACTTACACATGTGGGAGAAGAAGTGTTCCCTGCGCAGTAACAAAAAACATTGTGAAAAATTGGTTTAATAAAATTACAAGTATTATAAAGTCAGAGAAAAGTCTGGAGAGATACTGGAATAAAAGTCGATCAGCCAGTCAAAAAGAAATCCATTTACAAATAAATCGAGAATGACAGGATTTCCTTGCGTTCCATAAACTGGATATTGGTACAATGGAATGGAAGGACCGTAATAGTCGCCCAGTAAATCTAAACTGAGAGCGATTCTAGCATCGTTGAATTTCTTTTCATGCTTGTTCTCTGTCACAATCATATCAATCTAGAAGAAAAATTGTGTTTAAGAAATATTGCTTGAAGGTAAAGGATTGTGAAATAGTCATTGACGTAAATAAGATGGCGACTAATCCCCGAAAACAAAGGGCAAATGAATTGCGAAATAAAACCGAAATGTTCAAACGTACCGAGTATTGCTTGGTTTTTCGTCTGAAACAGTGGGGACAACCGTAAAAGCGAGGATAAGGTTTGGTATCCATAGCAGCAGAAAAACGTTTGTATCCGCTTGAAAACGAAAATGCCACGGACATTGGAATAGATGTGCAAAGGCAACAGGGAAGGCGGGTTAACTCTTCATTCATTTTTGTCCTTCTGTCATTTGTCATGAAACATTGTGTCCAGAACATAATGATTACTTGCACCTCGAAAGGTAGCAGGTTGCCGAACGGCTTGTTTTTTGGGTCTACTAAACCCTTGTATTTCATTGCTTTGTTAGCAAAAACAGTGTCTTGCCATGTGCTGTATGCAAATGATAGGTGTGTGAAAAACACAAGGGAACAGACTAAACCAATCGAGACTAAAAATGTCGCTGGGGAATTGAAATTAACCAACGAAAGAGTTTAGCCAACATACAGAAAACTAAAAGAAGCTAAAACGAGGCTCGGGTGATCATCGGAAGGGGTCGGAAAGAGTCAGAAATAAGAAGGAGAGACACGTGAGAGTAGTCAGTAAAACATATGACGCAAAATGCAATGAAAGGAATAAAAATATGTAATGTGTAAACATATCAAACGCCACATTACATGTTTAAAAATATCAATCGCAAAATTACAAAATAAAGGAAAGGGCAGCTGGTAAACGAGAATGTCTGTCGTGTAAATAGTCTAACAAAAAGTACAAACTATCCTTAACCATCTGATTTTGTCTCTTGCCGTGTGCTGGTAATTCGACACAGAGCTGTATCTCTGGATGAGCCTGTCTAAATAACTGCAAAATATGGGCCAATCTTGCCTCATGTAGTTTATCTTCGTTTCCCATGGCGACAATCATATCAATCTACAAGAAAAAAACAAAATGTTAGTGGTAAGCATGAAATAAAACTGAAGGGAAATAGATGAACACACATACCGACACTTGTTGTGTGTTCCTTCTGAAACAGTGGGGACAACCGTAAAAGCGAGGATAAGGTTTGGAAAGGAAAACGTTTGTAGCCGCTTGAAAACGAAAATGCCACGGACATTGGAATAGATGTGCAAAGGAAACAGGGAAGGCGGGTTAATTCTTCATTCATTTTTGTCCTTCTGTCATTTGTCATAAAACATCGGGTCCGGAACATAATGATTACTTGCACCTCGAAAGGTAGCAGGATGCCGAACGGCTTGTTTTTTGGGTCTACTAAGCCTTTGTATTTCATTGCTTCGTTAGTAAAAACAGCACAACAGAGCGTGTCTTGCCATGTGCTCTGTGCAAATGCTAGGTGTGTGAAAAACACAACGGAATAGGCTACACCAATAAAGTTGGAAAAAGTCGCAGGGGAATCCAAAAAGCACCAATGAAAGAAAAGCCAACAGTTAGAAAAAAAAGAAGCATGAAATAAGCCTCATTTCGCTTTACCGTTATACGTTGTTTCTTAATCGAAAATGATGTCCCTTCAAGAACTAAGACTGAAAGCTGTGCCAAACCCAGAGGAGCAAGCCAGAAAGGTTTTGTCGGCATGGCATATGGGACGCATTGCCCTTGAAGAAAGGGAATTCAATGAGATGAGAGACAGGTTCAGAGAGGAACACAAACTTCGTTTTCGGTACGTACTCACTGACTTACGTGTGTTAGAAGACTTAACTGGACCCCGCCCTTGTTTCCCAGGGGACCCTTGGGAACAGAAGAAAGTGGCTATTGTAGAGAGGATGAAACATATGTGAATGTATGGACTGTCCGCCAAAAAAAATGGCCGTTGGAGAGAGGTTGCCGTTATACCGTGAAGCCTCCACTAACAGCCTCGTCTCTACAATTGTCATTTTCTTCTGTCACCAAGATGGCCGTTGCAGAGAGGCTCAACTGTAGTTTTTGATGAACAACCAAGGTAGGGCTTAAAGGAGCTGTGATGAACGACCAAGGTAGCCGCGGCTCAAAGGAGCTGTGACATAAAATAAATCAAAATTCAAACAAAGAGAACCGTCACAAAATTAAGTGAAATATTTCAATAACTGCTTAAAACATGAAACAAAGGTAGAAATAACACAGCAAATAAAAAAGGAGAACAAACTTAAGACGTGAGCAACAGAAGCCGGGGGGAAGGGTGGACTCCGCATATGAAAGGGGTGGGGATGCTCGTCGGAAATTTTGAATTAAACCCCTAAAGGAGACCGATCTGGGCGTGGCTCAAGCTTTTTTCGACCCCTAAAAGACACCATATTAAAACACAGACAATATATATATATTTATATTTTTTCGCGTGCAACCCTAAACGAGACCTTCACGGCTAAATATGATGGCGTTTTGCCCAGAACACCCTAAGTGAGACCAAACTCCGAAATTTACACCCCTAAGCGAGACGACAAGCATCCCCACCCCTTTCATATGGGGAGTTCCCCCACCTCGGGAACAGATGGCGATTATCGTTTTTGAAAAAGTGCTAGCATAACAAAAGTTCGTTTTTGTTTTTTGTAACGTTTGATATAATGCCTGGGAGACATATTTGTTTGACATAAAGCTGTGATGTTGCCATTTACAAGTAATTTCTGAAGTTCCACAGCAAATAAGAACACGTAATTGGCAAAATTAGAGAGCTAAGCAAAGGCGTTTTTACTTTCTTGAGAGACACACGTCAACCGGAAGTCAGGACTTTTCTCTTTTAATACGCCTTGATGCTATAAAATTTGCATCGCTTAGTTTCTTTACACTTGTAGAGATGATTTAACTGAAAATTTTGGCAAAACCACTGCTCAGGAATGTAAAAAGTCTACTTCCGGTTAACGTGCACCGCTCAACAACCCCTTTGCTTAAGTTTCCTATTGACAAAATAAACTAGACGGTCGTGACACAGCCCCTTGAAAAAATATTATTATAACGCAGTCTAACTATTTTGCAAAACAAATAAGAAAAAAAAAAGGAACTCAGGTAAGCGGACAGCTATACTTCCGGCAGCCTTAACAAACCCTGTTTGAAATCACCATAAGCAGTAATTCCTACCCACATGGAGGTGTTCGATTTAGTTTCTTTCTTGCTTTGTAATGAAAGTAATACAGTCAAACCTGTATTATAACTGCCCTGTATATAGCGGTCACCCTGTATATTACGGTCACCGGACAACTTCCCAAAATTTCCAGTTGCCTTTATTATATTTTCTGCAAAGTTGACCTGTATATAGCGGTCACCCTGTATATAGCAGGCACCCTGTATATTATGGTCACTGGACAACTTCCAAAACTTTCCAGTTGCCTTTATTATATTTTCTGCAAAGTTGACCTGTATATAGCGGTCACCAGCCGCGTATATAACAGTCACCTTAATGCCATTTCCGAAGGGTGACTGTTGTACGAAGGTTTGGCTGTATTTTGTTTCTCTCTCAGCAGCAGTTTTGTTATGAATGGAGGGCAAAGAGTGATATACACTGAAGGATTTCAAAAGTTTCATACAGGCAAATACTAATTTGTTTAAATCCTTTTTTCCTTATTAGCCTTTTCCTCACTGCAGTAATAATAACAGCACAGCAGATTGACACAGGCAGACCACCCTCTGTTGTCTGGCTACTGTTGCTGCTGATTGAAACCTGACGGTGGCCAGCCAGCTGTGCATCGACCCTTCCTGCATTGAGTGTTCCATTGAGCAAATGCAAGAAAGTGAGGTGAAGGCATGCAATATCTGACAATTTCCTACATTAATTAAATTACTTTGTATTTGTCTTTCTTCCCAAGCCTCGCCTTGGTGCCTTTGTTCACAGACATGTGACTGGAAATGTCTATTGCAGAAATGCTACTTTTCCTTTTTAGCAAAAATCAAGTTACCAGGTACACACCTTTTAGACTAATAAAAAGCCTTTAAAACTTTAAAATAAATATCTTTTGTTTTACCTCATGTGTTATATCAGGAAGTCGAAGAAGAATATCACCAAAGAGGGCTGTGTTCTCTAAGACATTTGCCAGAGCTGTTAAAAAAAATGGGTATTCTTCGTCAAAGGCAGTAAACTAGTCAAGATATACCTAAAGAATAATTCCCCTCAACTTGAAATTTTTCTGCTGCTTGGCCCTGATCTTGATTTGCTCAGCTGTAAAACAACCCCAAAGGACTAGTGCTGACTGGATCAATCAACAACTTTAGTCCTTCTGATGACATGACAGTTGTGTTCAAAAATGAAAACTTAATTCACTAATATTTTTAAAACTACCAACCATCAATAGGTCGCTAATTGCATTAAATTAAGAGCTCACATGACCAATGCTTCCTTTTTTAAAACAACGAGTTGGAATCTTGCTGATATCAAAAATTGACAGTGCACATAAAATTTGAGAGGAAACACATTTAAGGGAGATATTATTTTTGTGGAACCTTGATTTTTTCAACAAAGTAAGAAATTGATTTGTATTGGCCGCCCATGTGGCCAAAACTACTTTTTCCTTGCTTTTGCATCTTGTTACACATTAAATGGTAAACACTCAAACTAGTGCTGTAAACGTTACCACATCATCTTTTTAACATTTGAAATCCTTGAAGTTTAAGTGCAAAACTAATGTGTTGAGAAAGAGCTATTCATAATTTTAAAATTCACTTTTTAGTCACACGTGACCAGCTGCGATCTTACTCATTTTAAGGAAACAGTGCGCATGCGGGTTTGAAAAACCAAATCACTACTGTTTAAAATTGTAATGATCCACTATAATCACAATTTTTCAAAGGTAAAATCATGTATCACTTACATTTTTATAAAAACGATATCACATAATGACCTCTTGGTGCAAATTATGGTCTATAACACAGGTCGCCTTCTAGCCAGGTCACCTTCTGTGCTTGTTCTGTGAGAAATGCTTTGTCCTGGGATCCTGACTCTGTTACTTTAATGACTCTTGCATCCTGTAAATCCTGAATAAACTTAACTGATAAGACTTATCAGTTGTAATTCACAATGAAATTTGAATTGGAATGATAGAAATACAGACTTAATCTTTACCTTTAAAATGAAATAATTTTGACAGAGGTAAAAATGATTTCAGCATAGTTTGATTCTTAGTTGCCTTAGCTTTGTCTCCCTCCCATTAGCCCAATCATAAAGACAGAAACAAAAAAGTTACCCTAATCCTAGCCTAGTTAACATATACTAGTAGTCTGTACTATCTTTTTGTTTCTGACCAATGATTAGAAATACTGCAGAAAGAACGAAATTGAGAATTCATCAAAGTACACTGAAATAATTTTCATTTAAATTTCATTTTATTTCAATCACTTCAAGTTTTATTTTGAATACTTTAAATTTAAAAAAAAAACATGGAGCTGCTATTGCAACTGATTGTGAACTGACTACGCAATTTTAATGTCATCAAGAGATAACGTAGCCTCTTATGCATATGTCCTTAGGGATTCGTCACTCATTCCTCCCTCATGGACCGTGGAGGTGGAATGGGTGATGAATCCCTATGCACCTCCATGTAAGAGGGTTAATTAAGACAGAGAGCACAAGGTTTTGCTTGGTTTAAAACAGTTATTATTGATTTTTATGTGCTGCTGTGACGGGTATGGTTTTCAAGCAGTTTACTCTGGGATAGGGTATATAAATCAGAGAGTTT
This sequence comes from Porites lobata, assembly GCA_942486035.1. Lineage (NCBI taxonomy): Eukaryota > Metazoa > Cnidaria > Anthozoa > Scleractinia > Poritidae > Porites > Porites lobata. Next base: position 1,758,133 of record CALNXK010000044.1, read on the forward strand.
GCGTCCAGAATAAAGTATCATTTTCCAGGAAACTGAACAATAATGGTTGAAGATTTTAGTCTAGTCCTGGGAAAATCAGGAATTGCCACTCAAGAATATTAAAAAATCAAATCAGCAAGTTTAAAAGCTACTAAAAACTACTCTAGGATAGGGGGGATTTGGGAGTTTAGTCTAGTATAGGGTAGCAAATTCAGCTGAACTAGCTCTGGTATAGGCTACAGGTTCCAGGGTCCCAGCGACACATAACCAGCCAAAAATTCCTAAAGTACCCCCCCCCCCCACCCCCCCGGGTTAAAATAGTGCCCATATCAATAACACAGTAATTTTGTCTATTGTGCCCAATCTCCCAGTGCTTTTGAAAGCAAAGATGGTAGCTATTATAAAATGTACTGAGAGATTTTTGGCTAAAATATTCAAGTGGGTGTCCAGCAGACTGCTTCATTGGGATACCACGTCTTATAAGATGATCACCCGTCAAACCCCAAGAGAACTGTGCCCTGGCTAGGTGCATGCAGCTTTAAAACAGAAGAGAATCTGATCTGACCTATGCGTGATAATGATTTTATTAAGAAGTCAGGTTATTTGCTGGATGCTGGAGCTCTCACCCAGGAACTTATGACAAAAGTAGCAGGGGCGGATCTAGGGGAAGGGTGCAGGGGGTGCGCACCCCCCCCGAGATGACCTGCGGTTTTCTAATACAACTGGTATTCTGTGAAAAAAAAAAAACTATGTGGTTTGTTGGTGTTGAAGTAGAGCAAGAGACGAGTGCACCCCCTGAGTAGCATTGGTAAATTGGTACATTAATTACCTTAAATAATTTTTCAAGTACTATCTCGACCATCTTTTACTGCTTGGAATAATCAGCAAGGTTTAGAATACTCTCTGCAGCAACGACTTGTTGAGCACGTTTTTCTTTAAAAACTACACGATCTGCGAGCGAAGATAGTCAAGGAAACTTGAACAAGCTTCAACTGCACCGTCTCTATAAGAAGTCCTAATCATTAATTACATTATTAGTTAAAAAGCTTATCATTAAGCTTGCACAAAAGGATACAAACCAACATCTTGGTGTCTTTGATCGTGGAATTATTTTCTCCAGAAGTGTCTACATTGTTCCCAGATGTTGGAGTTTCAGCCAGAACAGAGGCCACAGCATAAATAACGAAAAATAAACCATCGAGTGGCGAGGGTTTCATCTTTTTACACTTGCTGAAATTCCACATACGACAAAAGATGAAAGATGGCCTTCCACGCTTTCCACATGGCCCAGCCTCAGCTCCATGTTCATAAAATTTCCCCCACCCTACACCCATTGACTTTTTCTTGAAAGTTTCATGTTGGATGATCTCGTGATCCCGTGATCGATGACGTAAAAGTCTACATCCTAGACAGAATGTGCTTACGAATGAAATAGTTAAAGGTTCATTTTGTAGCTGAACACCGATTCTGTCGAGTTTGTTTTCATTGTTCATCGAGAGCAGTAAGTAATATTTGAACTCTCCGATAAAGTTATCTCTCGGTCTAACTGCTTTTAGTATAATAACTGTACGTTAGTGATTATCACGCCTCATCCCAGGGCCGCTATAATCACCGCACGGCGATCATAACATTGAAGGCCAGCAGTTTTCAAAATGGCAGCCAGATTTGTCAATAATTTTATTTTCTCGAATAATCATCAATGTAATTATACTAAAACAATTAGTCACCTAAGGCGACGTGAATATCTGCGGCTAATTGTTAAATATCTCATAACTACACGTCGCATCTTTGACCGCACATGAGGAAACTTACTCTGGCCTTCCAACTCTGGTGGACACTCTGGTGCTAGTCCTTCGTACGTCAACCGGAAGTAGTCTTTTTGTATTCTGGGCCGTGGTTTTGCCCAAACTTTCGTGTAAGTCGTCTCTTTAAAAGTAAAGAAACTTAGCAATACAATTTTGTTAGCATCAAGGCATGTAAAAAGGGAAGAAAACATACTTCCGGTTGACGTGCGTCGCTCAAAAAGTTAAGCTGCCTAATGGCTTGTCAAAAACGTTACATATGCCCCTTCCTATCCCATCTCTCCATGATCACTTTTCCCAAATCATAACTTCCTTTCAACTGAACAACATACTTTAGCTTCTGTCTAGCCTGCGGGCAAGCTCTCCATTTGGGCTATACTATCTGAACACTTGTTTATTTTTCTCTAGGCTATTTTAATTAAGTAAAAGTATTATTGAAATTCCCTTTATCCCTGTAGTATACACGTAGTGTCAGGAAATGATCATTTAATTCATATGGTAAATTCTTTCTATTAAACTTTTTAAAACAGGTTCCAAGACTGTTGCCCTCCTTCTGTTATCAAATGGCCTCTGAAGTTTACTCAGAGGAACAGCTCAACTACTTCCGGGTTTGTCACATAGCCACTGACATACTGCCCCAGGCTTTACGATTACTGTTCAAGCAGGAATGGGACAATCATTACAAGGCAACACTTGGAGAATGGAAGGACACGCCTCACAATGGCCTGGACTTTAAAAACGGCGAGTCTCTAGCTAATCAAAGAAGAAATGCCCGAATGTTAGCCACAATGGTAAATGGAGACAGGGCGCAATGGGACTGTGCTATGCTCTTTTATGCCATTCTGTTCTCTGATTCTATCGGACATCGACTGAGTCCACTGATCAAAACCAATGTTGATGATCTCAGAAAGTTTCGAAATGAAGACTTCGCTCACATGACAGAAGGTCAGTTCTCAAGTGCAGACTTCAGAACAACTGTTGCAAAAGTGGAGACAGTATTTCGAGCTCTTGGCCTATCTACTGTTGAAATCCAAACAGTAAGTAAGCAGAAAAGTTTTCCCACCGATGAATTGCAAAATGTGACGACAAGTAATCAGAAACTTACTCAAGATCTTCAGACGAAAGTTTTGGAACTTCAAGACAAAGATACTAAATTGCAGGACAAAACTAAAGAGCTTCTGGAGAAAGATATCGAATTTCAGGAAGAAAAAGTCAAGTTTGAAGGGAAGGAAGCGGAACTTCAAGACAGGCTAAAAACTACTGAACAACAACGCAAGGTCTTTGAAGAGCAACTACAGCGTGAAGTAGAGCCATTTTGTGTCCTTCCACCCAGACCTCCCCATGTGATCGCAAGTCGCGATTGCCACGTTGACAAAGTAACACAAAAGCTGTTCCAGTTAAGGAAGGCTAACGAGAACACTTTAAGTTATTGTTATATTTCAGGCAATCCTGGGAGTGGCAAATCCCAGCTGGCTGGACTAGTTGCTGAGAAATACTACAAAGAAGCCAGCAAAGAAACAAATGCTCCGTCATTTGTAATGACTTGAAATGCTGAAAACCCAGAAGCGCTTTTAACATCATACCTATCACTGACAAGAAAAATGCACTGCCCCGAGTGTACTATAAATACCACCGAAAACTCCAAGGATCTAAATAATGAACGGAAAATAGCCAATATCAAAGATTTAATTGCAACAAAAATTCACCTCTACTCATCTTGGCTCTAAGTGATTGACAATGTCACAAATCTCGCTAGAATAGATCAGTTTCTTCCTGAGCGTGGAAATGGGAAGTGGGACAAAGGCCAGCTGCTAATCACAACGCAGGATTGCTCCTGTATCCCTCTAGAGAGTTCTTTCACATCCCACATCTCGATAAGCAAAGGCATGAACGACATTGACGCTGCCAACCTTCTATTCGAGCTCACTGGAATCACAGACGATGACATGGGAGGAGAGGTAGCACACGCTTTGGATTACCAACCACTTGCACTAGCCAGCGCAGGAGTCTACGTGAGAAAGGTGCGAAATACCAATCCAGCCTTTGGCTGGGAGGGGTACTTAGAAAAACTAGGGAAAGGCAAACGTGAACTCACTGAAAAGGAACTTGCCAAAGTAAACAGTATCTACCCGAACTCTATGACTGTAGGGACCAAGATAGCTCTTGAAACGGTAATGGATTCTGATGAAATAATGAAGCACGCTTTCACTTTTCTTGCTTTTTGTGCACCAGAGCCATTGAGGTTAGACGTGTTAACCACTTACCTTGTAAATGCTGATGGAGAGTTGGATGAAGAGGACATAGGCATTCAGATTCAAGGGTCTTCCCTGTTGCTAATCGAAAAGTATGATGATGTCAACATTCGTTTACACAAGGTGGTACACGATATTGTCAAGCGTTTAGTTAAAGACCAAATGGAGGCTAATGAACGTGCCCGGGTTGCTTGTATCGCAATGGGGTCATGCAGTCAGTACATTCACGAAGCAATACCACAGATCCTGCAGGGTGAAGATTCTGTGTGTGGAAGCAGACATATTGTTCCACACTTAAAAACTCTAGCTGTAGGAATTACAAACATTATCTCTACTGAAGAGCAATTCGGTCTCATCAAAAACACTATTCTAAATATACACAATTCCATAGATAACTTTGAGATGCTTGCTCATGTTTGCTACTTGCACAGCGAGTACGTGTCAGCAATGAAGTATTTCAGTGTAGCTTTAAAACTCATTGAGGAAAATACGATAAGAACAGGGCCCGACCATGCTCAGCGGGTCGCGCGTTTTTACCATAACATGGGTCTCCTACATAGGCTTTTGGGTGACTATCAACAGGCCAAGGAGTACTATGAACGTACCTTGTCCATGCGACTGAATAAGCTTGGACCCGACCATGTTGACGTCGCGTACACTTACCATATTATGGGTACACTATATCGCCACATGGGTGACCATCGACAGGCCAAGGAGTATTATTTACGTGCCCTGTCCATACGACTAAATAAGCTTGGACCCGACCATGTTGTTGTCGCCCATACTTACCATCACATGGGTACCCTACATCGCGACTTGGGTGACCTTCGACAGGCCAAGGAGTATTATGTACGTGCCTTGTCCATACGACTGAATATGCTTGGACCCGACCATGTTGACGTCGCGCAAACTTACCATCACATGGGTACCCTACATCGCTACTTGGGTGACCATCCACAGGCCAAAGAGTTTTATGAACGTGCCCTGTCCATACAACTGAATAAGCTTGGACCTGACCATGTTGACGTCGCGAGGACTTACCATAACATCGGTATCCTACATCGCGACTTGGGTGACCTTCAAAAGGCCAAGGAGAATTATGAACGTGCCCTGTCCATACGACTGAATAAGCTTGGACCCGACCATGTTGACGTCGCGGATACTTACCACAGCATGGGTATCCTACATCGCGACTTGGGTGACCTTCAAAGGGCCAAGGAGAATTATGAACGTGCCCTGTCCATACAACTGAATAAGCTTGGACCCGAACATGTTGACGTCGCGGACACTTACCACAGCATGGGTATCCTACATCGTGACTTGGGTGACCTTCAAAAGGCCAAGGAATGTTATGAAGGTGTCCGGTCCATAAAACGGAATAAGCTTGGACCCGACCATGTTGACGTCACGTCACGGAACTGTCGCGTTTGTTAGCTGATGTGCAGCGTTTTTTTGGATTCCCAGCAGCAGGCGCCCTATCATCATGACCGTACACAGTTGAATCAGCCACAGTAGCGTGAACCGGGTCAAACTGATTTCCAATTTGCTATTTGCAAGAGGCGTCGCTAAGATGACTATTCTATATTTTCTAATAAGTTATTGATAACCTAGTGCCTCGTTGTGTGCATTAAACGACCTCAAATACAGTTGACTCCCGATAACTCAAACCTACTTATCGAAGCTCGCGCTAACTCTAACCAAAATCGATTTCCCCTGGATTTCCTTCATACATATACTGTTATTTTAATGTTATTTTTGAGCCCTTAAAAAGTCGGGAAAAAATGGTGTACTGGCGTCCGAACATTAAGTTTTTGAATTTCCTATTTACCTGTTGTAGGCATATAGTTTACTCGTGGAGACTGATGTTGTTTGTCACAAATCTAACGTGAAACAGCTTTACTTCTCAAAACAGTAAAATGCACTCATGCTTTATTTAGGCTTTTTGTAACGTTACGTTCTGATTTATAATCTAGAAGTATCTTTCAATTTACACACTAATTGCGATTAAAATGTTCATTGTGTAGTAACAGGGGCACCCAATGGTTTTGTTCCTCAAAATATCTGTTCTTCAGGCAAATTTTTGCTGCCTGGGAGATTTGGAACGAGTAATATGTCTTTGGAAAGGAAGGTGTTGCTAGGAAGATGAAATAGACAATTCATGGTGTCTGACCAGGTTTTATGAGCCCGCGAGACTGAGCACTCCACCCAAACCCTTGTTTTCACTAAAACCGCTGGACGCCACAACCTGGTTGAGTTCGTTGTTATCTAAGGTCTTCCCAGCCAGCAAGGTGCACATACAACCTGATCTGACTTACCGGGAAGTTTCCCAGCAGACTTACCGTATTTATTCACTTATAAGGCGCACTCGGTTATAAGACGCACCCTAAACTTTCGAAGACGATTGTGACAAGTAAGCAAAATCAAAATTTCACCTAAATACCCTGTTATAAGGCGCACCCAGAATTACGCGAAAATTTTGTTGACCACGTTCGCTGTTCTTACAACAATTTGCTTCCAGAAGTTACTAATTACGGTGCTTTCACTCTCAAAACAAAAGCGAAAAAGTCACACATTACAAACAATAGCAAAAAAAGTCACACATTTAATGCTCAAAATGGTTTCAGAAAGCTTTATTCATACTTTGTTGTTGTTTTTAGGTCTTTTTCTCAAAACTTCTCGTTGGGTGTCCCTGTAACAACACTTCAACAAAACGAGAGAAAACTATTATTGCACATAATACGGCCTATGACTGCCTATGGATACCAGTCTACTCTTTTTACTATCCATGGACCGCCAGACCTGGAGTTTTAAAAAGGTGCTGACAAACAAGCTGAGATCTGAGCAACAGGTAATGAAAAGGACGATTGTACACATAAATCTGAGGCAACAGATACGACACAAGGAATACACGGGCGTACGTAAGAGAAAATCGGGGCCGGTTTACGTATATCGGAACGAGAACGAGTCGAGTAATTGTGATAACCATGATAAAAGCATCCGAAGGAGGAAAGAGCCGCCAGTAAAGGAGGAGAGGGTGGGTCCAACTTGTGCACACCGTCGATGCAAATAATTCCCCCTCTTCCTCGACACTTCATCAGTCTCTACTGCGTAGACTCTTGCTTATCTGATACGCAAAACCGACATGTGACGTTCTACTCGTAAAGGACACATCTCTGAAAATTTTGTCCGATATGTTGATGGTGGTTCAGATACCTCCGACCCTACCCCTGGAGAGTTATTGAAATGTCACAAAGCAGGAGACATGAAATTTAAAGATTGAATAGAGAAAAAGAATATTAAGCTTGTAGGAGAGAGGCTTATAATTTGTACGTGGAGGACTGGAGATAGGGTGATTATACGGATAGCTTGCGTAGCTGGCGGGATGGTTACGCGCGGGATACGAGCCGCGTGGGAAAATTTCAAATTGACTTGCTCCCAAACTCTTCGCGGCTCCGGCGCTCCGCCGCCAAACCGCCAATCTCTCCCCACCATATCCCGCCAGCTACGCAGGCTATTGCACGGATAATCACACCAGATTGCAGTAGTTGACATATGGTAAGAGAGAGAATTATATAAAGTTTTCAGGTATCCGAAGGTAGATATCGCCTTCATTTACAGGACATTACTACAACTTTAGACGATAGTAGATAGCAGAGAGGTGACGTTTCCAAGTCAGGTTTCCAAGAAATATGCCTTCTGCACACGCACTATCGGATAATGATTTATTTTAATGGGATATTTCTTGGCATATTTATTGAAAAAGATGTTTATCCTGATTGGATAATCTGTTTGCGCTGTGGAAAAAATAGATAAGAATAATGAACGTAGACCTTTTAGGGTGGACAGTGAGTTTATCTGCATTAAACCAAGACTAAACAAAAAGGAGCTCTTGATTAATATTTGCTTAAGTAGCCACGTCTTAATGACGTACAAATATATCAGTATCATACGCAAAAAGGATAAATGACAGGTGACTTGAAGAGTGAAAAGCATCAACGATATACTAAAGGAAAAGGATCGGTCAAAAGAAGAGAGCTTTGGGGAACCCCACACACAACATTGTTAAATGAAGAGACATGATGATGGACCATATCATACTGTTCTCTGTGAGCTAAATCGCTGATAAGCCAAGGTAACGGATCTGGGATACCGCGTATACAATAGAAATTCATTTTATCTATTACACTGGAACCTCTATTCAGGGGACGCCCTCAGGACCAAGGAAAGTGTCCCCTGAAAGGAGGTCGGGCTGGGGCTTGTCAAAAAAAATTAAACAACAAATAAAATATCTTTATTAGAGCCGAAAAAGGCGTCTGCTTTCGCAGGCTGTGGAATCTGCTGCAGTCTTTATTTAAAGCAGCTAGATAACGCATAAAAGATAATGAATAACTTATCTCTGCAATGTAGTGTGCTGAATTCCCACAAGTGGAGTACATGAGTTAATTCATTTTTGAAAGCAGTCTCTGGAAAGCACTCGTCATTGTGACTAATGAACACTTAAACTAAATCACTTTTTGATTGCTAAGGTGTCCTGATTGGAAGTTAAACCCAGGTTTTAGGACCCAGAAAAAGTGTCCCTTTCCCCTGAATAGAGGTGTCTCTTCAATAGAGGTAACAAATACAAAGATCATGTGAACATTTCTCCGGGACCAAATTTGGTGTAGTCTAAATGGAGGTGTCCTAAAGGAGAGATTCCGCTATAGTATCTATTTTTTTTTCAACCGAAATGCTTAACTTTACTTTCAAGAAATGCTCTTTTCATGTACGTGAGGGCGCGCGCGCGCGTGAATGAAGCCCCTGCTATAACGGAGGAAATGATTAAAATGGGTGAGTGTAGTTACACGTAACTTGCGATCGGGTGCCTGACTCCAGGATATATGTCAAATGTAGGCGACTTTTCCTGGAGTTCAATTCTTAAGGATTTTATTCAGGTTCAAAAAGAGGAAGGAAAATGCGTCGTCGTACATGTATGTTCACGTCCTCGATAAAACGGCAAATTAGGAGGTTTCACGTCGTAGTCGTGCAGTGGACGTCAAGGAAATGTACTAAAAAGCGTGCAGAGCTGTTGTTTTGATCATTAAACCTATTGTTTTTTTGAAGTCGTCGTAGTTGCTTAAGCTCCCTATTATTTAAAGGTTAGACAACACAAACTACTTAGTACTTACCACTACTACGTATTTAAATACACACCTCCACAATAGTTAGTCAGTTCTGTTTAACTTACACAGCTGAAAACGATCTTAACAGCAATCCACGTAAAAATCGAGCTGGCAAATGGTTACCAGCCTGCTACAGCTCTATTGTTGGCGTTTTGCGCTAAATTCGCGGTGGCCTTCGCGCAAGGAGTTACTACAGCCGGTGGAGATTACAAACAAGTCGCAGAATCGCTTCATGCACCGACTTGTCTTGGGGCGTCGCCGCTCGCTCAATATATAATATGTACGTTTACGGTAAATTGACAACTTTGTTATATATTGTTATTTTTCTATAATTTTCTAGTGCACCTACATGTATTGTATGCATGTAGTGTCATAGTTCTCATGACTGTTGAATAATAATTGTGCATAGCCCACTGAAACTGCATTTCAGTCTCTGTACACTGCATGATATATTTTGAAGTCTTGCTCGCTTTTATGTTCATCTTGGAAAGTGAAAACGTGATCAAGTTGCCCTTTCACAACACAGATCAGATAAATCATCCAATCTGCTTGTTGTTTAGGAACCAATCACTAGCTGGGCTCTGTATGCTATATGAAAAGAAGAGACTCAAGTTTTGTTTACGGCACTAGCTCTCTTCGTGAGCTTTTGTTAACAGCTATACCTAAGCAACTGACGAAGGATCCGATATTTTGTTTCCCAAACCAGTCTTGCAGTCACAGCTAAGCAGAGTGTTATGTTCTTCTTAGAACTTAACCATGAGACACTTACAATCTGGTACCAAATAGATCAGTGTCATTTTGCATAAACACCGCGGAAAGCCTTGTTTGGTACTTAAAACTATGCGGTCTTTTGACTCAAACAAGCATATTCTCAACCAGCTACCAATTGTAGATTAATGGAAGGAAAGCTATTAATGGAACTTTTTAGTTCGACATCCTTCAATGACAACGTAATCGTAAGAAATTTCTATTCTAAGAAATTTCACTCTTTGAAGCTTTTCAAAGATTTGCCGCCAATTTGAAGGGAATTTGCATATGATCACCTTTGATTTAATTTATAGAACCGCGCTCGACCTGTAGTCAGCATATTATTCTGATTACAGCATAACTGAGCCAATAAACTAAATGCTACTGATCATTTTCACCCCTTCTAAACTGTGAAAGTTGATCTAAATCCTGCTAAAGTAGAAGCAGAGGACTCGTAGCCTTTATTATAGCCCTGATGGGGTGCAGGGAGGCTATTTATGTGAACGAAAGCACTATTGATTTTCCTATTTTCATCCTATTTTTTAATACAAAGTTTCCTGTTTTTCCTATTTTCTCAATTCTGAGTTTCCTATTTTCCTATTTTTTTGAGCAACCATGCCGCTGGACACCCTGGGCTTTTAATTAAATGTGGTAACCCTTCTTCACCTTTACCATTTTCTAGATCTCTCTGATGTCATGCACAAGCTCCATGAAAAATTTATCGCCTTAGCAGCACAGCTTCATGGAATTCACGAAGCCGTCAAGGTAAAGCCTGGTTTCGTTATAAGGCAACTAGCTACAATCTTGGACAAAACTGTTTAGAAAATTGCGTACTTGGGGAGCATTTTCCTAAACATCCTAGCTGTATCGATTCTTCCCACTCCCCCTCCCCCTGGAAGCAATGTTGTGTGTTCAAAAAAAGGCTGATTCCTGGGCGTTTGCAGGGAGCAGCATTGAACTGGGGGGAGGGGATTTCTTTCCGCAAAGCCGTTGTTCTGGAAATAGTTTTGTTGCGTAGGATAGTTTACATTATGGGAAAAACGTTCTCAAGTACTTTTGTCCGGGATTGTAGCCTGTTTTAGGATCTTAGGTTGTCGGAAGGAGAAAAAAAGAAAGTGAGCGCGGAAAAAGGCAAGACAGATAAATGGGAAGAAAGGTGGAATGGAGAGGGTTATCCCGCCCTGTCACCACCCAGTCCTTGTCTGTTGTGTCTTGCGTCCGCTTTTCTTTTCGCTTCTCTCGACTGAGCCGAGCCGGGCATTCATTTTTGTCCTTCTGTCATTTGTCATGAAACTCGGGTCCAGAACATAATGATTACTTGCACCTCGAAAGGTAGCAGGTTGCCGAACGGCTTGTTTTTTGGGTCTACTAAACCCTTGTATTTTATTGCTTCGTTAGCAAAAACGGCACAACAGAGCGTGTCTTGCCATGTGCTCTATGCAAATGCTAGGTGTGTGAAAAACACAAGGGAATAGGCTAAACCAATCGAGACTAAAAAAGTCGCTGGGGAATTGAAATTAACCAATGAAAGAGTTTAGCCAACATATAGAAAACTAAAAGAAGCTAAAACGAGGCTCGGGTGATCATCGGAAGGGGTCGGAAAGAGTCGGAACGAAGAAGGAGAGACACGTGAGAGTAGTCAGTAAAACATATGACGCAGTATGCAATGAAAGGAATAAAAATATGTAATGTGTAAACATATCAAACGCAAAATTACATGTTTAAAAATATCAATCGCAAAATTACAAAACAAAGGAAAGGGCAGCTGGTAAACGAGAATATTTTGTCTCTTGCCGTGTACTTTTAATTCACAGAGCTGTATCTCTGGATGAGCCTGTCTAAATAACTGCAAAATATGGGCCAATCTTGCATCATATAGCTTATCTTCGTTTGCCATAGCGACAATCATATTAATCTATAAGAAAAAGAAAAAATCTTAGTGGTAAGCATGAAAAAAAATCTTGCATCATATAGTTTACCTTCGTTTCCCATAGCGACAATCATATCAATATACAAGGAAAAGAAATAATCTTAGTGGTAAGCAAGAAATAAAACTGAAGGGAAATAGATGAACACACTTACCAACACTTGTTGTGTGTTCCTTCTGAAACAGTGAGGACAACGGTAAAAGCGAGGATAAGGTTTGTTTTCCATAGCAGAAGAAAAACGTTTGCAGCCGCTTGAAAACGAAAATGCCACGAACATTGGAATACCTGTTCGAAGGCAACAGGGAAGGCGGGTTAATTCTTCATTCATTTTTGTCCTTCTGTCATTTGTCATGAAACATCGGGTCCAGAACATGATGATTACTTGCACCTCGAAATGTAGCAGGTTGCCGAAAGGCTTGTTTTTTGGGTCTACTAAGCCTTTGCATTTCATTGCTTCGTTAGCAAAAACAGTGTGTCTTGCCATATGCTCTATGCAAACGCTAGGTGTGTGAAAAACACAAGGGAATAGGCTAAACCAATAAAGTTGGAAAAAGTCGCAGGGGAATCCAAAAAGCACCACTGAAAGAAAAGCCAACAGTTAGAAAAAAAAAAAAAAAAAGAAGCATGAAATTTCCCTTATTTCGCTTTACCGTTGTACCTTGTTTCTTAATCGAAAATGATGCCCCTTCAAGAACTAAGTCTGAAAGCTGTGCCAAACCCAGGGGAGCAAGCCAGAAAGGTTTTGCCGCCATGGTATATGGTACGCATTGTCCTTGAAGAACGGGAATTCAATGAGATGAGCGACAGGTTCAGAGAGGAACACAAACTTCGTTTTCGGTACGTAGTCATTGAATTGCGTGTGTTAGAAGACTTAAACTGGACCCTGCCCTTGTTTCCCAGGGGACCCTTGGGAACAGAAGAAAGTGGCCATTGTAGAGAGGATGAAACATAAGTGAATGTATGGACTGTCCGCCAAAAAAAATGGCCGTTGTAGAGAGGTGGCCGTTATACAGTCGAGCCTCCACTTACAGCCTCGTCTCTACAATGGTCACTTTCTTCTGTTGCCAAGGTGGCTGTTGTAGAGAGGTTCAACTGCAGTTTTTGATGAACGACAAAGGTAGGGCTTAAAGGAGCTGTGGCTAGCATTGGATAACATCGATAAAGTAAATCAAAATTCAAACAAAGGGAACCTTCACAAAATTGAGTGAAATATTTCAATAACTGCTTAAAACATGAAACGAAGGTAGAAATAACACAGCAAATAAAAAGGGAGAACAAACTTAAGACGTGGGCAACAGATGGCAATTATCGTTTTTGAAAAAGTGCTAGCATAACAAAAGTTCGTTTTTGTGTTTTGTAACGTTTGATATAATGCCTGGGAGACATATTTGTTCGACATGAACCTGTGATGCTGCCATTCACAAGTAATTTCTGAAGTTCCACAGCAAATAAGAACAAGTAATTGGCAAAATTAGAGAGCTAAGCAAAGGCGTTTTGGAGAGACACACGTCAACCGGAAGTGAAGACTTTCCCGTTTTAATATGCCTTGACGCTATAAAATTTGTACTGCTGAGTTGGGTTACACTTGTAGAGATGATTTAACTGAAAATTTTGGCAAAACCACTGCTCAGGAATGTAAAAAGTCTACTTCCGGTTAACGTGCGTCACTCAAAAACCCCTTTGCTTAAGTTTCCTATTGACAAAATGAACTAGACAGTCGTGACACAGCCCCTTGAAAAATATTATTATAACACAGTCTAACTATTTTGCAAAAAAAAAAAAAAAAAAAAAAGAAGGAAGCTCAGGTAAGCGGACAGCTCTACTTCCGGCAGCCTTGACAAACCCTGTTTGAAATCACCATAAGCAGTAATTCCTACGCACATGGAGGGGTTCGATTTAGTCTCTTTCTTGGTTTCTAATGAAAGTAATACAGTCAAACCTGTATTATCACTGCCCTGTATATAGCAGTCACCCTGTATATTAAGGTCACCGAACAACTTCCCAAAATTTCCAGTTGCCTTGATTATAATTCCTGCAAAGTTGACCTGTATATAGCAGTCACCCTGTATATTAAGGTCACCGAACAACTTCCCAAAATTTCCAGTTGCCTTGATTATAATTCTTGCAAAGTTGACCTGTATATAGCAGTCACCCTGTATATTAAGGTCACCGGACAACTTCCCAAAATTTCCCGTTGCCTTAATTATATTTTCTGCAAAGTTGACCTGTATATATAGAGCAGTCACCCTTTATATTACGGTCACCGGACAACTTCCCAAAATTTCCAGTTGCCTTGATTTTATTTTCTGCAAAGTTGACCTGTATATAGCGGTCACCAGCCGTGTATATAACGGTCACCTTAATGCCATTTCTGAAGGGTGACTGTTGTACGAAGGTTTGGCTGTATTTTGTTTCTCTCTCAGCAGCAGGTTTGTTATGAATGGAGGGCAAAGAGTGATAATTATACACTTAAGGATTTCAAAAGTTTCATACAGGCAATATTAATTTGTTTAAATTCTTATTCCTTATTAGCCTTTTCCTCACTGCAGTAATAATAACAGCACAGCAGATTGACACAGGCAGACCACCCTCTGTTGTGTGGCTACTGTTGCTGCTAATTGAAATCTGACGGTGGCCAGCCAGCTGTGCATCAACCCTTCCTGCATTGAGTGGAAATGAGGTGAAGGCATGCAATATCTGACAATTTCTTACATTAATTTAATCACTTATGTATTTGCCTTTCTTCCCAAGCCTTGACTTGGTACCTTTGTTCACAGACATGTGACTGGAAATGTCTATTGTAGAAATGCTACTTTTCCTTTTTAGCAAAAATCAAGTTACCAGGTACACACCTTTTAGACTAATAAAAAGCCTTTAAAACTTTAAAATAAATATCTTTTGTTTTACCTCATGTGTTATATCAGGAAGTCGAAGAAGAATATCACCAAAGAGGGCTGTGTTCTCTAAGACATTTGCCAGAGCTGTTAAAAAAATGGGTATTCTTCATCAAAGACAGTAAACTAGTCAAGATATACCTAAAGAATAAACCCCCTCAACTTGAAATTTTTCTGCTGCTTCGACCCGAGCTCGATTTGCTCGCAGCTGTAAAACAACCCCAAAGGACTAGCGCTAACTGGATCAATCAACAACTTTAGTCCTTCTGACATGACAGTTGTGTTCAAAAATGAAAGCTTAATTCACTAACATTTTTAAAACTATACCAACCATCAATAGGCCACTAATTGAATTAAATTAAGAGCTCACATGACCAATGCTTCCTTTTTTAAAACAACAAGCTGAAATCTTGCTGATATCAAAAATTGACAGTGAGTGCACATAAAATTTGAGAGGAAACACATTTAAGGGAGATATTTTACGGAACCTTGATCTTTTCAACAAAGTAAGAAATTGATTTGTATTGGCCGCCATGTGGCCACAACTACTTTCTCCTTGCTTTTGCATCTTGTTACACATTAAATGGTTTAACACTCAAATGTGCTGTAAACGTTACCACATCATCTTTTTAACATTTGAAATCCTTGAAGTTTAAGTGCAAAGTTTGTGTTCAGAAAGAGGTATTCATAATTTTAAAATTCAGTTTTTAGTCACACGTGACCAGCTGTGATCTTACTCATTTTAAGAAAATGGTGCGGGATTGAAAAACCAAATCACTACTGTTTTGTTTAAAATTATAATGATCCACAATAATCGCTGTTTTTCAAAGGTAAAATCATATATAACTTACATTTTTATAAAAACAATATCACATAATGACCTCTTAGTGCAAATTATGGTCTATAACACAGGTCACCTTCTCGCCAGGTCACCTTCTGTGCTTGTTCTGTGAGAAATGCTTGTCCTGGGATCCTGACTCTGTTACTTTAATGACTTTTGCATCCTGACTTATCAGTTGTAATTCAAAATGAAATTTGTATAGGAACGATAGAAATACAGACTTAATCTTTACCTTTAAAATGAAATAATTTTGACAGAGGTAAAAACTGATTTCAGCCTAGTTTGATTCTCAATTGCCTTTGTCTCCCTCCCATTAGCCCAATCATAAAGACAGAAACAAAAAAGTTACCCTAATCCTAGCCTAGTTAACATTAATACTAGTAGTCTGTACTATCTTTTTGTTTCTGACCAATGATTGCAGAAATACTGCAGAAAGAACGAAATTGAGAATTCATCACAGTACACTGAAATAATTTTCATTTAAATTTCATTTTATTTCAATCACTTCAAGTTTTATTTTGAATACTTTAAATTAAAAAAAAAAACATGGAGTTGCTATATCAAAGTAATATGTCAACATGATGGATTCATTGAATAAAAATTATGTTCAACGACCATAAAATACGATTAGTCTCTATTCTCTTTTTGAATTTAATGAAACTAATGGGTCTCACAGAGAGTGCAATGTTTCTGTTCCTGAAATCTGCAGATGCAAGGTGTGAAACAATTTACTGAAGTGTATAATTGTTATTAAATGACCAAAAGACCCAGCAGGAATTCAACACCTGCACTGCCTTATTATAACACAACCTACTACCTTTGGACAAGCAGGGCAATCCATACAATCCAGTTCATTTCTCTCTGATGTTTCAAACTTCATGGAAGAAAGTCGGTGGGAATATATTCTAAAAATAAAACATCTCACCGTTATTAGCATGCACTTATTATAGCAATCAGCTCTAATTCAGTTATTAAAAGCCATGTTAGTACACGTAGTATATATATATCTAGAAGGTCAAAATTGAATTTAGGTGAAATTTTTTTAAGCTTCAAATGATATAGAATCTTATATACACGTGTAGCAGACAACAGAATACTGAGAATTAACGTTAAATAGTTTAAAAAGAAAATTAAACTGAATTTAATTTTGACCAGCTGTGACATAAAAATATCAACTACAGTAAGTATCATATACACTAAACAAATGGATATACATGTAATTAGTAATTTGCTCTTTGTTTGGCTACTCAAACTTAATATACCCAGTGCTTATTCACACTGGTTATTCTGCTACCATATTTATAATGAAGAAGCTGTGATGATCCTGATATTCACAAAGATGGCGATTAAATTCTGTTTGAAAGGCAGTATTTAATTTAGGATTACCTTTGTTTGTTTGAACTAAATTTACCGATGAGACACAAGTAAGAAAAGTATTGGTTTAAAAATGCAAATACGCTTGACTGCATAATACTTTATTAAGCTGACATATTTGTTCATCAATTAAGGTGGCAATTAATGGCTGTGGGGCTGTGGGCCAAAACAGAATGAATTCAAATGTACAGAAAGAATTCAATCAGAACTCAATTTCAAGAAAATTTAATGCAACTTAATGCCTTCAAAAGTTTTATTTATCAGCAAGCTAGATTATTAAACATGTAAAACATTGGCTGAGCAATAAATGAGTTGAATTAAAATCATCATTTGAGAGCTCAACTATATATCATCTAATTGTTTTAGTACCATGTGTACATACTAAAACAATATACTATTCACCTAACCTACCACTTCCAATGCAGCTTGCTAAATATCCACATTGCCACCTACACTTCATTGAATAATATATATATAGGGAAGCAATTATAGTGTATTGCTATAGTAATATATTAAAAAGTCTTAATTATTACTAACCTGAACTCTTCGAGACTGTCAATAATAACTGGATATAATTTCCTCTGGTTCTTAAGTAGTAAATCAAAAAAACCTTGCTAAATATTATTCATTAACTAGCTAAAAGAAAGTAAGGTATAACTGTATATATAGTCTGACTGACACAGGATAGACATTATATGACAATTATTTTTAAAAGTGAAGGAGAAAAAAATCTCATAATTTTTAAACTATCTAATACCGGAAAGGATATAATATCATCAACAAGGGTCTGAATCGCAGAACAAAAGTCTTTTACAGCCACTTGGCATTCAAGATTAAGGGTGTGTAGCAACTTCATCAAATCCATCGTGAATGCCAACTCTGGCTTTGTTGGTATGGCACCCCAAAAATTGAACCTAAGTAGACGTAAAAAATCAGGTTCACAACTGCAAAACTGGACAGCGACAACCACTTGAAATCCTGAAAGAAAGAAAAAACAAAAGGGATACACTCTTTTTGGATGTTCATGCTATATGAGTAATAAATAACAATTGATGTCAGATCAGTGCACATACTATTATAAACACTTGATGCATATGTCAAAGATAATACATTTACCTATAGGCACCACATTAAATCAGAGAAAACAATAAAAACCAAGTAGCCAAACAACAGGCTTATATATATAAGTGCTTTTATGACAATTCATACCCGCATGGTATGCATTGTATCTACGTCTGTTGACCAATTGTTGATCGACAGTTGATAAACAGTTGGCACATTGTCAGGTTGGCTGTTCGTTGACTGTTGGTGACAAAAATAAAATAATATTATAGTTTTCTTCTATATATGGTTCAGTACATCTATTCCTTCTATTTGTACATTAATATTAGGGATGTACGTCATGTGTGACATTTTTGTTAATATAAAATTGCATACTGCTTAGTGTTATACTGTACATTTTTCCATTTCATGTTAACTATACAAGCAAATTAAAAATATATTGAACAAACACAAAAAACAGCTTTAGAGCTGCTGATATGCTTTGCTAGATCATGCATGGGGTTGCCACATAAAAGACTTTTTTCCTTACCTCGAGAATCTACGATAGAAACATTACGAAAATGAACAGATGGGCACTGATGTCCGTTCAGCACCAGGGTTCTTGTGAAGATCAAAGGGAAATATATGTTCTCCTAGAATAAGAATAAGTCATGATAGTATATGGCACTTACAAAAATTCAAACATTAATTGACTAACAGGTCATTTTCTTTTGGTGTTTAAATAAATTAATAAACCAAAGTCATTTAATTTAGTTGTTGTTGTTGTTGTTGAATTAATTCAAAACTCCCCTGCATGATCATAAATTTTCGTGATACATATGAATTATATTTATAGTTTTCTCCGAGCTTAACGTGTGTTTGTTTTGCTCTCAGTGAAACTTCTCTGATCTGGCAAGGTGGTCAAAAGTGATTAATTTACAATGTAAGCTGAAAGCACAATATAAGCTTCATGCTACTGCAAATTTTAACATTTGGTAAATAAAAGACATTGTTATAACTGACAAACAACATAGTTCAAAGATGAAAAATGACAAATAAAATCTTGGGGTTATTTTAAGCTTATAAACATCAGCTTTACAAGTGAAGCAGGTTAATTAAGAGTCTAGCAGGTACGAATACTGTGTTGCAGAAAAGACCAACTTACGCACGATGGAGAATATTTACTTTGGTGAGCATCGATGTAGCACAAAATTCACAAAACTTTGCTGTTGCACTACAGTCCAAGCAACGACAAATGCCACTTTCCGAGTCACAGAAGTGACACCTGTTGCTGTTTACAAGCGAACCTTCTTTCTGGAAAGTGGTCGAAAGAGCAGCTTGCCGTAACTTAGCCCATGCATCTTCTGCTCTTTGGAGTCTTTCATAATGACGAGTATTTAAGCTTACAGATGAAGATATTGCTGGCTCATCGCTGACATCGAAATCCTCAGCACAATCACCTGCATCCACGTTGTAATCGTCGTGATCATCTTGCTCATCAACATTAGTCACATTAATAAGCTGTTCGCTCCTTCTCACTGCAGTGTCCTGATCGTGATAGCGAACTTGAATTTCAGCCTTAAAGCGCTTCTTCCTGCAACCAATGCAAATGAACTGGTCAACCACAGAACAAAATTGTTATAAATAAAAGGCCGGGTATGGGCTGACTGCAAGGCAAAACGACTACGAGGCGAAAAACGTAAAGGAATAAAATATTATGAAAACAATTAAGGCTTTTAACAACTTACCGGCCCATTAAATACTGCTTTGCCCGTTAAACTTAATCTAACCTCAATGTGCTGTGTCGGATTGTGCAATATGAGGGATAAAAGTGAATTACATCCACGTTTATCCATGATATTGCACAATCCTTTGCAGCACTTATTGGTCGTACTATAGTACGTACTTTGATGGGTGATACCCGGTATCACAGTGATATGTGTATCCCCGTGATATGTGTATCCCCGTACACATATCCCTAGTGATATGTGTATCCCGGGTGGGGATACAATAAACACTGATGCTCATCCCCGACACAATAAGGAAATACCTTCTCTTGCTAAAGGAAATATCGTCGATATCATCTAACATAACTAGTAACACAACTAGGATTAAGACAGGAATCAAACAACATGCAAAGGTGGAATATTGTGGCGCTCGCAGAAGGGATACACATATCACTGACCCGGCGCAGAGATATGTGTATCCCCTGTTTTTTCTTCTCTTGCTAAAGGAAATATCGTCCATATAATCTATCAGAACAACTAGGTTTAAGACAAATAGGTTTAAGACAGGAATCAAACAACTTAAAAGGTGGATTATTATCAATGGTGCTTGCAGGGGGGATACACATATCACTGAACCAGCGCAGAGATATGTGTATGCCCTCTCTATTTTTTGACTTTTCGAGTTATCCCTCGCTGAATGAAATTTTGTCAGTCATACTTATTTAACGCGAGTAGTGACATTTGAATTATAATCACGTTACGTCACGTTGGATAAGGAGAGGAGCGACGAAGAAGTAAACTCGCCAGAGACAGCTTTGCGATTATTTTGTCGCGAATCGTTGCTCTTTTGTCGATTTATTGTGTTGCTCATAATCTTGAATCATTTGTAGTCCCTTCGACGATGATTCGCAAAATTCACAAAAACAACAGAAATAAAACCGACACTTGTTTGGAGGGGTGGGGGGTAGGGGATACACATTTCACTGGCAGCCATATTGGAGGGATACACATATCAATAGGGACATGTGTACGGGGATACACATATCACGGGGATACACATATCACTGTGACACCGGTAATTTGGGCATCATTTTTACGGGTGATACCCAGTACCCTCCGTGTGAATCGGGCACCCGATTCACACCGATTCACCGTGATCATCGCGTGATCGATAACGTAAAGTCTACGTCCTAGACAGAATATGTGCTTACGAATGAAATTTTCTGTTTGAAGCCGAACACCGATTCTATCGCGTTTTGTTTTCATTGTCCATAGAGAGCAGTTTTCCTTTTGGAGCCGAATATTGTACACATAAGCGGTAAGTAATGGTTAAAATCTCCTATAAAGTAATCTCTCTCTCTCTCTCTCTCCTTCTCTAACTGCTTATAGATAACTAAACGTTGCATAGACGTCCTTCTGTAGTACTTCGCAGGTCAAACGGAAGTGGGCTTTTTGCATTCTAGGCATGGTTTTGCCCATATTTTCAAGTAAGTCTCCTGTTTTAAGAGTAAAGAAACTTAGCAATACAATTTGGTAGCATCAAGGCATATAAAAAGGGAAGAAAACTTACTTCCGGTTGACGTGCGTGGCTCAAAAGTTCAAGCTCTCTACTGGTTTGTCAAAAACGTTGCATGTACCCCTTTCCCCTTTTCTTCTCGGTCTTCCCCAATTTTTCCTTTCCCATCCCTACACGATGACTTTTTCCAAACTATGCCTTCTTTTAAAATGACCAACATACAGTACTTCAGCTTCTGTCCGCCTTTTGATTTTTAAAGTTCTCTAACCATCGATCAGTTCCTCCCCTCTCGATTCGTTCGTTCTGTGTTCCGTCCACAAAATTCTTAGAATTTTCCCGTAGCATTTCATTTCATAAGCTTAAATTCTTGTTAAAACTGTTACTTTTTTTTTCTTTTCACGCGCAGTTGTTAATAAATGCAATCTGAACGGTGCCTTGATTGAGAGAAAGGAGGCAGAGGAAGGAAATTGAAAAGGTAAGACAACTGTTTGTAGACTGCGAGCAGTCTCTTATTTTAGAGGCGTTTTTGATCCGATTTGTATAGGTAATAGCATGATGTTTAGTGATATTTGGCATAAATACCGCGCGTGATATTTCGAAATTGTTATATGTAACGGAGAGTGAAATTTGAGAGAATTTGAAATATCACGAGTGGTAGTTATGCCAAATGTACAAATTATGCTATTGTTTGTTTATACTACTACCGGCAAAGGTAATTTTCACGTGTTGGTATTTTAAATTAAGCTGAAATACCACTGCTCTAAGCCAATCAAATTGCAGTTATTTTTTATGTAGTAGTATAAAAAAATTATTAATGTCTACATACGCACTCATTCCATCTTAGAATAACTCGATGGGTCTAAGAGAAAATGCAGACTGCAAGCGGTCTAAACTATTCTTTTGGGTTATTTAAAAGATAACTTTAGAAGTATCAGTAAAGTTGAAGGGTGATCTTATATACTTGCATGGTTTCTAGTGTCACCTGAGTTACGAGAGTGCATGTTCTGTTGGTTGTCAGGTAACACTCCCTGTCAAGACGTACCTCATGACAACCCCATCCCTTAAAGAAACTTTGTCATGCCATCTACTATCTTTTTAAAAAGCTAAAACGTTTCTTGCGTCTATCGAAGTCCAAAAATTATTCAGGGCCATATTTAGGCATTGAAACTGTTTCCAGTCTTCTGTTGCCAAGGATGGCAAGGATGGACATGTGACTGAAAGTTTTAATGCTATGCCTTCAAAACTCATGACCAAAAAAGAAAATATTATGATCGCTATAATAGTGCTCCGTGATGAAATTTGTTTGATAGCGTCCTTAACTCTAACTTAACTCTACAGGAGGATTTTTTATAGTGGTAAAGGCATTGCCATGAAATTAATGACTTCAGCATAGAATTGACCTAAAACAGCAATATCATCATGCCAGCACTTCCTTCCATCTAATCATATGATCCTAAATGCCCTCCGCCCCTTCCCATTTTTTTCTTTCGAAATGAAGGCTTGTCTCTAATTAATGAATGCACAGCAAAACATGAAAAATGAACGGAGGATGAAAAGCGAAAGAAGAGGGTGGGGAAGAAAGTTGAACTGCTGTGTCACTGAACCCCTTTTAGCACATGCCTGCCCAGACTCAGTTCAAGGCCAATATTTAGCGTCTGAAACTGCTTGACAGAGGGGTTGGGGGGGTGGAGTAGGGGCTGGCTTTTTCATTCTTTGTAGCCCAAAAACAGTACCCAGTACACAGAAAACTGCTTAACTAGCAGTTTGGTTTTTTCGTCAGATTTCCTGGCGCAACCTGGTCAATCCAAGACCCAGTCAGTTTTCGGGAAAATCTACTTTTGAGCGTAAAAAACCAAATCTGGCCCTCAAGTGCCGAATCGGCTGAAAAAATCGGCAAAAGATGAATTTTAGTATTTTTGATTTAAAGATGCCCACTAACGACCTTTTCAGAAGTCATCAATCAAGAGACCCTCTCTTGGAAGGATTAATAGTAGATAATAGGCACTAAACTTTCTTTTTTCCTTCCCATCGAGTGGCTATAGGAAAATTAAAGATGCTTAACTGTAAATATTTTTTGTGGTTTGGGTTCATCTCAGACTGATCTTTTAATAACTTAATGGGGCTATATGTGTCATGCCATCTTTGTAATGCATTAATCAAATTCCCCCTCCCCCCCAAAAGGTCCAGGTTTGTTATTTTAGGCCGGCTTATATCTAGAGATTAAACCTGTCTCCTGTTGTCTGTTGCAACAGAGCACAAGGATGGACCTTGACTGAAACTTGAAAAACTTGGGCCAAATTTTTCAAGTTTTAATGCTATGCCTGCAAAATTAAATCACCAAAATCATTATAATTACTTCTTCCTGATGAAATTTATTTGATATCTTTTTCGTAACTCTACAGGACCTTTTATATGTATTGAGTAAAGGCACTAATTAATGACTTCAGCACAGAATTAACTTAAAACGGCAGCCCATAACCCGGAACGAGCAACTCCCATACTAGGCCTTATTGTCATGGCGTTTGTACAGACCAGTTTATTTTTAGAAACATTTTAGGGCAATTTTTCCCGCGAAAATAGAATCTCCAACATGTCTATGAGCACATTCAACGTATAAGATATCAAAAAGGAAAGCTTAACGTTTTTGTTAAAAGGCAACAAAATATCATTTTTAGGTCAGTAGGTTTTGCTGACTGGTTTGTGGAATTTAAAAGATATTAAAAATTTGCGTCAAAACCATTCTAAAAATAAACAGGCCCATGAAAACGCCGTGGCACGAGTGCATGGAAGTTGCTGGGCTCCGGGTTATGGGCTCCTGCTTAAAATATCATTATCCTCGTGAAGTAGCCTCTGAAGATGAAGATTTAAAATATTTAGAACCTGACTTTGTTGTATTAGAAAATGTCTTTCCATACTAAGAGCAAAAGTTGGAAACTGCATTAGTAGACCTGTCATAGCCGTCAGGCCTCGGGTGCGATCGTGAAAAAGGGTCTCTTCAGTCGACCTGTTTTGCATGCTACACTGCCGGATTACATTTTGCCCCTGGCTCACATCCTCGTCAGAGTTTCTCAGTTTTAAAATGCGTAGTTCCGCAACGACGTTTGCGTTAAAGTCGATCGGAGCAACACGTGTTGTGGTCAGCTGTGCACTTTCCACGTTATTTCAAAATTCTTTATCACATACGTGTTATTATTTAGGCTATCTGAACATTTGTGTATTTTTTCTCTAGGTTATTCTAGTTAAATAAAAGTATTACCGAAATTCCCTTTATCCCTGTAATATACACGAAGTGTCAGGCAATGAACATTTAATTCATTTGGTAAATTCTTTGTATTAAATTTTTTTAAAACAGGTTTCAAGACTGTTACCCTCCTTCTGTTACCAAATGGCCTCTAAAGTGTATTCGGAAGAACAGCTTAACTACTTCCGGGTTTGTTACATAGCCACTGACATACTACCCCCAGCTTTACGATTACTGTTCAAGCAGGAATGGGACAATCGTTACAAGACAACAGTTGGTGAATGGAACGACACGCCTCAAAATGGCCTGGACTTTAAAAACGGTGAGTCTGCAGATAATCAATCAAGAAATGCCGAACAGTTACTCACAATGGTAAATGGAAACAGGGCGCAGTGGGATTGTACTATGCTATTTTATGCCATCCTGCATTCTGATTCTATCAGACCTCGACTGAGTAAACTGATCAGAAAAAACGTTCATAAACTCAGAGAGTTTCGAAATAAATTCTACGCTCACAGGACAGAAGGTCAGTTCTCAAATGCAGACTTCAAAACCACCGTGGCAAAAGTGGAGAAAGCATTCCGAGCTCTTGGCCTATCTACTGTTGAAATCCAAACAGTAAGTAAGCAGAAAAGTTTTCCAACCGATGAGTTGCAAAATGTGAAGACAAGTAATCAGAAACTTACTCAAGACCTTGAGACGAAAGAGGCGGAACTTCAAGAGAACAAAGACAGGCTAAAAACTTCTGAAGAACAAAGCAAGGTGTTTGAAGAGCAACTACAGCGCGAAGTAGAGCCATTTTGCGTCCTTCCACCCAAACCTCCCCATGTGATCGCAAATCGCGATTTCCACGTTGAGAACGTAACACAGAAGCTGTTAAACTTAAGGAAGGCTAACGAGAACGCTTTAAGTTATTGTTATATTTCAGGCAATCCTGGGAGTGGCAAATCCCAGCTGGCTGGACTAGTTGGTGAGAAATACTACAAAGAAGCCAGCAAAGACACAAATGCTCCGTCATTTGTAATGACCTTAAGTGCTGAAAACCCAGAAGCGCTTTTAACATCATACCTGTCACTGGCAAGAAAAATGCACTGCCCCGAGTTTACTATGAATACCACCGAAAACTCCAAGGATCTAAATGATGAACGGAAAATAGCCATTATCAAAGATTTAATTGCGACAAAAATTCACCTTTACTCATCTTGGCTCTTAGTGATTGACAATGTCACAAATCTTCCTTGGATAGGTCAGTTTCTTCCTGAGCGTGGAAATGAGCAGTGGGGCAAAGGCCAGCTGCTAATCACAACGCAAGATTGTACCTGTATGCCTCCAGATAGTTCCTTCATAAGCAAAGGCATGGAGCCTGCTGATGCTATTTGCCTTCTAACCGAGCTCTCTGGAATCACTGACAATGACATGGGAAAAAACGTAGCCCACGCATTGGATTACCAGCCACTTGCACTAGCCAGCGCAGGAGTGTACGTGAGAAAGGTGCGAAATACCAATCCAAACTTTGGCTGGGAGGGGTACTTAGAAAAACTAGAGAAAGGCAAACGTGAACTCACTGAAAAGGAACTTGTCAATGTAAACAATATCTACCCAAACTCTATGACTTTAGCGACCAAGATAGCTCTTGAAACGGTAATGGATTCTGATGAAATAATGAAGCACGCTTTTACTTTTCTTGCATTTTGTGCACCAGAGCCACTGAGGTTAGACGTGTTAACCACTTACGTTGTAAGTGCTGATGAAGAATTGGATGAAGAGGAAATAGGCATTCAGATTCAAGGGTCCTCTTTGTTGCTAATCGAAAAAGAGGATGATGTCAACATTCGTTTGCACAAGGTGGTACACGATATTGTCAAGCGTTTAGTTAAAGACCAAATGGAGGCTAATGAACGTGCCCGCGTTGCTTGTGTCGCAATAGGGTCATGCAGTCAGTATATTCATAAAGCAATACCAGAGACCCTGCAAAGTCAGGATTCCGTCGTTGGAAGCAAACACATTGTTCCACACTTAAAAACTCTAGCTGAAGGAATTACAAACATTATCTCTACTGAAGAGAAATTCGGTCTCATCAAAAACACTATTCTAAATATATACAATCCTATATATAACTTTGAGACGCTTGCTCAAGTTTGCTGGTTACATAGCGAATACGTGTCAGCAATGAATTTTTCCAGTGTAGCTTTAAAACTCATTGAAGACAACACGATAAGGACAGGGCCTGACCATGTTGAGCGGTTCGTGCGTATATACCATATGATGGGTCTCGTGCATTGGCACTTGGGTGACTATCAACAGGCCAAGGAGTATTATGAACGTACCCTGTCAATACAACTGAATATGCTCGGACCCGACCATGTTGACGTCGCGGTTACGTACTATAACATGGGCCTCCTACATAGGGACTTGGGTGACCATCATCAGGCCAAGGAGTATTATGAACGTGCCTTGTCCATACGACTGAATAAGCTTGAATCCGATCATGTTGACGTCGCGCGTACGTACCATAGCATGGGTATCCTACATATGGGCTTAAGTGACCATCGTCAGGCCAAGGAGTATTATGATCGTGCCTTGTCCATACTACTGAATAAGCTTGGATCCGATCATGTTGTCGTCGCGTGTACGTACCTTAACATGGGTATCCTACATAGCGACTTGGGTGACCATCATCAGGCCAAGGAGTATTATGAACGTGCCTTGTCCATACAACTGAATAAGCTTGGATCCGATCATGTTGTCGTCGTGCGTACGTACCATAACATGGGTATACTACATAGCGACTTGGGTGACCATCATCAGGCCAAGGAGTATTATGAACGTGCCTTGTCCATACAGCTGAATAAGCTTGGATCCGATCATGTTGACGTCGCGCGTGCGTACCATAACATGGGTATCCTACATATGGGCTTAAGTGACCATCGTCAGGCCAAGGAGTACTATGAACGTGCCTTGTCCATACAACTGAATAAGCTTGGACCCGACCATGTTGACGTCGCGTTTACGTACCATAACATGGGAATCCTACATAGCGACTTGGGTGACCATCATCAGGCAAAGGAGTATTATGAACGTGCCTTGTGTATACTACTGAATAAGCTTGAACCTGATCATGCCAAGGTCACGGAATTGTCCCGTTTATTAGCTGGTGTGCAACGTGTTTTGGATTCCCAGCAGCAGGCGCCTGATCATCATGACCTTACACAGTTGAATCAGCCGCAAGAGCGTGGACCGGATCAAACTGATTTCGAATTTGCTAATTGCAAGAGGCGTCGCTAAGATGACTCTTCACTCCTCTTAAAATAATGTTGTTGATAACCTGTTGCGTCGTTTTTTGCTTTTAACGAAACAAATAACTGCAGTTTTGTAGAATTTTAGCATACGCGATATTTATAGTCACAAGCACTTGTCTCAGGTCACTTGTCATAAACACAAATATATATTAATATATCAATTTTAAGCCTACTTTTGGTATAGAGTTATACAGAGAACAGTTTTGATTAACATATAGATGAGCGATTTTTGAGATTTAGTCCGTGGAATTTCGGTTTTGTGAAGGTTAGACATGTTTAATTTGACGATGCTAAAGTCTTCTTTCATTTCTTTAAAAGTTTGTACCAATAAAAGATGTTGTTTTACTTTAAAAAACTCATTAATAATTTATGAGCTAAACAACCTAGCACATCCCCTAAAATCCGTCTCGAGCTCGTGTTTTAAACCCCGGTAAAACACTGTCAAACTAAAAAGCCTGCGGGCGGCATTTGATTTCAGTCTCAATGGAGTGCGGAGTGAACACAGCCGTTTTTAGTTTCGTTACACAAAGTTCCTTCCCACTAACGGCTGCTGAAAATCGAACCACATTCCTTTCCTTTTGAGTTTGTGGTCTAACGAACAAACCAATCATGTATAAGAAACTTGACAATACGTGAGCCGCAGGGCGCTAGGAGCGAACACGCTTCTTAGTTTTCGACAAATCAATCAATCGTCGCTGAATTTCGATGGCCTCTGTGTGTGCAAGCAACGAAAAGGTTATTTGCAGAAACGTTTGTTTTAAGCGGTTAACAAAATTCCAAGTGAAAAAAAAAAGGTTTGATAGGCCTACAAGACTCTTACCAGGATCGGTAGGTTCTTTTTAACGTGCATATTTAGCCTGCGTGGCAGGCGCAAAAAGGGAAGGAGAGGTGGAGAAAAGCACCCTCCCTTTTTTCCTTTCTCCCTATCCCAGGCTATGCATATGTATGATGAATTTCATGTGCCGGATGTGCTCATTGTGTTGTTGTGCATGTGAAGACTGTGAAGATTAAACTCTCAGTGGTACTGATTCTCCTGTCGATAAGCGATTTCCCAAAACTATACCCGGCACCTTTATAAGCACATCCATGTTGTGCATCATATTTGCTCGACTTGTTGTTGCTGCTTATCTCAAAAATTTTGAAAGGACTCGACAACTACAACACTACTCTAATTGATTGCTTGTTTTCACGCGACGATTTTGATTGTTCTGTCATTCACACATGGGGCACCGATAAAAGCAAAGCTATGATTGGAGGAGTCACCATACTGCAAATGTGGCACGAACACCTTCCAGAAAATGGGAGCTGAATTCTAATTGGCTCATCGCGGGAAAGGAATGTGTTTCGATTTTCAGCAGCCGTTAGTGGGGAGGAGCGTTGCGTGACGACACTAAAAACGGCTGTGTAGCAGACTAAGTGCGGGGCTGATTGTATCTTGCTTCACTGATATTCTTTATTTAAAAATTTCAGCCTCATTAATATTCTTTATATAAAAAATACTAATAAGGATAACATTTTATTTCATTGCACGTGACCTATGAATATTAATTATCAGCACAGCAACTTACACAACAAATGGTGGGTGAATACTTAATGTTCTTTGAAAATAACACACGCAGTAACTTTACTACTGCAAAAATTAAAACTTTGTTCTTTCACCAATTTAATCAGCCAAAAGTTCAGTGACACAGCGGGAGTATTGGCTATAGCAGTGTCCAAGCGTTGTACTCAAGACTTGCCAACTTGCCGAGTTTTTTGAACGGCTTCCTTGAAACGTAGTTATTAGAGGAGACTGGATATGAAAAGCGGCAAACATCAATGATAAAAACAACAGTGCTGCAGTTTATGTTGGACGCACCCTGAAAGTGCACAATCCTTTGTTTTCTGTTGGCAAATTGTTACGGAATAAATTAATGCAACGTTTTTACTGGTCAATACAATCAAAATGATAGGAATTCTTTTGAACGTTGTGCACTTTCAGGTCCACAAAAAACATATAACAAAGGAGTCTGATGGGTTTTATAACCATTCCACTCAATTAACTATGCTTGAAATAAGCTCTTCTATAGTTAAGATATTGTTCCTTTTGAACCTGGTGCAATAATAAAAAAATGTTTCAGGTACTCATTTTCCAGGCTTAATCATCGGAGTCTCAAATAAAGCTATATGGAGGAAGACAACACCATGCATAATGTTAGATTTATATCATCTTGAATAATAAGCTAATATCCCCGGGAGAAAAAAGAAACAAAAAATGATTTCAGATGAAAAAAGAAAGAAGGAAAGGTCAATAATGTACGATCAAGAGACGTTTCTATAATTTTCAATAACCTGTTCCAGGCTCTAAGATAGTGGTAAAAAGACGTTCTGTAACAAGAAATGCGAAAAAAGCGTGTGGGCTGGGGAGAGACAGGGCCCCCTTTCCCAAATCGCGCGCATTCTATTTTCGCTTTGCTCGTTTTAATACGTTCCTGCTATACTATCTGAGAGCATGGCACATGCTAAATTTTCACGAGAATTCTAAGAAGGAAAAAAATCGAATATTATCCAACACTCAATAAAACTAATTGAAAAGGTTAGCTTTACTATTTAAGTTGAGATCCACTTCCAAATTGTTATCCGTGGCAAGAGACGAAAGTAAAGGACCGATTGTTTATTACGTCCCAGTGGGGTGGGGGTGGGGGGCGGTCACAAAAGTGTGATGTATCAAAACGTTACCCCCCCCCCAAAAAAAAAAAAAAAAAAATTTACATATGAAAACTGTACCTCCCTTCTTGGCAATAACAATTTTTATAATGCACCCCCCCGCCTCCAACCCCTTCTAGACCAAGTCTCTTCTTCCATCCTTAGGCATTGATTTCATAAGCTACAAGATGCCGGTTGTCAGCAGCGTAGCGTGAGATTTTGAAGGTGCACGCAGGGAAAAAGTTAGCGCGCCGAAGGCGCCTCAAACCTGAGGAGTCTGGGTGCATGCTCCCCCAGAAAAGTTTTAAATTAAAGGTCTCGGAAATGCTATCCCCTGCATTTTCTGCAGGACATTTTCAGTAAATAAAGGCGAAGGAAAATGCAGCAATTAGTTGTTTATTTTACCCAACTCTAGTGTTATCGGTAAGGTAGATGCGCAGTGTTTACGGCAAAAAAGGGTAAAACAGTGACGCCATCAAGGAGGTTATAAGCAAAGGGCGAGATGTGTACCCTTCGGCAAACTCTTTTTTATAATGCCATCAATATTACTTACGTCGTTGTGCTCATTTGCAGAATTGCAAGAGAACTCGATCTGTCATCTGTCATCAGTGGTCCTTTGTAAGGGAGTTTGCAGTCTCTTCATACCGTTGAGGCTACGCTCAGCTGTGTATGTTGACACAGGATAAGTCAACAAAGTTACGATAGCTACTTATACTCCAGGACAGAATTGGAGTTGGCTTTTTCTAAAGTCTCAACCAACGTCTGTGGCTTCACATTCGGACCCATTTCACTCCACTTAATCAGTAAAAGGATAAAGGAAATACTAACACAAAAACACCAGTATGCAATGCTTTCAGCAGCCTGAATTTCATCCGATTACTTCGAGTCGTTATTACTCTCCCTTACTGAGGGAGTAATAACGACTCGAAGAAATCAGATGAAATTCAGGCTATGCTTTCAGAAAATAAAATAAATTCTATATATTTTTCCAGATTTCAACTGTATGCATAGGCATATGTGCGTACATGCACACTAGCATTCCTCGTAGGAGAAATAGCTGATAGGTTCCTGAGCCAAGCCTTACACGGGTAACATATGCATTTTGTTGCTGACAAAGAACCGCCAAAGCGTAGGATTTGTGTCTACTTTTGAAGGAAACGTAGATTTACTTCAATCATAATATACATCTGTAGTTTGACAACTTTTACAGAAGGCCAGTCCTGTGTCTTAATATTTCGATCCCCTTCACATTTGTCCATTTTTAAAATTGACCCCCTAAAATCGAGCCTCTTAGAAAATTGTACCCCCCTCCAAACCTTCCCTCCCCCCGCCCCCGCCCCCGGGACGTAATAAATGATCGGTCCCTAAATAGTTTTTGCGCGTGCACAGGGGATTTTTTTTTAACAAAACTAGAACATGTTTTGAGGCCACTGACACAATAAATATCTTCATTTTCATTCAGATTTCGAGAACATCAGTGTCCTGATAACGCGAAAGTTGAACTAATATTTATGGGTAAATATTTCATTGCAGCATAATCATTTCATGTTTTCTTTGTTCAGAGCTCGTACAATGTAGATAGTTTTTTAGGACTTCATGATTCGTACGAGCCCTGTTTGCTTAACCTAAACCTAAAGCGCAGTTTCCATTTCGTTTGCGCCGCCTCAAGCCGCTGTTTTCAGGCGAACGAGACGATCATAGGCATATAATTCTGACGTGTTGGGGAGTAATCGGGACAATTTAGCGAACTATTTCCAAAACAACGGCTTTGAGGAAAGAATCCCCTTCCCTCACTTCAATGTTGCTTCCTACAAACGCCCAGGGATCAGGCTTTCTGTTTAACACACAACATTGCTTCCAGGGGGAGGGGGAGAGGGAAGAATCTGTACAGCTACGATGCTCCCAAAAATGCTCCCCAAGTATGCAATTTTCTAAACAGTTTTGTCCAAGATTGTAGCTGGTTGCCTTATAACGAAACCAGGCTTTACCTTGACGGCTTCGTAAATTTTATGAAGCGGTGCCGCTAAGGTGATAAATGTTTCATGGAGCTTGTGCATGACATCAGAGAGATCTAGAAAAAGGTGAAGTTGAACAAGGGCTAAGACGTTCAATTAAAAGCCCAAGTTAACAACAGGAAATAGAAAAAAAACCAATGAACCCGTTCATGCGACTACTCGAAGGCCAAACAATCTGGCAGCATTAGTGAGGTTTTGAGGGGCTTTCCTGTTTGGGGGGGAAACAATGTGGTCGTAGTTTGTCACTGAGGATACCACAGGGACGGAGGCAGGTGTCCGCGTTACTGCATTGTCCTTGTTAAAAGGCAGGAATTGTGTAAATTGGCATCTCTGGAACCAATTGATACAGAGATGTCCGTATTGTAGAGGTAGAGATTCTCTCGAACTAATAGAACTCTCCCTGATATACCGAGGTGCCCGTACTATAGAGTTTTTCGCAGGGAGAGGTTTTACCAGAGTCAAAGGGACAGACCAAAGACACAACTGTCCGCAGTACAAAGGTGTCTGCATTATAGAGGTAAATACTGTAAGATGTTTGGGGGAGGGGAGGGGAGGTGCTTATATTGAGGAAGTCTACACTACATTTCTCAATGAAGAGAAGTAAAGACGAAGGCGAAGGGGACGGCAACGAGATCGACAAAAAAATTAATAGGTTTCACAAGCAAAACACCCTCTGCACGTGCATGATACCTTCGGTACGTTTCTTTGCTGCCACTGTACGTGACGTAAAATTTGCTGATGCGACGCTTTATGGAGGAGGTAAACAGAGGAGGGGGATTTCTTATTTCTCGTCCTGAACTTAGGTCAGGTCTGTCGAATTCGACTCCAGGAAATCTCAACTAACTTGATATTGAGCGAGTTGAAATCTGTAGTCTGTTCTTGATAGGAGGTCTATTGTCTTTCGCGTCTTTTCGATCTATTGTTGGGGGAAATCGGAAATGTCTTAGAACGAGGCTCGGGTGTGGTCGGAAGCCTTCGGAGAAGGCTCGGGTGCCTTCGGAAGGGGGTCGGAATTATGTTAATGAGGGATGATGTCATGAGGCAAGAAGAAAAGACACTTGAGTAGTTATTATACTAAAGACGGAAGCGAACTTATGTGTGTAATCGGTTGAGTCAACTCACACATGTGGGAAAAGAAGTGTCCCAGCCTGCGCAGTAACAAAAAACATTGTGAATAAATTTGTTTCATCAAATTACAAGTATTATAAAGTCAGAGAAAAGTCTGGAGAGATACTGGAATAAAAGTCGATCAGCCAGTCAAGAAGAAGTCCATTTACCAATAAATCGAGAATGACTGGATTTCCTTGCGTTCCATAAACTGGATATTGGTACAATGGAATGGAAGGACCGTAATAGTCGCGCAGTAAATCTAAACTGAGAGCGATTCTTGCATCGTTGAATTTCTTTTCATGCTTGTTCTCTGTCACAATCATATCAATCAAGAAGAAAAGGTGTGTTTAAGAAATATTGCTTGAAGATAAAGGATTGTGAAATAGTCATTGACGTAAATAAGATGGCGACTAATCCCCGAAAACAAAGGGCAAATGAATTGCGAAATAAAACCGAAATGTTCAAACGTACCGAGTATTGGTGCTTGGTTTTTCGTCTGAGACAGTGAGGACAACCGTAAAAGCGAGGATAAGGTTTGTTTTCCATAGCAGAAGAAAAAGGTCTGTAGCCGCTTGAAAACGAAAATGCCACGGACATTGCAATAGATGTGCGAAGGCAACTAGACTGTTCACAGTCCTCTATTTTTCCGTAAGATCGTCGAGATCGAGCGCTCTGCGTTACGGGTCGCCATCTCGCATGAGTGTCAAAACTACTTAGGGGGCGGGGGCGGTTTGGGAGGAAGCGAGAAAAATAGAGGGACTGTAATAACATCACTGCAGCTCGCGTTCGGGAGGCGTGACAGGAATTTCACGCCTTTTACCATTCATTAATTAAGAAACTCCGCTGGTGATGAAAAACATGCCAGACACATTTAGCATCTATTTAGCGTGTTTACAAATATCTCCGTTCGAAACAGTGATTTTATAATGTTTCTGGGTCATTCCTCGAAATGAAATCAGCAAACATGCACAAGGAAACATGTTCCTAATCAAAATATCAAAAATCATTCGTGTGTTTACGCAAGATGTGCCTTATGGTATGAAAGCGTACGTTTTATGGAAACGTTGACTTGTCAACGACTTGTCAGTGTCGGCAACTGAAACTAAAGCTGTTATCAACGCAAATTAACTTCTATTGTCTAATGACCAATTAAACGCCTGCGTTGCTGGTACAACGCGCTCCGTGAACGCAAGCTGCAGTGATGTTATTACAGTCCCTTTATTTTTCTCGCCACCTTCCCCCCTTCACCTAGAGCTATAATCCCCGACGCCCGCCCCCTCGGTACATTTGAAAATCAAGATAGCCGTGGCGGTAAGACGCAGTATACCTAAACGATCTCACGAAAAAATAGGGGACTGTGAACAGTCTAGAAGGCAACAGGGAAGGCGGGTTAATTCTTCATTCATTTTTGTCCTTCCGTCATTTGTCATGAAACATCGGGTCCAGAATATAATGATTACTTGCACCTCGAAAGGTAGCAGGTTGCCGAACGGCTTGTTTTTTGGGTCTACTAAACCCTTGTATTTTATTGCTTCGTTAGCAAAAACGGCACAACAGAGCGTGTCTTGCCATGTGCTCTATGCAAATGCTAGGTGTGTGAAAAACACAAGGGAATAGGCTACACCAATCGAGACTAAAAAAGGCGCTGGGGAATTGAAATTAACCAATAAAAGAGATTAGGCAACATTTAGAAAACTAAAAGAAGCTAAAACGAGGCTCAGGTGATCATCGGAAGGGGTCGAAAAGAGTCGGAAATAAGAAGGAGAGACACGTGAGAGTAGTCAGTAAAACATATGACGCAGTATGCAATGAAAGGAATAAAAATATGTAATGTGTAAAAATATCAAACGCAAAATTACATGTTTAAAAATATCAATCGCAAAATTACAAAATAAAGGAAAGGGCAGCTGGTAAACGAGAATATTTTGTCTCTTGCCGTGTACTTTTAATTCACAGAGCTGTATCTCTGGATGAGCCTGTCTAAATAACTGTAAAATATGGGCCAATCTTGCATCATATAGCTTATCTTCGTTTGCCAAAGCGACAATCATATTAATCTATAAGAAAAAGAAAAAATCTTAGTGGTAAGCATGAAAAAAAATCTTGCATCATATAGTTTACCTTCGTTTCCCATAGCGACAATCACATCAATATAGAGTGTTTTCACTCACGTGGCCAGCATCTATGTAAATTTATTGGAACAAAAGAAAGCGTTTGCATAAGAAAAGAGTTCAACTCCCACAGGACTGGTTTGGGACACCAACATGGCCGCCGTTTCATTGTTTTGGGACACCAATATGGCCGCCGTGACGTCATGCGAAAACACTCTATTCTTGGTTTGCAACCACGTGACAAGGCGGCCATGTTGGGGGACAAAACAAAAGAATATTTCCTCGAAAAATTTACATGAAAATAGAGTTTAGTTCCCAGAGGAGAGAAATGCTTTTGTTCTTGACCACCAACATGGCCGCCGTGACGTCACGTGCAAACCAGCAATACAAGGAAAAGAAATAATCTTAGTGGTAAGCAAGAAATAAAACTGAACGGAAATAGATGAACACACTTACCGACACTTGTTGTGTGTTCCTTCTGAAACAGTGAGGACAACGGTAAAAGCGAGGATAAGGTTTGTTTTCCATAGCAGAAGAAAAACGTTTGTAGCCGCTTGAAAACGAAAATGCCACGAACATTGGAATACCTCTTCGAAGGCAACAGGGAAGGCGGGTTAATTCTTCATTCATTTTTGTCCTTCTGTCATTTGTCATGAAACATCGGGTCCAGAACATAATGATTACTTGCACCTCGAAATGTAGCAGGTTGCCGAACGGCTTGTTTTTTGGGTCTACTAAGCCTTTGCATTTCATTGCTTCGTTAGCAAAAACAGTGTGTCTTGCCATATGCTCTATGCAAATACTAGGTGTGTGAAAAACACAGGGGAATAGGCTAAACCAATAAAGTTGGAAAAAGTCGCAGGGGAATCCAAAAAGCACCAATGAAAGAAAAGCCAACAGTTAGAAAAAAAAAAGAAGCATGAAATTTCCCTTATTTCGCTTTACCGTTGTACCTTGTTTCTTAATCGAAAATGATGCCCCTTCAAGAACTAAGTCTGAAAGCTGTGCCAAACACAGGGGAGCAAGCCAGAAAGGTTTTGCCGCCATGGCATATGGTACACATTGCCCTTGAAGAACGGGAATTCAATGAGATGAGCGACAGGTTCAGAGAGGAACACAAACTTCGTTTTCGGTACGTAGTCATTGAATTGCGTGTGTTAGAAGACTTAAACTGGACCCTGCCCTTGTTTCCCAGGGGACCCTTGGGAACAGAAGAAAGTGGCCATTGTAGAGAGGATGAAACATAAGTGAATGTATGGACTGCCTGCCAAAAATTAAAATAGCCGTTGGAGAGAGGTGGCCGTTATACAGTGGAGCCTCCACTTACAGCCTCGTCTCTACAATGGTCACTTTCTTCTGTCGCTAAGGTGGCTGTTGTAGAGAGGTTCAACTGTAGTTTTTGATGAACGACAAAAAAGGTAGGGCTTAAAGGAGCTGTGGCTAGCATTAGATAACATCGATAAAGTAAATCAAAATTCAAACAAAGGGAACCTTCACAAAATTGAGTGAAATATTTCAGTAACTGCTCAAAACATGAAACGAGGATAGAACTAACACAGCAAATAAAAAAAGAGAACAAACTTAAGACGTGGGCAACAGATGGCAATTATCGTTTTTGAAAAAGTGCTAGCATAACAAAAGTTCGTTTTTGTGTTTTGTACCGTTTGATATAATGCCTGGGAGACATATTTGTTCGACATGAACCTGTGATGTTGCCATTCACAAGTAATTTTTGAAGTTCCACAGTAAATAAGAACAAGTAATTGGCAAAATTAGAGAGCTAAGCAAAAGCGTTTTGGAGAGACACACGTCAACCGGAAGTGAAGAGTACTTTCCCGTTTTAATATGCCTTGACGCTATAAAATTTGTATTGCTGAGTTTCTTTACACTTGTAGAGATGATTTAACTGAAAATTTTGGCAAAACCACTGCTCAGGAATGTAAAAAGTCCACTTCCGGTTAACGTGCGTTGCTCAAAAACCCCTTTGCTTAAGTTTCCTATTGACAAAATGAACTAGACAGTCGTGACACAGCCCCTTGAAAAATATTATTATAACACAGTCTAACTATTTTGCAAAACAAAAAAGAAAAAGAAGGAAACTCAGGTAAGCGGACAGCTCTACTTCCGGCAGCCTTGACAAACCCTGTTTGAAATCACCGGAAGCAGTAATTCCTACGCACATGGAGGTGTTCAATTTAGTCTCTTTCTTGGTTTCTAATGAATTTAATACAGTCAACCCTGTATTGTATTAAAACTGCCCTGTATATAGCGGTCACCCTGTATATTAAGGTCACCGGACAACTTCCCAAAATTTCCAGTTGCCTTAATTATATTTTCTGCAAAGTTGACCTGTATATAGCCGTCACCAGCCGTGTATATAACGGTCACCTTAATGCCATTTCCGAAGGGTAACTGTTGTACGAAGGTTTGGCTGTATTTTGTTTCTCTCTCAGCGACAGTTTTGTTATGAATGGAGGGCAAAGAGTGACATACACTGAAGGTTTTCAACAGTTTCATACAGGCAAATATTAATTTGTTTAAATTCTTTTTTCCTTATTAGCCTTTTCCTCACTGCAGTAATAATAACAGCACAGCAGATTGACACAGGCAGACTACCCTCTGTTGTGTGGCCATGGTTGCTCCTAATTGAAATCCGACGGTGGCCAGTCAGCTGTGCATCGACCCTTCCTGCATTGAGTGTTCCATTGAGCAAATGCAAGGAAATGAGGTGAAGGCATGCAATATCTGACAATTTCTTACATTAATTAAATCACTTATGTATTTGACTTTCTTCCCAAGCCTTGACTTGGTGCCTTTTTTCACAGACATGTGACTGGAAATGTCCATTGCAGAAATGCTACTTTTCCTTTTTAGCAAAAATCAAGTTACCAGGTACACCCCTTTTAGACTTATAAAAAGCCTTTAAAACTTTAAAATAAATAGCTTTTGTTTTACCTCATGTGTTATGATCAGGAAGTTCAAGAAGAATATCACCAAAGAGGGCTGTGTTCTCTAAGACATTTGCCAGAGCTGTTAAAAAAATGGGTATTCTTCATCAAAGACAGTCAACTGGTCAAGATATACCTAAAGAATAATTCCCCTCAACTTGAAATATTTCTGCTGCTTCGACCCGAGCTCGATTTGCTCGGCTGTAAAAAACAAACATAAAGGACTAGCGCTAACTGGATCAATTAACAACTTTAGTCCTTCTGACATGACAGTTGTGTTCAAAAATGAAAGCTTAATTCACTAAGATTTTTAAAACTACCAACCATCAATAGGCCACTAATTGCATCAAATTAAGAGCTCACATGACCAATGCTTCCTTTTTCAAAACAATGAGTTGGAATCTTGCTGAATACCAAAAACTGACAGTGCACATAAAAATTGCACACCGAATTTGAGAGGAAACACATTTAAGGAACATATTTTATGGAACCTTGATTTTTTTAACAAAAGAAATTGATTTGTATTGGCCGCCATGTGGCCACAACTACTTTCTCCTTGCTTTTGCATCTTGTTACACATTAAATGGTTTAACACTCAAATGTGCTGTAAACGTTACCACATCATGTTTTTAACATTTGAAATCCTTGAAGTTTAAGTGCAAAATTTGTGTTCAGAAAGAGATATTCATAATTTTATAATTCACTTTTTAGTCACACGTGACCAGCTGCGATCTTACTCATTTTAAGAAAATGGTGCAGGGTTTGAAAAACCAAATCACTACTGTTTAAAATTGTAATGATTCACTATAATCGCGATTTTTCAAAGGTAAAATCATATATCACTTACATTTTTATAAAAACAATATCACATAATGACCTCTTAGTGCAAATTATGGTCTATAACACAGGTCGTCTTCTAGCCAGGTCACCCTCTGTGCTTGTTCTGTGAGAAATGCTTGTCCTGGGATCCTGACTGACTGTTACTTTAATGACTCTTGCATCCTGTAAAACCTGAATAAAAAAACTCCAGTTCATAAATATAAAGACTTATCAGTTGTAATTCAAAATGAAATTTGTATTGGAATGATAGAATTACAGACTTAATCTTTGCCTTTAAAATGAAATAATTCTGACAGAGGTCAAAATGATTTCAGCCTAGTTTGTTTCTCAATTGCCTTTGTCTCCCTCCCATTAGCCTAATCATAATGACAGAAACAAAAAAGTTCCCTAATCCTAGCCTAGTTAAAATTAATACTACAGTACTATCTTTTCTGACCAATGATTAGAAATACTGTAGAAAGAACGAAATTGAGAATTCATCAAAGTACATTGAAATAATTTTAACTTAAATTTCATTTTATTTCAATCACTTTAAGTTTTATTTTGAATATTAAAAAAAAACACATGGAGCTGCATGCTATTGCAACTGATTGTGAACTGACTACATAATTTTACTGTCATCAAGAGATAACATAGCCTCTTACACAGACGTCCTTAGGGATTCGTCACCCATTCCTTCCTTATGGACCGTGGGGGTGGAAGGGGTGATGAATGCCTACACACATCTGCGTGGGGAGGCTTATTAAGATAGAGAGCACCAGGCTTTGCTTGGTTTAAAACAGTTATTATTGATTGTGATACATCTGGGAGGTTTGGGAAGACAGGTGAGAATTCCCTTCCCGCATCTTCATTTTACCAGTATTTGTTTAGAACAGTGCCATTACATTTGTACTCTATGCCCAATCTCCTAGCGTTTTTGAGATCAAAGATGGTAGCTACTGACAAATGTACTGAGTGTTTGTTTGACTAAAATATTAAAGCACGTGCCCTGCAGACTGCTTCATTGGGGATACTACATCTAATCCAATGGTCAACCCCTCTAACCCAAGAGAACCCTGATTTTATTAAGAAGTCAGGTTATTTGCTGGGTGCTCGAGCCCTCACTCACGAGGGTGGGTAGAAAACAAAGACGTAAGACCTTAGACCCAAAAATGAAGACCACCCTCAAAATCACTTATAAATATCCAGAAACGGGTATCTCGACCTTAGATGTGTAAGAAACAACAATATCTTCAATTATACAAAATTTCGACCAGGGTCTTCGTTTTCTAAACAATGTATGACTGTGTAGAAAATGACTCCTGACGATTCTTAATCATACAAAATTTCGACCAAGGTCTTCCTTTTCTACACAAGCCCCTGGTGTGTAGAAAACGAAGACTCCCCTCAAAATCACTTGGAAACGGCTGGACACTGCTTTTAACAACTTCTAGACACTAAAGGAGTGTAAGAAACAACACGGCTCATTACGATTTTCAATTATACAAAATTTCTACCGCGGTCTTCGTGTAAGTTTTTTGTGGAAGCTGCTCCTTTGCTGTAAAGTGTTCAAAGTCATGTCTTCCGTGATAGCCATCAAAATGCCCCATTCCATGACATTAAATAACCGTGTGTGTCACTTGGAGATGTTAGAGTTGTCAGGGGGTTAATGTCCAGCCTTGTTTCCATCAGCGTCAACATTTTTATCTGAAAAATACGAGTCTTAAGTCTCTGCTCGCAGTCACGTCTTTATTACTGACGATAGAAATGTTTCTGAGTTCTTATTATGGCCAGTTTGTGCATGAACGAGAAAACACATTTTGTGTGAATATTCTTTGTTCTTTGAGCCAAGTATTTTGTATGTGAAATCATATTACAACTTCACTCGATAAACTTGTATTGAAATAACTTTGTACCGAAAAAAAACCTGTAACCCGTGTTAGTACCTGCTGTTTTACAAAATCTTAATAAATGAAAATCACACACACTCCAGCCACTTATTTCAGTGTCCTTC
Source organism: Porites lobata (assembly GCA_942486035.1). NCBI lineage: Eukaryota > Metazoa > Cnidaria > Anthozoa > Scleractinia > Poritidae > Porites > Porites lobata. The sequence continues at coordinate 1,799,635 of CALNXK010000044.1, forward strand.
GGAAAAGCCCTGCACAGAAGAGAAACACTTCTCCAATAAAATTCTAGACTCTCCACAGCTCTTCAGTTCTACTCTAAACATCACAAGGAGGGATGTGAGAAACTGCAACGAGTGCAAGCACAAGGGAGAGTTGTCCTAGGAAAAAGAAAGGTCTTACATCTTCCCCTTTAAATATTGAATCCACTTACTACGGACACTTTCTGTGGTCTCCTAAGTGTTTGTGTTAACAAGGTTTGACTGTACCACAAGTTTAATGAGTATTATCATGATGAATTCTACAAAGTAAAACTAAAATGAAACAGAAACACTTTCCATAGAAAAGTCAATATATATTTAATTAGGAAAATATTACATACATTGTAAGATATGGATTTTGGATTTCTTCTGACATTAAATAACCACGTCACTTGGGAGATCTTAATGTTGTCATGGGTTTAATCGTCAGGAGCTGTGTTGTTTCTTACACTCCTTTGGTGTCTAGAAGTCGTTAAAAGCAGTGTTCAGCCGTTTCCAAGTGATTTTGAGGGGGGTCTTCATTTTCTACACACCGGGGGGATTGTGTAGAAAATGAAGACCCTGGTCGAAATTTTGTATAATTGAAGATATTGCTTTTTTTCACACATCTTTAAAGGTCGAGATACCCGTTTCTAGATATTTATAAGTGATTTTAAGGGGGGTCTTCGTTTATGGGTCTTGGGTCTTAGGTCTTCGTTTTCTACCGCACTCTCACTCAGGAACTTATGTCAAAAGTAGCATTTGTAAATTGGTACACTGATTACCTTAAATAATTTTTCAAGTACTATTTCGACCATCTTATACTGCTTGGAATAATCAGCAAGCTTTAGAATACTCTCTGCAGCAACGACTTGTTGAGCACGTTTTTCTTTAAAAATTGCACGATCTGCGAGCGAAGATAGGAAACTGTAACAATAAGCTCTAATAAGCCCGCTGTCTCTTAAAGAAGTTCTTATCAGGTGGAATATTTTTAGTTAAGCTTAATTATATTAAAAGCTTGCAAAAAAAGTACAGTAATTAGCACCAAAAGGATACAAACCAACATTTTCGGGTCTTTGATCGTGGAATTATTTTCTCCAGAAGTGTCTATATTGTTCCCAGACGTTGGAGTTTCAGCCAGAACAGAGCCCACAGCATAAATAACGAAAAATAAACCATCGAGTGGCGAGGGTTTCATCTTTTTTACGCTTTCTGAAATTGCTGATACAGACAGTGTACCATCTCCCTGGAAAAGATATAGCCTGGCCTCAACTCCATGTTCATAGAATTTCGCCCACCCTACACCCATTGACTTTTTCTTCAACCGCTGACCTGTTTGTAGCGGGTAAATGATCTCGTGATCGCGTGATCGATAACGTAAAGTCTACGTCCTAGACAGAATGTGCTTACGAATGAAATTTTGTGTTTGTAGCCGAACACCGATTCTATCGCGTTTTGTTGTCATTGTTCATCGAGAGCAGTTTTCCTTTTGGAGCTGAATATTGTACACGTAAGCGGTAAGTAATGTTTAGAATCTCCAATAAAGTAATCTCTCTCTCTCCCTCTCTAACTGCTTATAGATAACTAAACGTTGCATAGACGTCCTTCTGTAGTACTTCGCAGGTCAAACGAAAGTGGGCTTTTTGCATTCTAGGCCGTAGTTTTGCCCAAATTTTAAAGTAAGTCGTCTCATTAAGAGTAAAGAAACTTAGCAATACAATTTGGTAGCATCAAGGCATATAAAAAGGGAAGAAAACTTACTTCCGGTTGACGTGCGTGGCTCAAAAGTTCAAGCTCCCTAATGGTTTGTCAAAAACGTTGCATGACGTACCCTTTTCCCCTTTCCTTCTTGGTCCTCGGCTCCCCAATTTTTCCTTTCCCATCCCTACACGATAACTTTTTCCAAAGTATGCCTTCTTTTAAAATGACCAACATACGGTACTTCAGCTTCTGTCCGCCTTTTGATTTTTAAAGTTCTCTAACCATCGATCAGTTCCTCCCTTCTCGATTCGTTCGTTCTGTGTTCCGTCCACAAAATTCTTAGATGTGTAGTGATATTTGGCATAAATACCACGAGTGATATTTCGAAATTGTTATACGTAAAGTAGAGTGAAATTTGAGACAATTTGAAATATATCACGAGTGGTAGTTATGCCAAATGTACAAATTATGCTATTGTTTGTTTATACTACTACCCGCAAAGGTAATTTTCACGTGTAGGTATTTCAAATTAAGCTGAAATACCACTGCTCTAAGCCAATCAAATTGCATTTATTTTTCATGTAGTAGGATAAAAAAAAAGATTATTACAGTCAAACCAAGTCAAGCGTACCCCCTAAGATTCTATTAATGAATTGGTTATTTGAAAAATGAATCCGTGAGTCGTTCCCGTAACTGGTGTCAAATTCAAAGCGGCATTTCTGCATGCTTAATGAGCAGTGAATATTTTGCGAGAACTTCTCTGTATTTGGTCAGATTGGATATCTTTGAATGGATTAAGCTTCTTAGAAGACATTTACATCAATTTCAGGAAAATGGAGCAGGTAGAAATTTCATAACTGCCTCGCGTGTGAATTCACGGCTCATTACACATGCAAGAGTGCAGAGATCAATCTGAAATCTACAACTAGCAACGGATTCAACTTTTGAATAATAAATTCATTAATTTATTCTTGGGGGGTACGCTTGACCTGGTTTGACTGTAAGAGCGTGTCTCCGTAAAAACCGACCAGTGATTTTGGATCAAAAAATTAATTTTCCTTACATTCTGGGATATTAAAGCCTCCACCTTAGTAGTTGCAAAAATGCATTTCGTTTGACCGAAAGTGATAAATATATTTTTTTACGAATTTTTGAATTTCCGGGCGGTCAGCGCCGGAGCCATAGCCGTTCAAAGTGCGAAAATCGCTAATATTGACCGCGCTCTAGAAAACAAACACCTGGCTTAAAAAGACTGATTTTCTTTTCCGTATACAGATACACCACTGTAGATTTCCTAGCCGTATCACAGTTCCGAATTATTTGTTTATTTCCAACGGCAATGATTTTTTCCCCAGCACGTGTTTTCGGCTTTCCATCAAAACACGAAAGTAGCTCAACTTTGAGGGTAATTTTAAAAAGTGTGGCACCTGTCTGAGCTTCGCTATCTGTATGAATACAATCTAGGAATGATAATAAAACTCAACAAGGAATAACATTTTTGTGCTCTCCACGTTTTCAGAATAGGCCGCCGTTTGAATTTCCAGAAATTTCGTAAACCAGATAATTAACGAACACTCGCCTTGTCGATCTGCTTGTCAAAGTCCAACTTCATTTGATGGCTTGATGGGTCTTATCCAAGTTCTTTCACATTTTAAGGTTATTTCTTAATCATCTGAAACTATATTGGCCGTTGATTCCATGTCCTTTGTCCGTTTTAAGAAGTTATCTTGTTTATAAAATGGCAGTATCTGCCAGCGTGACTGGTTCGTGACACCGTCCTGAAAGGTCTTTTGCTAAAATTAGTTGGATGCAATCTTGCTCATTGAGATTACTCTTCAAGACATCGCGGGGAAATTTGTAGAGCAAATAAAACACTTTTCTTTGCAAATAAAACGCGATGAGTCGCTAACAAGGCGATTTAACCCAGTTCAGATTAAAGTTGAAATTTGCGTGACTTTTTGTATTTCATCCCCAGTCCTTCTGGACTGGACACAAATCAAACAAGGGGTAACATGGCTACTGATACAGTGAAGTGTTCTTTCTCGGGCTTCGGAAAATCTAGTTTTGGAGGTTTTCGAGGTTCGGATACAGTATGTAGGTTGCGAGAATGCCAGGAAGATATAACGATCCACTTGAAGACATGCCATCTTTCAAAACTATCTGGAATGATGGAGTACGAACTGATACTAGTCAGGGCGGGTCTATTCGATGTGCCAAAACACCGGCAAGAAGAAATGTTCGTGTGTCCAAAACACAGACATAATTTGGGTCGCAACTGGCGTCCGTTGAGGACATGTCGATATCCTCTTCATTCAGGAGCAAGGAAAAAGCTAAAAAATAATCATGTTATCAACTTGGAGATGTCCAAGAATATTCACGCAATTTTTGGAATCACAATTCCCATTGGGTCAGGTAAGCATTCTACTACACAATATTTTACGTTTTCCCTTTTTTGAGGAGCAACGATTGACACAGTTGGTTATTTCGTAGCCCTTGGAGTCTTTTGTGTGAGAGGTCTTGAGATTGATGTCCATGGCCAGGTGTGAGAAATTCTTTCCGTGTAGCTTCAAGTAGCTTAAATACCCGTAAAACGGAGTACTGATGAAGAGGGCGTTTAAAAAGGTTTGTCTTTCAGATAATGATGAAATGATCATTTCGAAGTACCGACGTATGTGAGGCGCCTTTACTTTTTAACTTTCAATAGAATAAAAGAACTCTTAAAACCAAGGTAAATGTCATGGTCAAGTTTTCCGAATTGTGTAACAAACTTTAAATCTAATTATAAATAAAGACTAAAAGAGAAGGTCGAGGGAATAACCATTCAACGTTGTTGTAAAACCTTGAAAGGGAATCGTTCCATAAGGTGTTTATTTTTCCGGCTATTTATATCATAACCAGTTATATTTTTTGGCAACAGTGCCACGATGTAAGTGTAGAAATCTTGGATTGAGTAAATAACAAGTATGAAATGAACATTCTTGTTTTACATTGTTTGGTCAAGCGCGTTAGTATAATTAGGACAAGTATATTTGTTACAACACAGACGTTCAAAAATACACAAGTATTCCTGGATTTTTGCGAGATTTAAAAGGTGCTTAGAATGTCTTTACAGGACTGTCTATTTTTTACGTTGATTCATAGCGTTCTATTTTTCAAAGTAAGAGATAATTTCGGTAAAGTAGCCTACATGCACGTGACCCACGAAATTATGCGAAACACTTGGCAATGTTCCCCTTTCCCTGCTAGCAGAGGTCTCTCACGACGAGGCAAAAATGAGAGAAAAGAGAGAGACTCTCTCCTTTCTCTCATTTTTGCCTCGTCGTGAGAGACCTCTGCTAGCAGGGAATGTTCCCCTTCTTTAAAAACCCTATTTTGTGAGTATCGGGGATTTTGTATTTGAAACGTTTTTTAACCCTGCTATATGCTATATCCTGAAAACTATTTTTCCGACACCTCAAGACCTAACCGCGAGATTAAAAACTGTTTTGAGTTTATTTTGCCAGTTGTCAATTATCAATTCAGTGTTGGTTCTAAAAGTAAGTTTTACGCTACGAATCGACTTTGACTAAAAGTTAAATTCATCATTGTGATACTTTTTAATGCACAGCAATTTGCACTACTTGTGTCAAGAAGCAAAGACAAAAATATGAGGAAAATAAACGTTGGCTGGGGGAAAACACTGAGAGTGAGAAATTAGGGGAATATGAAGAGACAAGGTGTGTTTAAGGTGACTCGACCCAGTTTTTTTTTTTTTTTTTGGGGGGGTGCCATCCTACTTTGAAGCTCTCTGGTATCCCCACCTTTACTTTTATCGTAAGTCTAACACATAGAATGTATAACGTATAGATCAATCTACAATATAACATAAAATTTTTGGCGATCGGAGTAAATGTCATGTGGTTATAATGCCACGCCCCTTTGAGGTCTGAGTCAAAAATCTGCTGTTGCCGGTATTTTTTCGTGAAAATTTCTCGGCTACACATTGTGCGCATTAGTGCCTTGCCCAACCAAAATCGCAAAGACCCAATTCGAGAAATTCAGCGGTTTCCAAATTTAGGTGATAATTTATGCGAAAATAATAAGCAAACTTTACACGATTATATCTAATAAACTATGAGATTCATCCCTTTATTTTGGGCATCGTTATAACAGATGGGTCCTTGCAAGTCAGCAAAGAGCTTTAGGGCCTTGTAAATGCGCGCGATTTCGAGCAAAGCAAACATATAGAAATTATAGTTTTCGCTATTTGTTGACGTTTGTCAGCGTTTAAGAGCCTTCTCACGAAAACAGCATTTTCTTAAAAATTCGTAGTTTTTTTTTCCTTCAAATTTTTTCAGAGCCACAATTGATTAACTAACTACCCGGACTCTGACTTTCATGGTCATTGAAATTTGAAAAACTGTGACATTACCTTCTCTAAGCCCAGACTTGAGTAAACAAGATCAGAAAGGACTGGGCAACAAAATTTACATCAGTGGATGTGGCTGTGAAAAAATCTACACCATTTATGTTGGCGTCCGAATCATCAACTGACGTAGAAACCCTGCAGATGGGATGGGCACTAAGCAAGGCCCACGCAGGTTCCATCCGGTTTTCTCGTGAGGTTAAAGAATATCTTACAGCCAAGTTTGAAATTGGTGAGCGAACTGGCCGCAAGGCGGACCCTGTTCAGGTTGAAAAGGATATGAGAACAGCACGGAATGTGAATGCCAGGGTCCAGTTCAATGAATTTCCGCGCAGCGTGGGGTCCTGGGAAGGACGTGGAAACTGTAGTAGCGTGGCCATGGTTTCTCAATTCTCTTAGCTGAAATGTGTTGAACCATTTTTGTCAGTGCGTTTATGTTAAGCTGAAGAAGAAAATGTATCGAAGTATGGCGATTCAATGTTAATTACATCGAACTTTACAGAAAATGTTAGGAAACAACCGTGTCACGCTCGCAACTGATGACGCTCTCTATTACTTTTATACAAACTAGATAAAAGATGCCGTTGAAGGACAGGTTTTAAACAAAAAATTCGATGTTTTTAGAGTTAAAGCGGCTACTTCAGGAGCAAAAATATCCTCTACAAAAACCAAGAGGGACATTACAACCTAAGAAGTTAATAAACAAGTGAACGAGCTAGTATTTGTTCAGGTCATCACACAATGCAGGAGAACTGGGGATGAAATACAAAGTCACGCATTTTTCAAGTTTGTCAGAAGACTTGCTTAAAACGCTTTGTCAGCGACTCATCGCGTCGTATTTGCAAAGGAACGTGTTTTATTTGCCCTACAAATTTCACTGCGATGTCTTGAAGAGTATAATCTCAATGAACAAGATTGCACCCAACTAATTTTAGCAAAAGACCTTTCAGGACGGTGTCACGAACCAGTCACGCTCGCGGATGGCTGCCATTTTATAAACCAGATAACTTCTTTAAACGGACAAAGGACATGGAATCAACGGCCAATATAGTTTCAGATGATTGAGAAATAACCTTAAAATGTGAAAGAACTTGGATAAGATATATCACGCCATCAAATGAAGTTCGACCTTGACAAGCAGATCGACAAGGCAAGTGTTCGTTAATTATCAAGTTTACGAAATTTCTGGAAATTCAAACGGCGGTCTCTTCTGAAAACGTGGAGAGCACAAAAATGTTATTCCTTTTTGTGTTTTTCTATCATTCCTAGATTGTATTCATACAGATAGCGAAGTTCAGACAGGTGCCACACTTTTTAAAATTACCCTCAAAGTTGAGCTACTTTCGTGTTTTGATGGAAAGCCGAAAACACGTGCTGGGGAAAAAATCATTGCCGTTGAAATAAACAAATACTTCGAAACTGTGATATGGCTAGGAAATCTACAGTGGTGTATCTGTATACGGAAAAGAAAAATCATGCTTTTTGAGCGAGTTGTTCGTTTTCTAGAGCGCGGTCAATATTAGCGATTTTTGCAGTTTGAAAGGCTATGACGCCAGCGCTAATCGTCCGGAAATTCAAAAATTCGTAAAAAAATATATTTATCTTTTTCGGTCAAACGAAATGTATTTTTGTAACTACTAAGGTGAAGGCTTTAATATCCCAGAATATAAGGGAAATTAATTTTTTGATCCGAAATCACTGGTCGGTTTTTACGGAGACACGCTCTTAATGTCTACATACGCACTCACTCCGTCTTAGAATAACTCGATGGATCTAAGAGAAAATGCAGACTGCAAGCGGTCTAAACTATTCTTTTTGGCTATTTGAAAGATAACTTTAGGAGTATCAGTAAAGTTGAAGGGTGATCTTATATACTTGGTTTCTAGTGTCACCCGAGTTACGAGAGCGTTCTGTTGGTCGTCAGGTAACACTCCCTGTCAAGATGTACCTCATGACAACCCCCATCCCTTAAAGGAACTTTGTCATGCCATCTACTATCTTTTTAAAAAGCTAAAACGTTTCTTGCATCTATCGAAGTCCAAAAATTATTCAGGGCCATATTTAGGCATTGAAAGTGTTTCCAGTCTTTTGTTGTCAAGGATGGCAAGGATGAACATGTGACCAAAAAAGAAAATATTATGATTGCTATAATAGTGCTCCGTGATGAAATTTGTTTGATAGCTTCTTTAACTCTAACTTAACTCTACAGGAGGATTTTTTATATTGGTAAAGGCATCGCCATGAAATTAATGACTTCAGCATAGAATTGACCTAAAACAGCAATATCATCATGCCAGCACTTCCTTCCATCTAATCATATGATCCTAAATGCCCTCCGCCCCTCCCCATTTTTTTCTTTCGAAATGAAGGCTTGTCTCTAATCAATGAATGCACAGCAAAACTTGAAAAATGAACGGAGGATGAAAAGCGAAAGAAGAGGGTGGGGAAGAAAGTTGAACTGCTGTGTCACTGAACCCTTTAAGCACATGCCTGCCCGGACTCAGTTCGAAGGCCAATATTTAGCGTCTGAAACTGCTTGACAGAGGGGTTGGGGGGTGGAGTAGGGGCTGGCTTTTTCATTCTTTGTAGCCCAAAAACAGTACCCAGTACACAGAAAACTGCTTAACTAGCAGTTTGGTTTTTTGTCAAATTTCCCTGGAGCAACCTGGTCAATCCAAGTCCCAGTCAGTTTTCGGGAAAATCTACTTTTGAGCGTAAAGCAACCAAATCTGGCCCTAAAATGCCGAATCGGCTGAAAAAATCGGCAAAAGATGAATTTTAGTATTGTTGATTTAAAGATGCCCACTAACCACCTTTTCAGAAGTCATCAATCAAGAGACCCTCTCTTGGAAGGATTAATAGCAGATAATAGGCACTAAACTTTCTTTTTTCCTTCCCGGCGAGTGGCTATAGGAAAATTAAAGATGCTTAACTGTAAATATTTTTTGTGGTTTGGGTTCATCTCAGACTGATCTTTTAATAACTTAATGGGGCTATATGTGTCATGCCATCTTTGTAACGCATTAATCAAATTCCCCCCCCCCCAAAAGGTCCAGGTTTGTTATTTTAGGCTGGCTTATATCTAGAGATTAAACCTGTCTCCTGTTGTCTGTTGCAACAGAGCACAAGGATGGACCTTGACTGAAACTTGAAAAACTTGGGCCAAATTTTTCAAGTTTTAATGCTATGCCTGCAAAATTAAATCACCAAAATCATTATAATTACTTCTTCCTGATGAAATTTATTTGATATCTTTTTCGTAACTCTACAGGACCTTTTTTATGTATTGAGTAAAGGCACTAATTAATGACTTCAGCACAGAATTAACTTAAAACGGCAGCCCATAACCCGGAGCGAGCAACTCCCATACTAGGCCTTATTGTCATGGCGTTTGTACAGACCAGTTTATTTTTAGAAACATTTTAGGGCAATTTTTCCCGCGAAAATAGAATCTCCACCATGTCTATGAGCGCATTCAACGTATAAGATATCAAAAAGGAAAGCTTAACGTTTTTATTAAAAGGCAACAAAATATCATTTTTAGGTCAGTAGGTTTTGCTGACTGGTTTGTGGAATTTAAAAGATATTAAAAATTTGCGTCAAAACCATTCTAAAAATAAACTGGCCCATGAAAACGCCGTGGCACGAGTGCATGGAAGTTGCTCGCTCCGGGTTATGGGCTCCTGCTTAAAATATCATTATCCTCGTGAAGTAGCCTCTGAAGATGAAGATTTAAAATATTTAGAACCTGACTTTGTTGTATTAGAAAATGTCTTTCCATACTAAGAGCAAAAGTTGGAAACTGCATTAGCAGACCTGCCATAGCCGTCAGGCCTCGGGTGCGATCGTGAAAAAGGGTTTCTTCAGTCGACCTGTTTTGCATGCTACACTGCCGGATTACATTTTGCCCCTGGCTCAAATCCTCGTCAGAGTCTCTCAGTTTTAAAATGCGTAGTTCCGCAACGACGTTTGCGTTAAAGTCGATCGGAGCAACACGTGTTGTGGTCAGCTGTGCACTTTCCACGTTATTTCAAAATTCTTTATCACATACGTGTTATTATTTAGGCTATCTGAACACTTGTGTATTTTTTCTCTAGGTTATTCTAGTTAAATAAAAGTATTACCGAAATTCCCTTTATCCCTGTAATATCCACGAAGTGTCAGGCAATGAACATTTAATTCATTTGGTAAATTCTTTGTATTAAATTTTTTTAAAACAGGTTTCAAGACTGTTACCCTCCTTCTGTTACCAAATGGCCTCTAAAGTGTATTCGGAAGAACAGCTTAACTACTTCCGGGTTTGTCACATAGCCACTGACATACTACCCGTAGCTTTACGATTACTGTTCAAGCAGGAATGGGACAATCGTTACAAGACAACACTTGGTGAATGGAAGGACACGCCTCAAAATGGCCTGGACTTTAAAAACGGTGAGTCTGCAGATAATCAATCAAGAAATGCCGAACAGTTACTCACAATGGTAAATGGAAACAGGGTGCAGTGGGATTGTACTATGCTATTTTATGCCATCCTGCATTCTGATTCTATCAGACCTGGACTGAGTAAACTGATCAGAAAAAACGTTCATAAACTCAGAGAGTTTCGAAATAAATTCTACGCTCACAGGACAGAAGGTCAGTTCTCAAATGCAGACTTCAAAACCACCGTGGCAAAAGTGGAGAAAGCATTTCGAGCTCTTGGCCTATCTACTGTTGAAATCCAAACAGTAAGTAAGCAGAAAAGTTTTCCAACCGATGAGTTGCAAAATGTGAAGACAAGTAATCAGAAACTTACTCAAGACCTTGAGACGAAAGAGGCGGAATTTCAAGAGAACAAAGACAGGCTAAAAACTTCTGAAGAACAAAGCAAGGTGTTTGAAGAGCAACTACAGCGCGAAGTAGAGCCATTTTGCGTCCTTCCACCCAAACCTCCCCATGTGATCGCAAATCGCGATTTCCACGTTGAGAACGTAACACAGAAGCTGTTAAACTTAAGGAAGGCTAACGAGAACACTTTAAGTTATTGTTATATTTCAGGCAATCCTGGGAGTGGCAAATCCCAGCTGGCTGGACTAGTTGGTGAGAAATACTACAAAGAAGCCAGCAAAGACACAAATGCTCCGTCATTTGTAATGACCTTAAGTGCTGAAAACCCAGAAGCGCTTTTAACATCGTACCTGTCACTGGCAAGAAAAATGCACTGCCCCGAGTTTACTATGAATACCACCGAAAACTCCAAGGATCTAAATGATGAACGAAAAATAGCCATTATCAAAGATTTAATTGCGACAAAAATTCACCTTTACTCATCTTGGCTCTTAGTGATTGACAATGTCACAAATCTTCCTTGGACAGGTCAGTTTCTTCCTGAGCGTGGAAATGAGCAGTGGGGCAAAGGCCAGCTGCTAATCACAACGCAAGATTGTACCTGTATGCCTCCAGATAGTTCCTTCACATCCCACATCTCCATAAGCAAAGGCATGGAGCCTGCTGATGCTATTTGCCTTCTAACCGAGCTCTCTGGAATCACTGACAATGACATGGGAAAAAACGTAGCCCACGCATTGGATTACCAGCCACTTGCACTAGCCAGCGCAGGAGTGTACGTGAGAAAGGTGCGAAATACCAATCCAAACTTCGGCTGGGAGGGGTACTTAGAAAAACTAGAGAAAGGCAAACGTGAACTCACTGAAAAGGAACTTGTCAATGTAAACAATATCTACCCAAACTCTATGACTTTAGCGACCAAGATAGCTCTTGAAACGGTAATGGATTCTGATGAAATAATGAAGCACGTCTTTACTTTTCTTGCTTTTTGTGCACCAGAGCCATTGAGGTTAGATGTATTAACCACTTACGTTGTAAATGCTGATGGAGAGTTGGATAAAGAGGACATAGGCATTCAGATTCAAGGGTCCTCTCTGTTGCTACTCGAAAAAGAGGATGATGTCAACATTCGTTTACACAAGGTGGTACACGATATTGTCAAGTGTTTAGTTAAAGACCAAATGGAGGCTAATGAACATGCCCGCGTTGCTTGTGTCGCAATAGGGTCATGCAGGCAGTACATTCATGAAGCAATACCAGAGACCTTGCGAAGTCGGGATTCCGTCGGTGAAAGCAGACATATTGTTCCACACTTAAAAACTCTAGCTGTAGGAATTACAAACATTATCTCTACTGAAGAGAAATTCGGTCTCATCAAAAACACAATTCTAAATATACACAATTTTATAGATAACTTTGAGATGCTTGGTCAAGTTTGCTTGTTTCATAGCGAGTATGTGTCCGCAATGAAGTATTTCAGTGTAGCTTTAAAACTCATTGAAGACAATACGATAAGGACAGGGTCTGACCATGGACATGTTGAGCGGGTCTGGCGCATTTACCGTAAAATAGGTAACGTTCATTGGCGATTAAGTGACTATCAACAGGCCAAGGAGTATTATGAACGTGCCTTGTCCATACAACTGAATACGCTTGGACCCGACCATATTGAGGTCGCGACTACTTACCATAACATGGTTCCCCTACATTGCAACCTGGGTAACAAACAGCAGGCCAAGAAGTATTGTGAACGTGTCCTGTCCATAAAACTGAATAAGCTTGGACCCGACCATGTTGACGTCGCGAGTACTTGCCATAGCATGGGTAACGTACATAGCTACCTGGGTGACAATCAGCAGGCCAAGAAGTATTATGAACTTGCCCTGTCCATACAACTTAATAAGCTTGGACCCGACCATGTTCACGTCGCGAGTACTTA
>CALNXK010000044.1:1817500-1890000 GCA_942486035.1 Porites lobata
TCCGAAGGTGGATATCATCTTGATTGACAGAAAATTTCTAAAACTTTAGACTATCGTATATAGCAGAGATGTGGAGTTTCCAAGAAATATGCCTTCTGTACACGCACTATAGGAGAATTATTTCAGTATTAAGATGTTTGTACTGATGGGATGTCATGTTTGCGCAATGGATAAAGTAAAAAATAAGAGTAATGAAGGAAGACTTTTCAGGGTGGACAGTGAGTATATTTGCATTAAACCAAGAGTAAACAAGAAGAAGCTCTTGATTAAAATTTGCGTGAGTAGCTCAGTCTTAATGACGTACGAATATATTAGTATCATATGCAAAGAGGATTAATGAGAGGTGACTTGAAGTGGAAAAGAGGAGAGAGCCAAAGAAGAGAGTCTTGGGGAAACTCAAACACAACATTGTTAATTGAAGAGACATCGTCATGATGATAAACCATATCATACTGTTCTCTGTGAGCTAAATAACTGATAAGCCAAGTGAACGGAATACCGCGGATACCATAGAGATAGGCCACTTCCGAGTTCCAAAAACCCTCACTTCCAAATTGAGGCCAAAAGCACAACCTTTCTTGTGAAAATGAGTTTTATTTGCATGAGAATAAAAAATTATTTTCATATCAAAGGCTGAGCACTTAACCTAGTTTGGATGCAGAGGCCCCCGGGAACTCGGCTAAGGCCTACTCATTTTATCAATTACACTGAAAACTCTATTCAGTGGACGCCCTCGGGACTAAGGCAAGTATCCCCTGAACGAAGATTGGGCTGGGGCTTGTTAAAAAAATGAATAAACAAATAAAATATTTTTATTTGAGCTGAAAAAGGCGTCGCTCTCGCAGGCTATGGAATCTGTTGCAGTGATTGTTTCAAGCAGATAGATAATGCATAAAAGATCATGAATAACTTATCTCTGCAATGTAGTGTGCTGAATTCCCACAAATGCAGTAAATCAATTCAAGTGAGTTAATTCATTTTTGACAGCAGTTGTCATTGTGACTAATGAACACTTAAATAACTTTTTTATTGCTAAGGTGCTCCCCTTATTGGAAGTTAAACCCAGGTTTCGTGGCCCAGAAAAAGTGTCCCTTTCCCCTGAATAGAGGTGTCCCTTTCATAGAGGTAACAAATACAAAGATTATGTGAACATTTCTCTGCGACCAAATTTTGTGTAGTCTGAATGGAGGTGTCCCAAAGGAGAGGTTTCATTATAGTATCTATTTTTTAACCTAAACCTACTCAAAAGAAATGCTTAACGTTACTTTCAACAAATGCTCTTGTAATGTGCGTGAATGAATCCCCTGTTATAAAGAAGGAAACGATTAAAATTGGTGAGTGTGGTCACACGTAACCTGCGATCGGGCGTTTTAACTTCGTTTTGGAAAGAGATGGAGAATGGGAATTCCTGAGACATCTTTTTCACGTGCCCCCAACTGCCCCCAACTTTAAAGCCCCGTCCACACGTATCCGTTTTGTTCGAAAGCGGATTCGAATAATACGTTTCGTGTGGACCGGAAAAACTGGAAAATGACCCATCCCCTGACATCAAAAGTCAAACAAGTGGTTCCGTAGGGGGAAAGGACACGCAATGCTCCCTGGATGATCCATCCACCATTTTGTCTTTTTTTCGATCTCATAATTAGGGTACCACAGGAAGGGCAATAATTAACATGTGGTCGACCATCCTCGGAGACCCAGGGGCAGTCAGTCGGGTCGGGAAAAAAGGCGCGAAGAAAGTTTTCAAGCACGGGCAGAAGAGCCTCTGGGTACCGACCCACCAGATCATTTCCAACCAAACGGTCAAGCGAATGCTGGCTCCTGATTGGGCACAAAAAACCTTTGTATTATTATGCCCAATCGGCGAACAGAATCTCATGAGTTCTTTTCGTGTGTTCTTACACGACGGCTATTGTCTCGCCAGAAAAAAACAAAAAACAAAAACAAAACCCCCCCAAAATACATTGAGTTCCAAAACCTCGGTACTCTGACTGTTGGTGATACTAGTGTTGCTATTGTAAACAAGGCGCGAAATCTCGGAGTTTGGTTTGACTCGCAGCTGAATTTTAACGTTCATATTACTAAAACATGTAGTCTATCCTTTTGTTCACTATACAAAGTTAGACGCATTAGGAAGTACCTATCGTACAAGAGTGCACAAACACTAATCTTAGCATTAGTAATTGGACGCTTAGACTACTGTAACAGTCTACTATACGGCGTACCAGCCAGTTATATTATCAAGTTGCAACGGGTTCAAAATGCTGCCGCAAGGCTCATCTCCAATACCACGCGTTTTGATCACATTTCTCCTGTTATGAAAGACTTGCATTGGCTACCAGTTAAATACCGTATAATGTTTAAATTGGTTGTATACACATTCAAAGCTCTACATGGTAGTGCTCCCACATATATTCATCAATTAATTAGACTTAAGCCAAAGTCGAATTATAACCTGCGATCAAGTATAAAACACTTACTGCTCGATCTACCCAATAAGACCAAGAAGACAACAGGAGACAGGGCGTTCTTTGCAGCCGCGCCGACCCTGTGGAACGCCCTTCCAGACGAGTTGAGAGCTTTGGGCAGTCTCAAAACTTTTATGGCGCGGTTAAAAACTCATTATTTTAAATTAGCCTTTAGCTTATAACCTATAATATTTTAACATAGATTTTTTGCACGCATATATAATATCTTTATTTAGTATCCATTTATTAACTATTTAGAAAAGCTGCAATTTTTTTAATCCATTTCATTGTAGTATTATAATCATTGTAATGTAAAGCGCATTAGATCATATACCAATGTATTTTGCGCTATATAAATCATAAAGTTATGTTATGTTATGTTAAAACAAACACGGTTTCCACAGAAAATAACAAAGACACTGCCACTTTTGCGTGAATTGAGTGATGCATCTTGCATGTCACAGCATGTGTTGCGTGACAATTGGCTTGAAATTCAATTGAGGAATAAACTTGTCCATCTGGTTCCAGATGCTAGTAAGTTGGACCGAGCTATCCACCGGATGGATTACTATCCAGTCCTGGGTAAGTGTTACGGAAACCAATTGCGTTATCCATTATTGGATAGCGTTATTAAAAAATTCTACTGCATCTCACTGCATCTTCCGTCGAGTGCTAAACAGTACCCTTAATTATGATGAGTTCGGAAAACAATATACCCAGTGGTTGTGGAATCATATTCTCTTTCAGTGTGGGTAGGAAAGAAAAATGGGAGTGCCAGTTTTAAAGCGCCATAGCTCTTTCCCTTGAGAGTCAAAACAATAAATAAGCCAATCTACACAGCGCAAATAGCTGTACTTGGTAACAACGCTGGTGACACGAACATTGGTTTGATATGCTGCTGACTCCAAAGGACAGTCAGTGAGCTTATTGGCCTGAGTCTCACAGGTTCCAGGATTTCATTTAAATGTTAGCACAAACTACTTAGTACTTAGTGCTACTCAGTACTTAAATGCACACCTCCACAATACAGTTAGTTATTTCTGTTTATTATAATAAGCGACACAGCTGAAAACGATCTTAACAGCAGACCACGCAAAAATTGCGCTTGCGAATGGTTACTAGCCTGCTACAGTTCTCGTGTTGGAGTTTTGCGCTAAATTCGCGTTGGCCTTCGCGCAAGGAGTTACTACAGAGCGGTGGAGATTACAAACAAGTCGCCGAATCGCTTAGTGCACTGGCTTGTCTTGGGGCGTCACCAGTCGCTCAATAAATATGTAAGTTGACGGTAAAGGTACGGAAAAACGGGCAAAAAAACCCCTGCAACTTGTTTTGCAACATTGCTGCAAAACGAGTCGAATAGCAGTGTTGCGCGTTTTACCACCAACATAAAACCTGTTTTGCAACAAATCAGGTTGTTAACAGGTTTAAACATGGGTGGTAAAACACGCAACATCGCTATTCAACTCGTTTTGCAACAATGTTGCAAAACAAGTATTGTTGCAAAACAAGTTGCACTTTTTCCGTACCTTAAGCCAACCAAAAGCTAACGCCTGTAGAACAGGTATCACCTTTCAGATACGTTTTGCAGGCGAGTGTGAATCATGATCCGAACGTGGATCTGTATTCACGCGCTTAACAAGGGGCAAGAAATACTATTTAGCGCTTGTCACATAGCGGGCGACGCGTCCACGCTTCACTGATTTACGATTCTGAACGCCGTGCACACTTGCCATTGTTTGCTGAACGAATCGTCAACTTTGCTACCTTGTATTTTCGCGCAGTGTACAGGGAGTTCGGGCTGAGGTTGCTCTAACTTGCGTATGGACGTCCAATTTACTTGCAATAAAATAAAGGCGTTGTATGAAAAGTCGCCCGTAAACGTTAAAATTGAACCTCCTTCAATATTTTCGTTTACGCGCTACACTGCAGCATGTTGGGTATTAGATCAAAACGGTCTAAAGAACCCTTATGCATGCGTAGGTAGATCGAGTATATTATGTTCAACACAAGTAGCTTCAATTGCGTGCTTAAAACAACATACATCCCGCTTGTTTTTATCTCCTTTTGCCTCGCTTGTTACCAGCCGGTGGCCTTTGAAGCTGAAACTTTGGTTGTGCAGTAAACGCTGAAGTCCCGGTGCCAAAACCGGTCCCCCCAAGTCCTGTTCCGGTGGAGCCAAAAGCTCCTCCTGTGGAAGACCCAAGGGAAGGGGTACCAAATCCTCCCGTAAGACTCGGGGTCCCAAATCCAGTGGTCGCTCCGAGACCCGTGGCTCCTAAAGTGTTGGTCCCGAGAGATGTTCCGAATGTGGACCCTGATGTTAGACTGGTACTACCGAGTCCTGCGGTGGTGCCAAATGGATTTCCCAGAGACGCTGTTCCTGCTGTCCCCAAAGAACCTGTTAAACCAGCAGGGTTTGTCTGAAAACTGCCAATCCCTAGGGTAACAAAAATGTACCAAAATTGTTATCAAGTCGGCTTTATCACTTATAAGCAGTTCCACAAGATTTATATAGTTCTCGGCGCGATAAGCAGCCTTTGCTAAGTCGTGATGTAGATGTAAAATGGAAGTCAAAGGTGTTGGGAACTTCAAAGCAATACCGGTATTAGTGAACTGGCGACCTCCCCCACCCACCCCGCAATTTCTGTAAAATGGATGGAAATCACCTTCCAACTCTTCTTGGCATTTTTGCAATATGTCCCAGTATACTGGGTTTTAAGAAGAGCCATAATATGGCTCTTGGTTTTAATGATCAAACTTCGTGTGTTTTGCGAAATTCTTTAAAAAGCTCATTGGGTGTACAGAGAGCGGTAATGGGTCAGAAAATCTACGGATCAATTTACGTTTCTGAGAAACTGCCCACCTACCCTACCCTAAGCCATCATTTTGCCCTTAGTGAGCAGTAAGTGTTAATGTTAGCTTAGGGGAGGGGTAGGTCGGCAGTTTCCCAGAAACCTGAATCGATCAAAATCTACCATGGAGGGCAAAAGAACTTTGGACGCGGTGGAAAAACCCTTGCAGGCAATTACAGGTAAAAAGCAATCATGATATTGCCATTATTGTTACAACATGCTGTAAGCCGCTTTCAATAGACAACACACGCACGAAATATCCAGTAAATTCAATACCTGATATATTTGTGGCGTTTGACGAAGCAGACGCTGAATTATTGGATAATACACGAAAAGGATTGGGACCAAGGCTAAATTCTGCACCTAAGGAACAAAGAGGATAAGAGGAAAGTTAAAGCTTCAATCGTAGAAAAATTAAGAAGCGAGTCTGTGGCTTGAATAATAAAATTCAAAATCGCCTGAAGTGATAAATGGACATTCTGATATAGCCAAAAATAAGCCAGGAGTAAAATGAATTTCAAAGCAAGGATAACATTAAACTACAACATGGACAATATACTCACTTGTCTTCGATAGATCCTTTAAGACGCTTGAAAATACATCTGTGGTGTCCTTGAAATAAGCTCTTCTGTAGTTAAGATATTGTTCCTTTTGAACCTGGTGCAATAATCAAAAAATAATAATAAAAAAACATCATACCCTCTCCTGCCGCTATTGAGTCTCATTACAGTATAAGGGTCCAACTTCCAAGACGTCAACATGGCCATACCAGAAGAATTAATGACTTTGTAACTAATAAATTTCAGTGAATGTATTTAAATGGTTAATTGTATGTGACAATGACCTTCCCCAACAATTCAGTTATTGCTACAAGTGGGTGAAATAAACAGAATATCTATCTATCTATCTATCTAAATGTTTCAGATACTCATCATTTTCCAGCCTTAATCATCTTTGCGTAAGCATGGAGAAGAACTTCAAGTTCTTACTGCGCTTTTCATGAACACGCGAATCCTTAGTCATCTTAGGAAACAGAAGTTTACTTCAACGGATTTAAAAGGTCATCGTTTGTGATTGGTGGATTTCGATCCGTTTTGTGTGTTTGTGATTTACGGTTTGTTGCTTGTGATCGTAATTATGATTGACGGCAGTGAAAAACGCCGAATTTTGAAGGCGGCTTTTGAACTTCAGAGTTCGTGTGTTTTTGAAAAGCGCGGTAATATCGGAGTATCCAAAAAACTATATGGAGAAAGAATTTAAACAACATAAGCTTAGATTTATATCATCTTGAATAATAAGCTAATATCCTCGGGAGAAAAAAGAAACAAAAGATGATTTCAGATGAACAAAGAAGGAAAGAAAGAAAGAAAGGTTAATGTACGATCAAGACACGTGTTTGTATGATTTTCACGAGAATTCTTAAAAGGAAAAAAATCGAATATTATTCAATACTCCATAAAACTATTTGAAAAGGTTAGGTTTATTAGTTAAGTTGCGATTCACTTCCAAACCATTATCAGCGGTAAGAGACGACGGTAAATAACTTTAGAGCGTGCCCAGAAAAACAAACACAAAAAAAACACGACAACATTTTTTGTTGCTACTGATCTGTTTTGTTTTTCATTCACATTACTCCTGATGACAACATAAGTGTCCTTTTAAAGCGAAAGCTGAACTAATTTATGGGTAAAGGTTTAGTCTGCCGCATAATTATTACACTGATGTTTCCTTTGTTCAGAGCTCGTACAATGTGTATCCTTTCCTCAAGCTGTTTTCAGGCGAACGCAGCGATCATATGTATATAATTCTAACGTGTTGGGGAGTAATCAGGACAATTTAGGGAAATCATTGCCCAGTCCTCAAAACCTTATTATTCCGCGCGGCCAATACGTTTCGTGACACGTGGTCCACCTGTTTTCCTCGGTTACGTCACCAAAGTGAATTGACCGAGAAGGCCTGGGAAAACGCCGTATAGGGCCTGGGCAAAGGAAACCACAATTGCCTGGACAAAACAGACAAGGACTGGGAAAAAACAAGGCGGAAAAGTCCTCTCCATTCGACCTTTCTTCCCAGTCCTCTGACTTTCGTTTTTCTGCGCTCGTTTTCTTTTTTGCTCGTTCCGACTACCTAAGACCCTAAAACGGGTTAGCTGGTTGCCTTATAACGAAACCAGGCTTTACCTTGACGGCTTCGTGAATTTCATGAAGCTGTGCTGCTAAGGCGATAAATGTTTCATGGAGCTTGTGCATGACATCAGAGAGATCTAGAAAATGATAAGGGTGAAGAAGGGTTAACAAATTCAATTAAAAGCCCCCAGTTAACAACAGGACAAAGAAAAAAACAATGAAACCTGTTCATGCGACTACTCGAAGGCCAAACTGGCAGCATTAGTGAGATTTTGAGGGGCTTTTCTGTTTGGGGGGAAACAATGTGGTGGTAGTTTGTCACCGCGGGCTAGTAAAGCATATGCTGTCGTCGCCTTCGTTTAAGCTACCTTAATTAAACAACAACTGACATTAACTGACATGTGCTTAAAAAGTCAAAACGTTTAGACGTTTATAAAAGATACATAATGTAAAACATAGCGACAATGCAAGTAAGCAAAGCTGTGGCAGGGTTTCTGCGGAAATTTCAGACATCAGTGGGTGAGCATGACACCATTTCTTGGATATACTCCCCTGCCTCAGCTTATTTCGCACCTTGAGGAGTTAACGTTTGGCCTTGTGATAGTGACGCCATGTGACTCTCCATGATTTCAATCTGCTTTCTATACATCAGCATCCTTTCTTCAAATGTCTCCACCAGACGTTGAAAATACTCCTGTGGTGCCATATTCTCGTGCTGTAGCGCCGGAGGAATGTCGTTCGTTCTCTGAGCAATTTCAGAATTCTTCAGCTCCTAAAATACAAATCGTGCGAAAATAGGACCTCTGTTGTTCAGATGTAATAGAATCAAATTTGCTGAATTGCGAGGTAAGGTTCGCAGAGAGTTTTAATACAGTTGAATCTTTCTAAAACGGCCACCTTGGGGCCAGAAAAAAGTGGCCACTGTAGAGAGGTTGAAACAAGAGTCAATGTATGAACTGTCAACCAAAAAAAATAGCCGTTGTAGAGAGGTGGCCGTTGGTGGAGGTTCAACTGTATTTCCGCCCATGGGTCATACAATCGACCATCCATTATAACACAGACTACCTATATTTACCTACTCTCAGTCTTTACTGAATAATGTTAATGTATTATAGTAGTTAGATTTTTATAAGAAATAGTGTTTGCAGTGCTGATGAGATGACCGTGTTTAAATTAAGTCATTCATTCATTCATTTTGCAAAGCAAAAAAGAAAAAGAAGGAAATTCAGGTAAGCGGACAGCTCTACTTCCGGCAGCCGTTTAAACTCACCATAAGCGGTAATTCCTACGCAACGGAGGGGTTCAATTTGGTCTTTTTCTTGGTTTCTTAACTGTTTGGGGAGGGGCTTAATAGCGACAGGGGGCTTATCTGAGAGGAGGGGCCTATAACACCTCGTTCCCAGGTTCTCTCTCCTACCCGTCTCTCTCGCTCCGTAGGGACGGGTAGGAAAGAACCCTGGGTTCGAGGTTGGGGCTCATAGACTATTATTGGATTTAGCGAAGATGGTGGTATCAGTTCTCTATAAAGAACTAAAATGCAAACTGGGAAAGCTCAAGTACAAGAAGTTGTAGGTCATGCAGCCAAGATAAAAAAAAATCCAAGACGTGAATAAATCATCCCGAATCAGTCCTAATGAAGTGTTATAATCGTGATTGATTGATAGAGTCTATCATTTATTAGTAAAATCCAACTAGTGGTCTATTATCAATGCTACGTTCGGATTAGTTGAGTTACTACTAGGCTATATGTTATAGCCCACTAGTAGCGAAAAGCGTCGGCTGTGAAAACCAAAAGAATGGCGGCTGAATCGCGTTTTGTTAGCTAAAGTTGTTTTGTCTTGATATTTTGACCAACTTGTTGGATTTTACTATAACAATTATTCGTCTTGCCCTCATGGCCCCCATTAACCTGTACTCTTCTTAGACAAAGAAATATCAAACTAGCACTTTTTCTACCTTGGCGACTCTTTCTACATATTTTTGAAGACACTTAGTATTGCACCTGTGATACATCCATTTTGAGGTTCTCGACAGCACATCCATCTCTCTGGATACTGTTAGATACCAGAGCTAAAGCCTGCAAAAAATATCCATAAACATGTCATAATTGCGAAGAGAGGGGAATTAAAAAAAAATGCTGCATATAGTGCAAACAGTCTTTAAGCAAAAAAAATTGTCTTTCTGTTAACACCAAAAAATAAGAAGGGGGTGGGGGGAATGTCCATCACAGAAACAGGCTTCTCAAACGATAAATGGTCGGCCCCTAAATTAGCAAGGCAAATAATGAACAATATAAAGAAAATATAAAAGGAAAGAAAGTTAAGGTTACTAGACCAGAAGAGTACCTGTCTTAGAGCTAGGGTCTCTTCTCGCACTTTATCCAGTGCACTACCAGATGCTCTAGAAATCTCATCCTTATGATCTTTCTGTTCCTTGACATATTTCCTTAAAACATAAAACCCAAATATCAGTTTCATTTTACAAAAATCCATCTCTATCTATTACCATTACAGAGATACCAAAGGGTGAGCTTAATTAAGCACGCAAACACAATTAACCATATTATATACACAGATTTTGTAGCAAAGCTATCCTTCTGGCCAAGCCTTTCACTCAGCCTGGGAAGGAGGGATGGTGTTATGTGCAGGCTATTGTGACAACATGCACATTTAAAAGGATGGTAAAAGCAGGGAACACAAACTGTTGGCACAGGAAAAAAAGGCAGAGGAAGACTGCACTTAAGACAGTTTTACTTGTTCCCAAACTCCAGGAATTCAATTTTTTCACATTGCGAATATTACACCTCGTCTACCTCCCAAAATTTTGCATAACCATTGTTTTTACTTTCTCTTGGGATAACTGTGATACACAGGAGAAATGGAAAACAATGGTTAAGCAATTTATTTTGGGGGAGGGGGGTTGGTAGAGGGGGTACACAAGGAGTACTATAAGCAATGTTAAAATAGTGAATGTAATATTTTATTGTGTTGCTTTCAGCAGCACTTTTGTTATGAATGGAAGGCAAAGAGTGATACATTGAGGGATTTTAAAAGTTTCATACAGGCAAATAATTATTTGTTTATACCTAATTGGTACTTAATTTCATGGGCCTTAAATTGTGCAAAATTAAAGACCAGCAGAAATAAATCCTCACAAAATTGAAAAGCATGCAAAATTTAATACCCATTATAGAAAATTCAAATAACAGTTGACATGTAATAGCAATGATGTGTATCGATAAAAACAAATTACTTTCTGGTTTTACTGGTAAGCTCCATTTTGTATCTTCAATTGTGAAATGACATTAGTTTGCATAGATTTCACACATTACTTGTTCCAGTTTATCTAATTTTCCTAAAGGTTTGGTCTTTTTTAAAAAAAGAGAGTGAAGTTGAGAACGCTTAAATCACGAAATTTAATGCCCTTTTTTATGTTTACTTGTTAAAATTGTGAAATTAAGTACCAGCAAAATTTAGTACCAATAAAGTAGTTTTATTTTCCTTATTAGCCTATTCATTGCTACAGTAATAATAACAGCAAAACGGAACCAGAGGAGGATGGGTGCCGGGGGGGGGGGGGGGTACTGCCATATATGGGTTATATAGGTATGTGCCGCTGTGAAGGGTATGGTTTTCAAGCAGTTTACCCTAGAATAGGATATATAAATCAGAACGTTTGGGTCTAGAATAAGGTATCATTTTTCAGGAAACGGATCAGTTTGTTGAAGATTTTATCTAGACTAGAGAAACAGCTACTCTAGGATAGGGGGTATTTGGGGAGTTTACTCTACTATAGGGTAGCAAAATTAAGTTGAACTAGCTCTGGTATAGGTTAAGGGTTACAGGGTCCCAGGGGCACATCCCACCCAGAAATTCCTAAATTCCCCTGGATGGGTCAAAGGGACCCAAACCCTCTAAATGCACCCATCACACCAGAAACATAATAGATCATGAGAGTCCATTACAACTGATCACAAAGATCATTAACTTCGAAAAGCCAAGGGGTAACAGCAAGAAAGGGTGGAAATGCTATACCGCTGTTACCAGGCTATGAAAAAAATTGTCAACAGTTTGGACATTTCCAAAAAAACTTCCTGGATCCATCCCAGATAATAAAGATGAGGGTGAATAAAAACTTCATTAGGTTACTCACTTGAGGTGCTCTACGATTTCATTCAAAGGATTAGGCAAGGGTGTGTCTTTCACATCACTACAAGGAAAAGAGAGGCAATACATTAATGCGAATAGTTACTACAAAGGTCAAAATCCTTTAATTAAAATTTGTTATAGTTATTTGCATGATTATATCGAGCTGAGTAAGCATAATCACAGGTCCTTACAACTCTTTGAATAATATGTAAAAATTATCAGTCCAAAGTCAATATGTATTCACATTATACCACAACAACAACATTAATTTTCTTGGTTTTTACTTTTTTACAAGTTGATGGCTTGCAGGTAGCTAGTGCTAATCTTGGTGGGTCAGTTTAACATTCAAATGCTTTAAAACAAGTCTATAAAATAAAAGTAAAATAATTTCACTTTTATCCAATAATTGGATGAAAACAAGTACAGTAGAACCTCCGATAATTGATGACCCACAATGCCCAAGTTTATGGGTGCAGCTTAGGAGCTCTCTACCTCAAACAGGTCTGAAACAAGTACTCATTTCCACGAGGATTTTATGGGCACACGGTTTCTGAGTTACGGAACCAGCAGTGCCATGTTGTCACTAAAGGTTTCTCATATACTCTGAGTTGAATAATACATACAGACAGTGAACAAAATAAGACTATGTCAAGTGGGTACTTACAGGGTTAAAAACAATGGAAATTCACCAAAAAATGATCTAATAGTGGTGACTTAAGGTTCCAAAAAGGTGCTTTGCCAGGAAAATTTTGGTATTTTTACAGTCCTGTGGTTGCATTTGGAGTTTTAACAGCATCAAGGAATTAGGGCCACTTTATTTAACCAGTTAAAGGGTGACAGCTCTGCAGGAATATCCTGCGTTGCAGATGTAATTTAACCTTGGTTAGTAGCATCTGCGAAGCAGTGCCAATATGCTTGTTCTGGGCACCCAGCAGGCTCAAAAAATTACCAGAAGTGCATTTTGAATTTCCTTTCATCTTGATAAGCAAATTGACGATGGCATTTGTAACTACTAAGCCAATCATGGCGCATACTCAAATCCTGGTACACAGGAGGGGGCTCAAAACAAGATAGACTTAACCAGAATTTAGTTTTGTCTGTGGCGCAGGCTATGTAGGAACAGCGTCAGGAAGAATTTAATGTATGGCCATGGTGAATCAAGGTAGGTAACAGTGATTTTATTTTAACACAACAGAACTTTAATGTAAATCTTTTAACACAACCAAACGCAGAGTTGTACCCTGTGTCAAAACCGTGCATTAATTTACTGCGTATGTTATTACAGTAAGCAATCTGTTCACTTTTGTTTTTGTTACAGTACTTGTTGTAATCGATACAGTTCAACCTCTATGTAGTGGTCACCTTTAAGACAAAGAAAATTGGCCATTGTGGAAAAGAGGCTGTTGTAC
The DNA here is from genome assembly GCA_942486035.1 of Porites lobata. Lineage (NCBI taxonomy): Eukaryota > Metazoa > Cnidaria > Anthozoa > Scleractinia > Poritidae > Porites > Porites lobata. The sequence continues at coordinate 1,830,504 of CALNXK010000044.1, forward strand.
AACGGTGGATGCAGGTAGAGTTTCAATATTATTGTATTTTCTAAACTTTATGTCTTGCTGGTCCACTTAGTTTTGTCTACGCTCTGAGCAGACATTTCTTTCTGACATCGCCTTCAGCATTTATGAAGTTGTTTGTGTCAGTCGTGTAGTTGGTTTGTTTACACCCCCAACTACACGACTAACAGTGATGCAAACAATTTCACAAATGCTAAAAGCTATGCCCGAAAAGAAACCTCTGCTCGCAAGGTAAGCTTTGTCTCAATCAGCCTGAAGGAAATATTCTCCCAGACTTTTAAGTGTGTCCACTTGTGATCTCTGAGCTAACAAATGGATTGTTTCTGCAATCATCCTGGCATTGTATGATTCGTTTGATTGGTCATCCTCCCATTCACAGAACAGCTTCCTGAAGGTGGTTTCGAACTGTTGAAGCCTTTGGTATTCATCCAGGGAAGGCTGAATAGAGGCATACATGGGCTTTCTGTTGCTTGCAGCATCTTTAAAGATGAGTTTATGTTCTTCATGCAAGTTTAATTTGTCAGGGAAAAAGTAACAAAGCCAAATAAAGAAATAGTTTGTTATTGGAGGAACAGTCTCGCCAAGTTCTTTTTGAAGAATATGAATTACTGGTCTTAATGGTGCAAATTTGGCATCGTATTTCGATAAATGTACATCGTCATCTAAATCCACACAATCCAAGTATTTGGGCTGACCATAATCGTCGTGAAATGAAACTGAAGACCAGCAGTGAAACTCCTTGAACGTAACATCCAATTGTAAATCTTCACTTGTTATGTGGACCATTGTTATCTTTGAGTCTTCTTCAATGGGATATTCTTCAACGTAGTCAGTCTCGATCACTAAAGTTTGTCCGCCACCCGGTAACCGCAGTGTTAAAGTTTGACTCTTGTTAATGGTTATAAAGCCATCCCAGTCATCACGAAAAAATACTTCATCGCCATCTTGTTGATTTCTAACCCACGTTAAGAGTTTCGCAGCCACAGGCCCGTTTTTTTGCCATAAATCGATTACTTTATCGTAGGTAAGGAACTCTCTGGCTTTTGTAAGCTGTGCACAACTACAAACTAGTTTCCTCATTTTATCGCGCTTTTCCTCATCGAGGTCAATCTCAACATCGTAACGGCGGATAAAATACAAGGCCTTAAACTTTAAAAGGCGTGCATGTAGTACGCATCTTGTGTTTCTAGTTACTTGAAGAAGTCTCTTGCAGGTGAGAGCGACGCTGTAAAAAGTACGAGGGTGATCAATGAAAGAAACTATTTTACAGAGACACTCTTCTGGCAAAGACAAAATGGACGCCATGTTGATGGTAAACTCGTCTCGTGCCAGACCCCAAGTTTCTCTCAGCCGAACAGTACGCACGCAATGCGTGTACAGAGACGCAATTGAAAAATTAAAAAAAATGCGTGGCATGACATCTAGTCTCTAGCCTCCCCCGCAGACATGCTTAGGCGCGCATCATCATCATCATCATCATCGTAGTCATCGTCATCCTCACCGTCATCGTCACTATCATTGACAGTATCGTTATTATTATACTTTCCGATGAATAGACAAGTGCTTCAGGGAATAAAATCGAATGAATGTCATTTTCAGTTTACAGTTAAAAGCAGATGGTTAAAATCGTGAAAGTTTTCCTTGTAACGTATATTTCGTAACCTTCAGAGATAACTTTAATTCTCAGTAAAGAGCCCTTCTCAAACGCTGTAAGCACGAGCCCTATTTGCAGCATTTAAGCAAACACAGTCAAAGTGCTTTGTAATTGTTGCGCAGCGACCGTAGGGAGCGAGCAGCAACATAATCAGGATTTAAGGGAAATATATAAGGTGAGACGAATTCTCGAATAGGCCATTTTACAATTATGGATGGAAGCGAGGTTGAGGGTGACCTTGTTTTGATACAAACCTTCTTCGCTTTGTTATGGAAATTGTTCTTGAAAAATACTAGTAAGCATAAGAATAACTTGATTTACATAATAAAGCAAGAAGGTTAGTATCAAAACAAGGTCACCCTCAGCCTCGGTTCCATCCATAACTGTAAAATGGCCTATTCATCACTTTTTACCACAATGCATTGCATTTAACCACACTTTTTACCAGAATGCATTGCGCCACGAACAAGTCAAATAAAAACACGAGGAAGTTCGGGTGGGCGAGAGAGTGCATCGTTCGCTGCCCAGACTCTGAGTTTTCTTTGTGGCAAATTTTCTGCAGCACGGTTAGAGGTCTTACTAAATTTAAGACACGCAGGAGTCTTTCAGATGAGTACGATGGTTAACTTGGGGATTGGCGAGAAGATGAGCATTTGCTGTTCGACTCCGCAACACTACGGGGGATATACAAATAACAGCTTGCTAGAAGGTGATGTGAAAGTGAGAAAATGTCATGCCATGCTATTCTTAAGAACCTGTATGAGCCGAAAATGGATGTGATTTGACCATTAGCTTCAAAATAACAGCGGAAATCGAGATAACAAAACATATATTTTGCATCCTACTTTGCAGACGAGGACGTGTATCGGCGTTTTGAAAGGTATAATTATCACTGATTATGTTCTTTCATTCATTCATTGCCATGGATTATGGGTCTACATTGTTTTTTAACTGTTAATAGCTCGGTTAATGCGGCTGGCGATCATCTTGCCGGCGGAAGTTTCATGGAAAAGGCATTAAATTAGAGACTTTTCCCTTAAGTCGCGTAATCAACCTCTGTGGTGCATTGGTTTGGTGTAATCGCGTTGAGCCGAAGGTGCCGGGTTCGAGTCCTACTTAATTCATTTTTTCTTCTTTCTTTTTTTTCCGGTTTTTTGTTGTTGTTTTCTATAAATATATACCTAAATAACTGTTAATTAATAAAGTGCAATAAACAGCAAGAAAAGTATCGTGTTTCCAAAGAAAAGATAGTACACCTTATTAAAATAATTATATGGATAAACAATCTGAATTTCTATCATTTCCTACAATTTACTGTGGGAAAACCAGAGTTGATAACCACTTGATCATTTTCTAAACAACGTTCCCACGAGTTCTTTCTATTAGACTGATAGTAATTATTACTTTCCAACATGTAAATAGGACATTCAATGTCATTTTCGATTCTTTTAAGTCTCACTGCCTAACTAACGCCAGTATCAACAGAACATGCCGCAGCATTACTATCTTTTACGTAGATACCCTAGTTTTAACACCATAATTCAGTGGTTACTTACAAGTTTTTATGATTCATCAAAATCTGAGAACCACTCTTCATCGGACAGTGGCGGAATAAGTCTATGCTCAGTGTCCATACAGAAAAGAAATCCCAAGGCAGTAAGAAAGTAAATAGCCGAGAACCGATTATCAACTTCCACGGGGAGCTTTTGTCCCTGAATGTTCTGACTAAACGCCTCCAGAAGAAGTTTTGTAACTGGGCTCGGGTTTTCAGTTTCTAATGGATCATCTGAAAAAAATTCATTTTCCGACTCTGACTTTAACATTGTACCATTTGGTAGAGTAAACTCGATTTTTAAATCCGAGTATGGTATGTCCAGCATTCCGTCTTGATTATTGCAACCTACTATCCAGCCACACACTTTCATTACTTCGCCACCTGGACAGGCGAAATAAACTTTGCTCTCTACATATCTGTCAGAGGTATTTACATGGTGGTAAGTACTTTCTGTTATCGATGTTTGTTGAAGTAAGTCAAGCTGAAGCCGCTTTGGCAATTTCGTCATGCCAAATACGTGTGAGATGTCGCTGTAGTACATGTCCCAAAACCTCGAAGCATTTGTCAGTAAATTTTCGAGGATTTTTGCTTCCGATCTCTGAGATAGTAAACGGACCATTTCTGAGATCATCATCTCTGTCATAAGTAAGTACTTCCTTTGCCGCTACTAGCTGTGCAGATTCGTGCAGGAAGTTTTGTAATTTGTCAAACTTGTCACATTCATTAGCTGTTTCGCCAATGTCGTAGACAATGTAGCTCTTGATAAAAAATTCGGCCTTCGCTCTCAGAAGGTTTGTATGCAAGATGCTATTTGCTTTTCGAGTGACTTGAGAAAATCTCCCGCAGGTGAGAATAAAACTGTGGAAGGAACCCGGATGGTCTATGTAAGAAACAATTTTGAAGAGACAGTCATCGGTGAGAGATAAAATTGACGCCATGCCTCTAGAAGCACAGACCGCATTCTGTAATTTGCAATTTAAAGTTGCTTGATGCATAACACGCTATCAGGCATACAATTAAAACCACTGGAGCGGCTAAAACAAGACAAGCTATAATTTCAGAAGCAGTGCTTTGTAGGACCTTGCAGCGATTAGTTAGTTACGAAAAAACTTCACAGAATTTGGTTTGATCAACTGGCTTGTTCAGAAGGGCTATATTTAGTCATTTCTCAAAAGAAATCCTCTCTGAAAACCAAATTATTGCGGCTCTAAAATTATTTGTTTTCACATGATCGGTAAAGCTACGGTCAAACAGTTGCAATATATTTCTTTAAAACTTCGCCCCTGCTAACATTTGTTGAAAACCGATGTTGTAACCGGTTTGACACTGTGTTGAAGCGCTTGTTTAAACTTTGTGATTATTTACAAGTTTGTCTGTTTACATTTGTTGAGGCAATGTTGTGACCGTCCCTTTGACTGGGGCATAAATGTGATCGAACTGTCAGAATTATATATACCCACACAATACCTTCGACAAAGGGCCGGGACTATCAAGCCATGAAGGAGTGGTGAATATGTCAATCCTGTTATTCTACCCAGGGATCTTTGGGCGTTGACTTTTGTCCTTATCAATTTATTACAGTTGAACCTCTCGGTACGGACACCTCTATATTACGCACTGTTTCCAAAGTCCCGACAAAATTCTCATATATTTTCTTTAAAAGAACCTCTATAATACGGACTCTCTCTAATACGGACAACGGACACTAAATCTCGGCCCCAGAGAGTAAATTCATATAAACTTAACCTCTTTATTACGGACACTGCGGTGATCAGGTGTATCCCGAATCCCAATCAGAATGTGCACAGGGTGAATCCTGTCTGGCTGATGAGCTATGCAAGGTGAATTCAAGAGCCCGTCGCTGTATATCAAACGACGATTTGCAAAAGGTGTACAGAGGAACACAACCGACTTTTTTAAGGCTTGAATAACTATCGATAGGATAACTTGATTTTTCTATTACACTTTGTACTCTAGTAACCGTTTACTGCACTTGCAAAATAGTGAAAGAAACTTTCAGAATAGTGCTTTACGTTACAACTTCTTGCATGAAGCATTGCGCTGTAGCTCGTTTTGTCTTCTGACGACTGTCATACGTAGCTGATATGTACAATATTGCATGCTATTGAAAGACAGTGTTGTTGTACTGCGAATTAATAAACTTAAATGCAGTTTAAAGACGAGTGTAAGCCTGGTTTTAGCTACTGAAACTTCAAACTGTATGTGGATTCATAAAAGTGACGTCATCATAGTGACCTCTTTTATAAGGACACCCCCACTCTAATACGGACACTTCGCTCTGTCCCTTCGGTGTCCATATAAGAGAGGCTCGACTGTACCATAACTTCCAATCCGGATTACTTCTTCGAAAAGCGTATTTTATACCTTATATCAGCTTATGTTATCGACAAATGGATATGAAATTGAGCAGCATGGCCAGGTAAATTTTATTAACGAAAATAGTCAATGGCATTTGAAAGTGTCAGCTGTCTCAAATGTATGCTGAAAGAAGTGGAAAGGAAAGCTAAATGTCTGGCAGTTGGTTGACTTAATTACTATGTTTCACTTTCCTCAGGTAAATCCTCAGCTGTTGATTCATCTTCTCAGTCTGATGGAAACAGTTCATCTTCTTCTCCTACGAAAGTTTCTGCCGCTTCACCAAACTTCAAAGCATACAAGAAGAACGCAGCTGTGAACAAGTTATCAATCTTAGGGATGCGCTTTTCTCATTCGCTGACTAATACCTTGTTGTAGAAGCTCTGTAACAGGGTGAAGACTTTCAGATTGCAATGGCGTGTGCCGTGCATATAACCTTAGAGGTTTTCCATCTGGTAGGGTGAAGTCAAGTACTAATATGTGCCAAGATGGGTACCCTGCGCCATCACCATGTATTACACCACGCACTGTAATGATTTCGCATCCATGACACCTAAAAATTACTTGGCCTTTAACACACTTGTCAGCAATTGATCCAGGCCCATGGTCACTTTCCTTTACAGACGTTCGAAGAATCAACTCAAGGACAAGTTGTTTTGGCACTTTCTTCAACTCATAATAGGAAGCAATTCCTTGAAACCTCTCTGCATCTCCTTTCAGACATTTTAGAATTCTTGTTTCTGATTTCTGAGTCAATATCCTGAGAATTTCCATTATAACTCTGGAATACTCGGACTGAAGGTGCTTATCACCCCCCACTTGGACATTAGCTTTTGAACTTTGGTTGCAGTTTGCAAATAATTGTGGAACTCACTTATGGCAGCCTGTGCGGAGGTCAAAGAGGGTTGCATGTTCTTGATGGCATCTTTGAAATTTAGCCTGTGTGCTTCATTCAAGTTTGACTCATTTGGGAAGAAGTAGCACAGCCATATAAAGAAATGACTCGTTACCGGTGGAACAGTTTCGCCGAGCACTTTCTGAAGAAGTTCAATGATTGCTTTCATCGGCTGCACTGCTGCACGGCTCACTTCATTTTCTTCTTTTTTTTTTTTCATCTTCTTCCCAATCCAAGTAATCTTTTGGAGAGCAGCGGGTAAAACCTTCATCGATGTCTCCACTGGTGACGTGGATGCTTAGTTCTGGATCCTAATGATGACCATAATCCCTGAAGTAGGAGGTCTGTATCGTCAGGCTTTCTCCTGTTTCTCCACAGCTAGGTAAACAAAAAGTTACTTTTCGATATCCTGTCAAACAAGTCGCTCTCGGATCACCCTCTTGCAGGCTGGACTCTTTATTTCTCAGCCACGAGAAGAGTTTAGCGACCACAGCTCCGTTCTTTGGCCATACATCTATCACCTTCTCATAAGTAAGCATTTCATTGGCTTCTGTAAGTCGCGAGCATCCGGCATCTCGTACTCTTTAAGTGGTAGTGTTGACCAAAGTAATATGACTTAGCTTTATTCTTAGAACCACGGCATTAAAGAAACCTTTATTTTCACATTCATATAATTTTTAGACTTCACACATTTAGGATTTATTGATGATAACTTGCAAAACGGATTGAAAAACCGAACCCAATCTAATCTGGTTGTGTTCCTTTGCTTCTTCGGCTCGAAGCCGAATCATATTTTATGTAAGCTCACATTTTTTTCTTGTCTGTTTCAAGCGCATATTTAAAGTTAGTACTTTCATTGCAAAAGCGACTGTTGTCTTTTACAAATCAGTCATAAACTAGAACAGACACTGCAGGTAAAAAACGGATTACAATCCACTTGTTCAAAAGGCGTTTTTCAGTTGTCGAATATAACATAGGTGACACGCTAGTGCGAAAATTTATCTCTTTGTCATATTCTTGAGCCGAAAACCTGCTAAAACCTAGCAGTAATAAAAATAAGTTTTACTCACACTTTCTGAACCTAAATATCTAAGTTTGCTACAAAAATACGTCTTGAGAAACCCTAAGATAATAGGGAATTTTATCTGGAAGGTTTTCATATCGTTTGATCTCGGGGTTTTCTTTGTCTAGCTAGCGGGAGTTTTGTATGCGTGAGAGATCTTGCGTGGCTTGCTGAGCGCGCGTCGCTAACGCTGTTATTGAATGGAGCCGAAACCAATAATTTTGTGGAATAGCACGCATTTTAGGCATCCTACTGATGAACAGTTGGGACATGTAGATATATTTTTTAGCAACTACTATAATTTGCAGTCTGTCTACTTTGAATTGAAAAAAAAAAAACAAAACAAAACAAAACAAAGAAAACTGTAGTAAGCCACCATAACTTGGAATCATTGCCGCTCTCGACCACCAAACATTTAATAAAGTACTCGGAATTCAACAGTAAAAGGTTCTTATGATGGGCGCTTTTCGCACTCTTGGTCACTTGCAGAAGTCTTCTGTTGGTTAATGCGATGTTGTAAAAAGAAGTTGGGTCATCAATACATGAAACAATTCTGAGCAGACAATCGTCTGTTAGCCACAACTGATATGGGAGCCATATTAGATTGTCGGGTCACGCAAACATATCATGAACAAGTGATTTAGAAATTTGCATGTTCAGACAACCATGACAACCGTAAACTACAGGGGTGTCAGTAAATCGGGAACCGGATATCTACGGATGACGGATGACGGATGAAAAATGCGGATGGTTAAAGAAAAGAATTGAGGGGGTGTGGAGGAGAAAAAAAGGGAAAAAAAAGGATGGAAAAATGAAATGAAAACAATAAAAAAGTGTAATCGAAACAGAGAAGAAATATCTAAATACAAGCGGGTAAAGAACAGTAAAACGAAGGGAAAAAAATGTTACAGTAATTGGGAATCAAAGGCAACTCAGTGATAACTAAAGCTGAAAATATAGACACACAAAAAATTAGTTTTATCAGCTGAGTTCACATGGTTTGAATGCAGTGCGGGTCACAAAGAAAGGGGAAGAACCAGACTGAAGTCCTGTTTTGCATGAGTCATAGAGACTCTCTGTCTTGGTCATGGTAACTTGAGTGGTACGTATATACTTTAATGCATTGGAAGTGAAAGTCCGTTGTGATCAGTAATAATGTGTAAACAGTATTTTTGTCATTAGTTTGCATGAGAAAGTAAAATAACTTTGTTCCTCTATAAAGAGCTTCGGTCTTTATTCAGAATTTATGGTTGTATTTTAACTGCTACAAAATATGCAGTGACAAATTGTCAATTTCAGGAACTAGTACTGCAGTGATTTATTTCTCCGTCATTACTCTTGCCTGCACAAAAAACAGTAATTACAATGTTAAAACAATGGGCTTGATATTCACCTGTATTCTTTGCAACATAATAATTATGTTATAATTAATATAGCAGCAACATAACAAGTTGTGACACGTCAGTCTGTAACCATCACCTCTACAATAAAGATCATGATTAACATGAAAATTGATTTTTCTCAGTCATACAGGTTTTGTTGCAGTCAAGAAAACAAGAAAAGAGCCATGATATGTACTTGAAGATTCAGATTATCAATTTACAGAGTACTAACTGGTGGTCCTGCAGTCTATGAAACACATTTCTAGACAGTCTACAGGTTTAGGTGAATCCAATAATTTATAATCAAGAGAATAGAAATTAAGCAAAAGTGAAAGCAGGTTATGAGATTAGGCCACAGAAGTCCGGGTGAGATGAACATAAAAACAAAAACTCACTAGCTCTATGGGCAAGCCATTGCTGACCTTCACTAGCCCAGGCAGTCATGCAGGCCTAACAACCTTCCTTTTCACTAACATTTACTTCTGGCAAACAACTCATACTAAAACACGCAAGCCCAATGGGTCACTCCCTAGTCCCAGGCTGTCCGAAACTTTTTTGGGGCACACTGGAGTTACATTTTCAATGCTCCACAGAGCCCTATGGTCAGTACTATCAACATCTACTGAAAAGCTTTAGAGTTAAATATCAACTATCTGGTGGTTGGACTGTTTTCAATGTCATGGCTCACTTTCCTCAGACGATTCTGCAGCTGATGATTCTTCCTCTGAATCTGATGGAATCAGCTTGTTGTATCCTCCTAAGAAAGTGTCTGAATCCACATTGAACTCCAAAGCGGTCAAAAAGAAAGCAGCCGTGAACAAGTTCCCGATCTTAGAGATAAGCTCTTCTCCTTGCCTTTGCTGACTGAAACCTTGCCGCAGAAGCTCTGTAACTGGGCTGAGCTTTTCAATTTGTAATGGCTCATTTTCTCCCCCTAGCATTAAAACTTTGCCATCAGGTAGGGTAAACTCAAGCTCTATTTCGTCCCAAGATGGGAGTCCTGCCCCATCCCCACGCATGGAGCCACACACTTTCATGGGTTTATTCCCATGGCATCTGAAAAATACTGTGGATTCAACGCACTTGTCAGCAATCGAGGCAGCACCATAGCCGCTTTCCTTTAACGACAGGCGAAGTATCAGGTCAAGCAGAAGTTGTTTTGGTAATTTCTTCATGTCGTAGTCAGTGGCAATTAAATGAAACCGACTTGCATCTTCTTTTAGACGTTTGAGAACATTTGTTTTTGACTTCTGAGCTAATATAATTACTGTTTCTGCAGCCATTCTGGAATACTTGGACTTTTGGTCTTCATCACTCTTCCAACCTGACATTAGCCTTTGCAGCTTGCCGTCAATTTGCTGATCCTTTCGGAGCTGGTCTATTGTAGTTTGTACTGATGCATAAGTAGGTTTCATGTTTCTGCCATCATCTTTGAACCTGACACGATGTGCTTCATTCAGGTTAGATTCGTCTGGAAAGAAGTAACACAGCCAAATAAAGAAGCGACTTGATATCTGCGGAACAGTTTCGCCGAGCTCCTTCTGAAGAAGTTCAATGATCGCTTTCATCGGCTGCACTGCACGGCTCACTTCATCTTCTTCCCAATACATGTAATCTTCTGGAGAGTAGTGGGTAAAACCTTCGGAAGTAACATCCAGGTCTCCACAAGTAAGGTGAATGCTTAGTTCTGGGTCATAAACATGATTATAATCCCTGAAATACGAAGTTTCGATCACCATGGTTTTTCCAGAGCTTGGTAAACGAAGTGTAACTTTCCGAGATTCGGTAAAACAAGTCGCTCTTGGTTCGCCTTCTTCCACGCTAGATTCTTTACTTCTCAGCCACGTGAAGAGTTTAGCGACCACCGGTCCGTTTCTTTGCCATATGTCTACCACTTTGTCATAGGAAAGCATTCCTTTTGCTTCTGTAAGTCGCGAGGCTTCGAGGAGGAAAGCTTCTACCTTGCTAAATGCCTCATAATCATCGCCATTTTCGACAGTGAAACACTTGATGTAGTATTCAGCTTTTACTCGTAGCAGATTTGTATGCAGGACGCTTCTCGTGTTTCTGGTCACTTGTAGAAGTCTCTGGCAGGTTAGAGCGATGTTGTAAAAAGAATTTGGGTCATCTATGTATGAAACAATTTTGTGTAAACAGTCGTCTGTTAGCAACAATGTGGAAGCCATATTGAATTGGAAGATCATGCAAAGCATCATAAACTGATTTGCATATTTTAATGACACAGGGTGTAAACACAATTACGTTGGCTGGAAGTGGACAATGCCGACAATCTATTCCTTGACGTCCCTTTTCACTTCTTCCAGAATTGTTGAAGTTCACATTTTTTTAAAAATAGTCGAGCTAGAAACTGGTCCATTCAAAGTACACATATGCTGTGGTTCAATAGGCCAGCCAGAATTCATACTTAGAACCGAGGCTGAGGGATATAAAACAAGGTACCGGTAGGCATTGGAATTCAATGATAAGTAAGCAATTTTCTTTGGCTACCATTTCAAAATTTGCCAGTTTTTGACCTGGGATGGAGTCTAAATCGGACTTTAAGCGTGGGAGAATATCGCTTTAAAGGTCAGGATCGTGAAACTAGCAGGAAACGATGAGTTAGAGCCGTCTGTGGCGAAACAAGGAAGTAAAAGATTAAAATAAAAAACAATAGTCGCGTGCTCATATTGGGCAATTCCAGAAAATATCCATACCCAACCACGGACGGCTTCCATGTTTTATCCCCCCCCTTGCCTTCGGAAATTCCAAAATGCGTTACCCCCCCATGCCCTCAGAATTCCATAATCGTGAACCCCCCCTCCCCTTCAGAATTTCCGTTTTTTTGGAAGTACATTTTCAACTCAGCAACGCCTATATGAACAAACGAACATGAATTTATGCCTCCTCAAGGCTGTGATCTAGCGGCGCCAGGCGACAAGCTTTCAGACTCTAACCTACCGCTAGTAGACAGGCTGTGCAAACTCCTTTTTAGGTCAGAATTTGGCAACAAAAATAAACACCACTAACGGCAATTTTACTCCTCTTTGTTTTCTTGTGCTGTTTTGACGTTTACAAACCAAAATAGCTCAAATTCAGACTGTTAAAATCTTTCGGTGGTCAAATAGACCGTCGAGGCGTGCTGCGTCCTTTTATACGTCATGTAGTGTGCACGAAAAGTGTTCTAATCTGACAGGCGTTCCTTGGAAGCCAGGGACTGGTGCGAGTTTTTTTACTGTTCATCGGACGGGAGTAACAAGAAACTTGCAAGCAGTAAGATACATATTCCGGTTTTTTTTTCATGTGACAAGAAATTCATCAAGGTTAATGTGAAACCCACGTTTTACTGTTCACTTCTATAAGTTATGAGCATAAACACGTGTCTGATCTATCGATGCTTGTCTTCTGCTTCCGCGGTCATACGTTCGTGTTTTATTTACGAACTACAAAAGTCCACAACAATAGCGTTTTCAAGGAACTCACTCTACACTTTCTACTCCAGAAATCCCACCTGTGGAATTCCGCCATGCCTTCGGATTTCCAATCGTAAAAAACCCCATGCCCTCAGAATTCCATAATCGTGAACCCCCCCTCCCCTTAGGAAATCCTAAAAGCCGTCCGTGGTATGGTATGGATATTTTCTGGAATCGCCCATTTGCGTGACGTCTTCACTAAACATGGCGTCAATCTTGTCTCTTCCAGACGAATGTCTACATATGATTTTTTCCTGTATTGATGGCCCAAGTTCTTTTTACAACATCGCATCATCGCAACAGATTTGATTTCTCATCTATTCTGTGTGTTTGGTAGCGTCAAAAGTATTCCTTACCTACGAAAAAGTGGTAGATGTATGGCAAAGGAACGGGCCCATGGTCGCTAAACTCTTCACGTGGGTGACAATTCAAGAAACAAGTGTTAGAAACTGTTTTAGAGGTCTTCTTACCGCGAACTCAACCAAGGTTCGGACTGTAGCATTTCATTTACTTGGCTGCTGTGAGACCTTGGTAATCAAAAGTTCCTATTCCGTCAGTTCTGGAGGCTGGTTAAACTATGAAAGCGCGCGAAAATATAAAGGTTTGCGCATCCAGGTGTGGTCAACTGAGACCCAAAAACTGCACGTCTTGGGAAGGGGAAAACTTAGCCGTTGTTTAGAACCGATCAAAGAGGCCATTCAAGTTCTACGGAGAGAAATTGGGGAGACAGATCCTCCAATATCGAACGGTTTATTTATTTGGCTTTGTTGCTTCTTTCCAGATCAATCGATCGTCCTTGAACAAAACAGAGTTACTTTTAGAGATGCCGCCAGAACACAAAACCAACCCTTGCCACAGTGCAAACCGCTGTGGAACAGTAAAACGACTACAACGAGTTTCAACAATTTGAAACCAGTCTTCGAATGCTGTCGTCTGGATGGGAGGAAGATGAAGATCAAATTCAGAGCATTCCAAGATAAACCGTTAACCACCTTGTTTAAGCCTCTCAGCATCGACTAACCAGAATGATGAAATCACGAAAAATCTGATATATGTCCTTTTTTAGGCCGCAATCAGGGACAAAAGTAGTTGACACACTTGCTTAAAACGGGTACTTTTATCAACAATTTCATTCTATTTAAACGCCATAAATCCAGATTTGTAAGGACGTGGCCCTGAGTTAAACAAATCTGGACAGCAGTTTCAAAATAATGCAGTTTCAGTGGCATCGTTGACAGGTTTCGTGTGGAGGGAGGGCCGATTCGTGCAAAAAAGTATGCGGTTTTAAAAATATCCAGATTCATGAGGACATAACAACTTCTCCTGACTACTTCTATGGAAAATGTACAGGTGCAACATGGCGTCTTGAAATGGTACCCCTATAAACGAGATTTGAAGTTCACAAACCAGAAACCAATGCATTACAGAGCCCTCTCCTATGTCTAAACTTTCACATTATCCCAAAGAGAGGCAATGTATTATAATATAATGTATTGATTACTTTTTACTTATATCAGCAAATGTTTCATTCTAGTTCAACTTTTGTAGTATTAGTAACTTATTTTACTTATAGTCTTGGGAAAGTAAATGATGAAACACATGCCAGACACCAGAAATGTTTAAAAAAAAAGCCAAACACAGATTGTCAAAAAAGTGACTTGACAAAAGATGTTTACAAATCGGCAACAATTGTCCATGGTCTATACTCTTATCAGCCATAGAAATGGTGTCAAAATGTTTGAAAATCAAGAGGAACGTTTAGCTGCAGGTGAGTGGTTTCATCAACAAAAGAGCATTCCCCAAGGTTGACCTTCACTTTGCACAGGTTATACTGTAAAGTTCTGCACACAGCAGCAAAGTTTCAGTGCTACTAGTATAAGGAAATTAGAGGAAACTTCAATCTTGCTTTGTTAATTTACAAAAGATAGGTCTTCATTACAATATTAAGAAGAAAAATGAAAGATTTATAACACAATGTTTCAGGGTCGTCATGAGTCTATTATCAACTGAGATGTGAATAATATTACAATCAAGCAAATGCAAGAGATAAGAAGTTGCTTGTTTTAACAAAACTCTGCATTATAATATTATCCAGTTTTACATCTTTGGCTAAATGCCTGCCTGCATGGGAATGCAGTATTGATAGTTGGGAGGTGCTGTCCCAGATATGGTGATGTTCCTCTTCAATACCAAAATAAAGCCCCGCAGTCACTGTGCACCTATATGTGCAACTTTGCGCAAAAGGCCCACAGAGAAGAGAACAGTATTTTTTTTTCAGTCTAAAGTATCACTTCTAAGCGTTTAGCTTTCAGAGTGTTTAACAGACTTCACATGTTCAAGAAAGCTGAAGATGTCGGGGGGCCATATTCATTTTTTCTCAGAGTCGTCAGCCGGGCAAGTAAGCCTGTTGGCATACTTGCCCGGTTACAATTTCGGTTGCCCAGACAAAAGTGCAAAATTAAATAAAAAAATGGTGAAAAAATTGTGCTCAACTTGAACATTTCTGTTACTATAGCATTTTATTCCTGTTATAGTTACTAAGAAACGGTTTTAACTAAACTGTTAAGTACAACATGCTACAGGCCTAGGCTAACAAAGTTTATTTAAGTTTTACAAGTAGCCACGGTTGGTCAATTTGCTGTAAGGGCAAGAAATTGCTCTTACATTTTCTGCTGTATAAGGCATCGGCTCCTGCATCGCCTTTTTTTCCATTAAGGCTGCAAAGTGTCTCAGTCTTCTAAAAAACGTCACATCTTGACGCCTATAATGCACCGGCTTCCGCTTCACCTTCTTTAACCGCCGAAGGTGACGAAATGCCTTCTAAAAAACGCCGCATCTTCATGAGTGCTGTCACATTTTCTACGAATAGCCTCTGAATGCAATACTTCACAAAAACTGAGCCTGTGATCGTTTCGAAGAAACTACTGCACCATCAAAAATGGCACCCAAACTTACGATTTCATTGCAGACAAAAGCTACTTGTTATTCTCCATTATTCTAAAAGTTTTAAGTGGATTAGAAGTAATCAGAACACAGGGGAAATGTATAAAATCATATATGAATTTTTCAAAAGATTTTGTGGTAGAGCAAAACTTCACTCGTCTGAAGGGCAACTTTTGAAGTTATGTTAATCGTCCATACTGGATTGTAGTTGTCTGGGACGACCGGATGACAGGGAAAATGGATCCCTGAGATGTGATGCTTTGCACCTTCAGTTTTATGTTTTATTAGACATTAAGTATAAGGTAGGAAAGGTTTGGAACTATTTTCATTATGAAGGTGATAAAAAATAATGCTCCACTGTTCTGCATGTACATCCTGATCACTGAAACAATTTCAGCGGTTAAGGAGCATTTCAAAACCATGACCTGAGAGTCACACAGATAGCTTTACAAGGTAATCTGAGAGCCACCACAGTACAGATTAGGAAAAGCACATGGATTATAAGTCACTATGATCTTATGTTCTTTACACATTTTTGTATGCAAGGAACATATAATCAAAGATGACAATCTTTCAACTTAAGTTTGAAACCATCCTTACATTTTGTATCCATTACGATAAGTAAAGATTAATACAATGTTTAACATCGTGACCACTCTGGTCAGGATATTTAACAGTAACATATTTATTTTTTAAGGTCCACATTTATCGATTAGGTTTTGTAACAGTTTCTACTTGTTTTTACCCTGTTCACTTTACAAAACTGATTACTACAACTGTACTTGGTTCTCTGAAACAGTACATTTTCAATTTAATACCAGCGTTAGAAACTGTTCCTAGGAGCACAGTGCATCTAGGGTAAATGTGTCAAGAATAGAGTTCCAAAGTGATGACATCACTGAAATTAAATTTGTGAAATTATGGGATTTGTCACGATATTCTGAAAGATTGAAGATGCCCACTGGCCAAAAATAAGCATTCAGGGAAAATTTTCTCTGAGATATTAGGCCAGTTATGTCCTGATGACTCCCTACAAATCCTACTCAATTTGACTTGGAGTCATCAGAGCATAACTGGGCTAATATTTCAAGAGACAATTTGCCCGACAATGCTAGTTTTTGGCAAACAAGTCTCTTGGAAGTTTTTCTTTCAGAATATCCTGACAAATCCAATAATTTAAAATTTATTTTTTTCTATGATGTCACACTTTAGAACTATACGCAAGTGAAAGATAGAAACCTACTGGGCCAACCATAAAAACAACTGGCTGTAATGTAGGCTATCCGACTTGACATCCTGTTTGTGACTAACTGCTGTATAGAAAAGTACCTTTATAGAAAAATCTTACCCTTGCTTGCCGGCGACACCTCCCACAACACCTGCTGTAGCTCCAGTTCCAGTTCCCCCTAAACCAGTCAGAGTAGTTGAAGCTGTAGTACTTGTTGCGGCTGTGGTTTTGCTGGCGCCAAGAGCTCCAAATGCGGTTAAACCTGAAGTGGTTCCTAATCCAAAGCCGGTGGTGGCAGTTGAGGTTGAGCCCAGTAGTGAGGTGGTGGTTGTAGTGGTACTAGTAGATTTAAGTAATCCACCAACCCCCAATGAAAACCCGGTCGAAGTGCTTGACCCGGGAGCAACCCCTAGGGTAAACCCGGTGCTTTGACCCGCTTGAGTAGTTTGTCCAAATATCCCTATGGTAGGAGCTGATGAAGTAGTTTTTGGTGCGCTCAGTCCCGAAAAGCTTGTTCCAGCAGTGGAGCCCAGACCACCTAATGTGAAAGCAGAAGCCGTACCTGCAGTTGAAGAGGCAGATTGTCCAAACGGCGTGCTCAAAGTTGACGCGGTTGTTACAGCTCCAAATGGTTTGATCGCCGAAAATCCGCTTGTTCCAAACGTACCAGTCCCTGAGGTACTTGTACCAGGAGTCGGGGTACCAAATGCTGTTGCTGTATTGCCGCTACCGAACGCAAAACCCGTTGATCCACCACCGAACAAATTACCAGTTGTGGCGGCCGCCATTTTGATGAAATAATATGCACGTGAAAACAGCCAATAAAAATCCTCCTTAGAAAATGCACCTCGTTGCATCACGGGACATGCTTGTGAACTTTTCCAAGATGGCGTCGGATGCTGGAGGTTGATCCATCAATGGAGCTGTAAAGAAAGATAAATTTTCATCAGAACAAAAGCTTTCGAGGATTTCCTGGAAGAAGGAACGACTACGATGGACCTGATAAAGACACCCAAGGTATGTAAGTCTAGATTCTGGTAAATTAAAGGGTCAAGACAAAGCTTACGCCGCAGGTGTTAAGAATGCCGCAAGAGGCACTCTTTTACACAATATTTCCTCTCGGGAAGAAGTGTATGTAAATGCATCATCACACTGGATCGGGAACTGTTAAACTTAATGTCCTTGATCAACAGCGTGGGACTACAGAAATTTCACTCATCGAATCACGCGGTAAAATGTAGATATCGCTTTGCGGTTATCTAGCCCCTTAGTCATTTTGATATTTCGCCCCATTTGCAAGCCTTGCTCTAACCTTTGCGCTAGGAAGGGAAGGCACAAAATATTAGTAATTTTCATTGATCAAGCTTAAAGTGGGCCATTTTAATTGATTTTGATTCCCCCTCCATGGGTGAGAAGGGGTGGCTGTGTTGGCACCCACTGATCTTTGGCATATTTCAGAGGGGTGTGAGAAAAATTTTCAATTTCTGAGAGAGGAATCTGTGTTGGTACTTTGGATATTTTCTCTTTTTTTGTTTGTTAGGGGCTCAAAGTTATCCTGTACCTCATTCACAGGGCCGGGGGTGTGGATAGTAAATGGAATAGCGCAGTACACAGCGAAATTTAATAGAAATAATATTCTAATATAATAAACTGATGGCCAATTGATCAGCTTGGGAAATGGGGTTCAAACTTTAGTCAGACCTAGAATCTGCAAAGATTTGCTACCAAAACAGGCCAGATTGATTGCTGTAGAGAAGTAGGATCATTTGTTGATCAGATGTCGATCGATGCATTGACTAATATCTCAGTTGACTGTCAATCGACATATCGGCCACTATTTTGGTCGAGAGTTGTTCAATACTCGACCAAGAGTCGGTCGAGTATCAGTTGAGAGTCGGTTGAGTGTCAACCAATATGTTTGGTGACAGTCAGCCACTACTAGCCTTTGAGCAAGCTCTCTGGGGCACTCTAATGGCAGGCTGGGAAAAGGAAGGAGAGCTTGCAGCTACATCTCTGGAATTTAAATATCTGCATCGAAAAAGTCGATGCGAAATGCTGATTGGGGGAGATGACATTAGTGATGATGTCATTACCCTTGGCAGGTGTTTTTCAATGTTTGTTTACATTCGCATTCGTTTCCACTTAGCACTGATTGGGGGAAATCTGGCAGCTCAGTCAACGGGGAGCTACAGGGGAATAGGAGGTGGAAATCAAATTTCAGAGATGCAGTTGCAAGCTCTCCTTCCTTTTTCTGCCTTGTGGCCAGGGTGCCCCGGAGAGCTTGCTCGGTTGATAGTTGATCGATAGTTGGCCAATACTTTGCTGACGGATCACCGACAGATTGCTGATATGTTACCGACACTTGGCCGACACAACGGTCGATACCTCGGTCAACATGTGGGTTGATACATCAGTAGAGTGGCGGTCTATTATCGGCCGACTGTCTGTCAAGAGTTGGTAGCATCTTGACCGATATGTGGCCGGTCCTTGACTGCTACAGTCTTTCGGTTGATAGTAGGCTGCCACTTTGTTGATGGATCACTGACAGATCACTTATGTACAACTGACACTTGGTCAACGCAACCGCCTATACCTACTAGTGGGTCAACTGTCGGCCAATGTATCGGTCGACATATCGCTTCAAAAGAGGTCAAAGAATATGCGCTTGCATCACAGGGCAAATCCTGCCGACCAGAAAACAATAACTACAGTCAATCGATATATATGTCATGACCTCTCAGTGTGAAACATGCGGCTAAAACCACATTTGCTCAGTAAAATGCAGAACCTTCCAGAGCATAATCTACCCAGCAGATAAAAACAACTTCACTGGAATAAGCAGCATTTTGGCATGAGGTAAAAGTCGTGTAGGCCTACCACCCCCTTTTATTGCTATGATTTGTTTACGGGTAGGCCCCGTTTTACCTTATGAAAATCAACACTGGCACTAATAAGAACCAAGCACAGAGTAGAAAGTTCAACATTGCGCAACTAACAAGAAACGTATCCACTCCAGTTTTTAGAGGGAGTGTACGGAAACTCTGTGCGCATCTATTTACAAGAGTCTTCGAACTCTTCCACGAAAGAAAGTGCCTAAATTTTCACGAAATGCTTTCCAAAAAAACACACCTCTAGCTTGAAGCAGAAGAGGATCGAAATACACAGTCGGCAATTGGTTACGTTCAGTAGCCAATAAGAAAACAAGAATTTCGATCCGCCACGTGGGTATTTATGTTCAGTTCAAAGCTCAACAGACAGAACGGCTGTACCGTTCTCGCCACGACAAAGTACAACTAAAGTTGCTCTTCTAAAAGCAACTAAGCACAAAGCCAACCCGGCAACTGATGAGGTTCGTGAGGAGAACCGAAACCATGGTCTTGCCTGATCACAAACTGTGGCAATAACAAAACAGTTTAAAGACTGTTAAGCTTATTCAAAGCTATTACCAAGGGAGGAACTACGCGCTCCAGTCAAAAGCCTCACACTATCTTTAGAAAAACACTAAGCTGGAGTTTACTGAGTCACAATTCAATTCTCCATAGTAAGTTTATGTAGCTTCAGTTTAAGCTGCATTTCACTCTTATAATTTTGGATCTGTAAGTCACTATCCGTGATAATTTAACACTCTGCAAAGAAAACCGACAAGCTGGGCCCAGCGTGATACAGCATTGCAGAAAAACATTACACTCACGGACTAAAGAAAATCGCTTAGATCAGATCCAGAAGGCACTTTGGAGAAAATTGGAACCCTTATTCAGCCGTAATAAAAAAAGCTTTACGCTTCAAAGAGGTCAAAGAATATGCGCTTGCATCACAGGGCAAATCCTGCCGACCAGAAAACAATAACTACAGTCAATCGATATATATGTCATGACCTCTCAGTGTGAAACATGCGGCTAAAACCACATTTGCTCAGTAAAATGCAGAACCTTCCAGAGCATAATCTACCCAGCAGATAAAAACAACTTCACTGGAATAAGCAGCATTTTGGCATGAGGTAAAAGTCGTGTAGGCCTACCACCCCTTTTATTGCTATGATTTGTTTACGGGTAGGCCCGTTTTACCTTATGAAAATCAACACTGGCACTAATAAGAACCAAGCACAGAGTAGAAAGTTCAACATTGCGCAACTAACAAGAAACGATCCACTCCAGTTTTTAGAGGGAGTGTACGGAAACTCTGTGCGCATCTATTTACAAGAGTCTTGAACTCTTCCACGAAAAGAAAGTGCCTAAATTTTCACGAAAATGCTTTCCAAAAAACACACCTCTAGCTTGAAGCAGAAGAGGATCGAAATACACAGTCGGCAATTGGTTACGTTCAGTAGCCAATAAGAAAACAAGAATTTCGATCCGCCACGTGGTATTTATGTTCAGTTCAAAGCTCAACAGACAGAACGGCTGTACCGTTCTCGCCACGACAAAGTACAACTAAAGTTGCTCTTCTAAAAGCAACTAAGCACAAAGCCAACCCGGCAACTGATGAGGTTCGTGAGGAGAACCGAAACCATGGTCTTGCCTGATCACAAACTGTGGCAATAACAAAACAGTTTAAAGACTGTTAAGCTTATTCAAAGCTATTACCAAGGGAGGAACTACGCGCTCCAGTCAAAAGCCTCACACTATCTTTAGAAAAACACTAAGCTGGAGTTTACTGAGTCACAATTCAATTCTCCATAGTAAGTTTATGTAGCTTCAGTTTAAGCTGCATTTCACTCTTATAATTTTGGATCTGTAAGTCACTATCCGTGATAATTTAACATTCTGCAAAGAAAACCGACAAGCTGGGCCCAGCGTGATACAGCATTGCAGAAAAACATTACACTCACGGACTAAAGAAAATCGCTTAGATCAGATCCAGAAGGCACTTTGGAGAAAATTGGAACCCTTATTCAGCCGTAATAAAAAAAAGCTTTACGTTTCAAAAGAGGTCAAAGAATATGCGCTTGCATCACAGGGCAAATCCTGCCGACCAGAAAACAATAACTACAGTCAATCGATATATATGTCATGACCTCTCAGTGTGAAACATGCGGCTAAAACCACATTTGCTCAGTAAAATGCAGAACCTTCCAGAGCATAATCTACCCAGCAGATAAAAACAACTTCACTGGAATAAGCAGCATTTTGGCATGAGGTAAAAGTCGTGTAGGCCTACCACCCCCTTTTATTGCTAATATTGCGAGACTGCGTACTTTTATAATACTTACTTACTTATTTAGGCTGGTCTCCCAGGCAAGCAGAAAAAAAGGCCTTGCTGTTTGAAACTTGAAACAATTGAAAACTGCTCAGAATGTTTACTGTGAAACTCATAAAACTGTGAGCACCAGAAATATTCATGGAATGTTATCCTATTGCAAAGAGAACGCCCATAAGGTGTGAGAAACCTGACCAGCAAACAGCAGCAGTGGTTAGTTTTGTGGTTTGCTCGTACAGGGTTAGCAAATTTTATTGATGAGTGGAGTCAGTGTGACTTCTGCTTCACAAATTTTGGAGTCATTTTGGAATATTTGGAGTCAAGTATCAGACTTTCCAGCACGTGGTCCCGGCATGTATACACTATCGTGAGGGATACACGACGTAGATGTGGCGGTCCGCTGACCTGGAAAGCTCAAATCCATGGTGGCGGTCATCGAGTAAACTTTGATCGTAATTTACCCTCTTCCTGTTTTGTCGTGGAGTATAATTCTTTAATTTCGATGATTTAATTAAGGTTTACAACGTTTACAATTAACGTAAATTGTATTTGTTGCGAAAAAGGTAAGGATAAAACTGTGTTTGTTACCGAAAATTTCTGGAGTCGAAGTGGCTCCCTGTTTGTTACCGAAAATTTTTGGAGTCAAAGTGACTCCCTCCGTAACCTCAGTGGAGTCATCTGAACAATTTTGGCGTATTTGCGAACCCTGCTCGCATGTCCTGATTGGTGTCTACACAATCAACATTCCTGAAATTTTTCAGCCATTCAAGGTTTTCTGAGTTTGACAGTAACATCCTTCAAGAAGTGCAAGTTATATTTTAAGTAATTATATTGATAGCTTGTGTCATTTTCTCCTGTAGGTTGACAATGTCCGATTGATGACAAAACATGGTAAAAGAAAAGCAGCAGTTGGTACATTGTATCTAACAGCCACTCATCTGATATTTGTTGACCCTGACTGTTCTAAAGAAACTTGGGTCAGTATCTTTGGTCATTAAGCCACAATTTTCTCGACTAGACCTAACCACTTATTGCGCCAGGGTCTGTTAAGGTGTTGTTCTTAAGGTCTATCTTGCTGTTCCTGAACACAGTTGACATCTCTTATTGCAATGAAGTAAATTATTAAATAAGACTGTGAGTGAGATATTGTTTATTAACTTAATTTAATTTTCCTTCCTTTTCATAGATTCTTCATTCTCACATCGCCTCAGTTGAAAAACTTCCACTAAATGCTGCCGGATCTCCTTTAAAAATCCGCTGCAAAACTTTTCAGATTGTTACATTTATCATTTCAAGAGACAGGGATAGCCAGGAGATTTACTCATGTCTGCTACAACTTTCTAATCCAGGTGACTTACAAATGACTTGTTCCTATCAAGAGTCGTCTGTGCAACAGACAGAACTTAAAACTTCTTGTTTAGTCCATCTGGGTCAACAACTGTGCACCAGGCCCCAGTTGTTCTAAAAGGGGGATAGCGCTATCCACTGGATAAATATCTATCCACAGGATAATGCAATAATAATAATTCCAACCTATGCCACTGATATTAATATTATAAAGGAAATAAAGGGAGATGTAAAGAATCAACCATAAGAGGACACAGAAAAAATCTGGGGCTCGAATCCCATCTGGGGTTCAGATTTTTTCTGTGTCCTCTTATGGTTGATTCTTTACATCTCCCTTTATTTCATTTATAATAATAATTCGCTAATATTTATCCACTGGATAGTTATTTATCTGGTAGATAGCGCCATCCAGCTTTTGAACAACTGGGGCCAGGATTTGATTACAGTAAAATGAAAAATATTAAAGCCCTGGGGCTTATATTTATTTTTTCAAAGGCCCTTTTTGAGGGGCGTATATACAGAGGAAATTTGCATCTCAAAATCGATTGGGCTAACTTCTTCATTGGAAGGAAATTTAAGTCAGCAATATGCAAGAAGATTTTACTGAAATTCACTGTGAGGATGTAGATCTCACAACTGCAAATTGCTTTGTTGAAAATTCAATACTTTGTTCAAAGGTAAAGTAATGTCAATAATAAGGAACGTAACACTTTTCACACAAAAAATGGATTATTGTAACAAAACATTGGAATCTAGGGTGCTTCAACATGATGAACAGCTTCCTCTGTGTTGGTTAGTTCAAAATCACCCTTTTCTGATGTGTCATTTTTGTCAGTGGAAGAGTTCATTCAAAATTTTTCATTTGGTTTTGGCAAGACATACTTAATGATGCCTTCTAAGTGGAGTAACAGATTCTCACTTCCATCAATATAGACATTATGCCACATTTCTTGTATGAGCACTTCACCATTTCCCTGTTAGAACAAATGTGAACCCATTCATTTCCGACCTATCTCATGAAGAGTATCCTTCTCTCTGATGCCTTGTGTTACTGTAACGTTTTTGCTTTGTTTTACTTTGTATCTGAGGGAAATTTCGAGGTATAAGCCCCTGGGAGCTTATATTATGCTGGGGGCTGATTTAACAGAGGGTGCTTTGCATTACAAGTTTGGGGGGCTTATTGTTACAGTATGACTGTGCTATGATTTGCCTGTTAAAAATGCCATTGCTAATTTGGCAAGCATATTGAATGGAAGTTCCAAAGCATTTCCAGTAAATTAATTGGGCTAGTTGGGGGGCCCAGAACACGGATATAGGCGCTGCTTCACAGACATTACCCACAGACATATAAGTTTGAATTTTATGTTTATAGGCCTAATTAACATAAGCTATATACTTTCCTTTAGGCCTCCTCACCGTTACTTTCTCCAGTTTTGGTTTTTTTTTGTTCTTGTAATCATTTACTTGTATCTGTGTGGCAAATAAACAAAATACAAATAATACTAAATGAAGTTAATAATACCTTGTGAATGTTCTGCTACTGCAGAGTTATCATTAATTATTTTGAATGGTCACAATATCAAATTTGATCAATGCACTGGTACACGCCTCTTTAATGTTATTAATTTTACTGACTTTGTCAACTTCTGAAAAGTCAAGTTTATGAACTTTTTACTTTGTTTTGTAGAAAAACTTGAAGATTTGTATGCATTCTCTTATAATCCCTTGAGTGAGAAGCTGACTAGATCTGCAGGCTGGGCCTTATTTGACATTCAGTCTGAGTATGCAAGGATGGGATTGCCAAACAGTGAGTGGTGCTGCAGCACTTTGAACAAAGACTACAAGGTTGGTAACATATTTAATATTTTGAATAAGTGCCTAACCTCGAATAAGCGCCTGCCCCCACCCTACCCCCCACCTTGCTTCCACTCAAACTCAAATAAGTGCCCACCCCCACCCCATCCCACTTCCCCCTCCCAACCCCCCAAAATTAAGTGCACAGGAGTAGTATTGATTATTATTATTCACTGTACAATCTCAAGATTCATTGTCTAGGAAGCACCAGAGAATTCACTTATTGATGTGATTGAAATTGAAGAAGTACTAAGAAGAGACTTCCCAGAAGACAGAATTTTCTTCAGTATATTTGCAGAAACCTTGCTTTGTTACATCTTCGTGTTTTGTTATTGCCATTTATTGTTTTGTTGCAAAATAAACATAATGCACTAGCTGAAAATGGTGTAAATTTAATACTGGGGTAAGTGTCCACCTCAAATAAGAGCCCACTCTCAAGGTCCAAAAATTTAATAAGTGCACAGGGCGGTTAATCAAATAAATATGGATTCTGTTTTGTATTACATTGAATTAGAAGTACTGTCACGGTGCAAAGAAAATCATTTTTACAGCTTGCCATTTGGGCAAGCTGAAGCTAGCATTTACTAGCCCAGACGTCATTTCAACTAGCCCCAAAAACTTTTTGTTCTTCTGTTATTCAAATTCCTCATAAAACATCACTTGCCCGTCGGGCAAGTTAAAAACAGAATTCACTGGCCCGATAGCAAAATCCATTAGCCCCGGGCTATCGGACACTACTTTCTTTGCACGCTGACTGTAAAGCTTGCATTTACAGTGCTGCCTTGCTTGCACCTTGCTATCATTATGAACTATGGCAATTACAGAGTACATGTAGAACTGCTAAATCCTAGCTGAAGAAGTTTGACTGAAGTGCACTCCCCCTGCAATGGGCTCCTGCTAGTCTGTACATCCTTCTAGCCCCATCTTTCAACATTTAGAGATACAGTCATCAACTAAATCAAACCAACTGTAGTTTCCCCAAGTTCAGTCAGATGGAATACCCTCTGATCTAATAAATCAACTGACTTGATACAACTCAATTTGAATTGAAGATGACTACGGTGCAGGTTCTTGAAACATCAGTCACCGTCAACAACAGTCCTATTCACGACTACACTCACCTAGACTATCATACTTTAACTACTTACATTTTGTATGAAATGACTCCTGAGTTCAAACCATTTACTCTTTTACAAACTTATCATAACTGGAATTGCTTATATGTTTTTCTCTGAACATTTTCTCAACTGTGTTGTTTTAATACAAAATCACTGTTGTTTCTCTCCTTCTAGATATGTGACACATATCCCAGTATATTGTATCTTCCTGTGGCTGCTTCCAACCCTGTTCTTGTTGGTAGTGCTAGGTTCCGAAGTCGAGGCAGATTACCTGCTTTGTCCTTTTATTACAAGAAAACCAAGGTAAACAGAACTTGTTACTGATTTTCGATTAGATGTTCAAGTGAAGGTGTTGTTATCAATTCGATCAGTTTTTCCCTCACGTACATGTACGGTAGGGCCCAAAAATAATGTATGCGCAAGAACACGCCAGCCACCGCAAGAAGAGAAGGTGCCGTATTTTTGCAGTTTACCCGTGAGAACTTTGAAAAGCAAGTAGTCAAAAAATCTTTACTGCAAGAAGCTAGAAAATTACCGCAATTAGCCTCAAGAAGGCACAAGAAGTTGTTTATACATAAGTGTTCACCTGGAAGAAGTTTGTGGTGTTTGTTGCCTTTTTATTATAACATCATTAGTGGCATTGAATTTATCCAGCCTATGAGTACTCTGCGATGTCAATAGGTAATCATGCAAGGACACATGTAAAAAGTTGCCCAAGAAAGTGAGCAGCAAAAAGGAGCAAGAAAGCTAGCTTGCGGGCGCAAAAAGAAGTTATTGCGCGTCTATTATTTTTGGGCTGTACTGTAAATACGATAGTCAAAAGACTGCTAATTACTTTCATAGGAATCAAAATTAATCATTGAACAAGTTTAGTTGATTGGGATGATCAATATTTAATTAAATCTCAACAACTTAGTGAGAAGGAGTAAAGCCTTAATAAAAACAGTTAAGGGAGGCTCCACCGAAGATAAATTCTACAGTGACATTTCAAGCCTAGTAACTTTACTAGTGCTCTCATTAAAGGCTGGGAGGGAGGGATTTCCCCTGGCTGCTTCCATACCAACCTGAACCTCAAGAAGAACCTCAATGAAGTAATAAGCAAGTGGATGGGGAGGGAATGCAATTAAGCAACAAAACTTGATTGAAATACAGGGATGAACACTGAATTCCCACTGGAGTGACAAAAAAGTAAAGACAAAGAATTGACAGCGCTGTTTTGAAATAAATTCAATGTTTCAGACTTCAGTACAAGTTTTTTGTTCCCAAATTGTCCCACGATATGACATTTTGCAGGTTATTGAGGGTAAAAGATTATGTAGAAATGACGGATCTGAAGGGAAACAAATGTACTTCGAGTTAATAGGAGGTTTAAGTTATTGAGGATTCTAGTTATCGGAAGTCGACTGTATTATTAATATGTTTTACTTACCTGTAATAATACAGTCGAACCTCCACCTCCCTTTAGCACCAGCGATCCAAAACACCAAAATCTTCCCATGAGTAAACCTCTTGTAAACGATCACCTCTCACAAGCGACTACGACCACTTATTGGCATGATAGTTTTATAGTTTTTCATTGTCTGTAACCTCTTGTAAGCAACCACAAGACACATCATGTGATCTCTCTGTTCGCTGTAGGAACTAGGCCACTCAGAATATATGAAGAACTTTCAATAACACAATGGAACTACACATGTATGTAACTTAGACAAATTATCTGCCAAAAAGTAAACGTGTCGGGCCACTTCTTGGAACAGACCCCTTATGGTTCGATTCTCGTAAGAGACTACCTCCTGTAAGCGACTGTGATTTTTGTACTTTGGGTGGTTGCTTACGGAAGGTTGGACTGTATGCATTCCAGGCGCCCCTTGCTCAACATTTTTAAAAATACTTTTCAGGCAGCAATTTGCCGTTGCAGTCAGCCTTTGTCAGGGTTCAACTCACGTTGCCAGGAAGATGAAACTCTCATTGACATCATCATGAGAACCACACCCAATGCTAGTTATGTTTACATAGTGGATACAAGACCCAAGGTACATGTGTGTTTGAGCGCTTTCCATTTGTCAGAAAAGGCCAGTCAGCCCATTCCTGTCACCATGAGAATTTCACTTTTAATCAAAACTATCCAGCCAGATCAGTCAATTCCAAAATGATATGCATGGAGTTGGTGAGTTTTTTGGTAAGGGCTCTTAAAAAAGCCATTTTTCAATTTTTGAAAAAACCACTCCAGTTGGCCAGTTCTGACTTTTGAGAAGTGCCCTTAGTGTCCAGTCTCAGAATGCTTATTTATTATTTATTTTCCAAGTACTTGCTCTCCATCTATAATTATGATGATTCTTAGCAAGAGGAATGCTTACAGGGGGTTCTTTGTGTAACCTTCATACAGTAAAGTTTATCACTTTTACACCACATTTTTTGCATCCTGAATCAGAATTAATAAGTACTTTCGTTGCTATAACTGAATGATGGAAACACAAAGTAATTTGTATCAAAAAACAATGGTAAGGCCAAAAGGTCCCCATTTTTCTGTTATGGCACATTAACAACCAAATGCGTAAGGGCTTGCAAGCCCCCATGTTTCTTTAGCTATGCATGGAAAGACATTGTTTGCCAAAGATTTTGGATCTCTTGGTCTTTGCTTCAGCCAAAACATATCAATCAGAAAACAAACTAATGTTATTCATAGACTAAAGAAGAGGTTGACATCAGAGAGTTTATAGAACTGGTAAACCCGTGGACCTCAAAGTGTCCTCAACTGTTAAACTGGAGACACTGTTTACATGGAAATAAGTGGAATTTGGACATGTTGGTTTTGAGGAAAGTGGATAAAGCGAAGTACCCAGACAAAAACCTCTTGGGTCATAGAAGAGAACCCACAGCACAACACAACCTTCATATGGGGTCACCTCAGCACTTGAACCTAGTCAACATCAATGAGAGGTGATTGCTCTCACCTCTGCATTATCCCTACTTTCCTAACAAACCACTGAAAAGAGACAAGGGATAAAAATAAATCTATGATTCCAAATGCAAATAATTCATTGAACCATAGTTATCCTCACCACTCTTTACTGACAGAATGTAAAAAAGCACAAAACTTTATGAACTGGTGAGTAGAATGATAAGACCTTAAGTGATTCTGATCTAATGTCAATTTCTTTTTTTAATACAAAAGCATTAGTGTACAAGGTAAATGGAAAGGAGAATCTAATTCTTAATCAGAGGTCATGTAGAGCTTTTTTTTACAGGCTTTTCTTCAACTGTTTTTGTATTGTACCTGTAAATTCAAATGGTACAAGTATGTGTCTCTTGTTACAGATAAATGCCATGGCAAACAAAGCTGCTGGAAAGGGATATGAGAATACAGATTTTTATGAGAATGTCAAGTTTCAGTTTGTGGGGATTGAAAATATTCATGTTATGAGACAAAGTCTACAGAAGATGACTGAATGTAAGTACTGCTGTGATTTTATATATTGGCTGTGGTTTGAAAATTCGAAGAGAAGTGAGACAGCTCACGAGCGTATTCTTTTGTTTAGTCAATTGATCATAGTTGGCGTTAAATACGAAAGATTAGAGAGCTTTAGATTCAAGGACGAGGATGACTGCAAGCACGACATTTAATTTTAAGTTTTCTCACCTATTATCTATAATAGACACCCCGGAAAGCTTCATTGTACAGTACTTTTTTTCACCACAAACGTTAGTTCGCTTATTTCCGTTGAAGGAGGTGGAGCCCTCTCCCGATCGCTAATGATAAAATTCTTAATATTTGATAACTTGTTTTCGCCACTACGACATTCTCCCTAAAACTCGTATCAGAATGACGATGAATGGCGATGGCTACCACATTTTCCCGCCAAAATGATGTTGGTTCTCGCGCGTGCGCTACTTAGTATTGAGAAAATCTCGTTGTCGTTCTCGTTCTCGTCTTAGAATCTAAAGCTCTCTAGTGATAACATCACACAGGATTTATTTCTCAAGAAAAAGTAAAGTTAGACCTCACGTACTTGACCACTCAGAATGCAAAGTATTACTGAGTGGCTGCTTACGACAGGTGGTCACCTGCAGGGAATTGAATCAAACAAGATCTTTCTGGCAAGAACTCTGGACACATAGACTGATATGCTTTTTTGAAGTTACGATGTGTGCACTGTAGTTCATGCTGTCACTAAAAGTCCTTCCTGTTCTCTAAGTCGCGTAGTACATACGGTGAACAAAGAGATCAGACTACGAGTCAAGTAGTTGCTTACAAGAGGTTAAAAACAATGGAAAAGTTGCTAGTCAGTTTATCTTGTGCGCTCTAAAAGATGGGTAAGCGTATACAGTAGAACTGATTTGTACATGTACATTAGGTGGTCGTTTTAATAGAGGTTCCAACTATAGCACTTTGACTTGATTTTTTTTGGTATTTGGAATACTGGCTGGTCACCTACTGTGTTACAGACCTGCCAAGTGTCACGCGAAAAAGGCGTGATTGTCACACCTGCGGATCGAAAACTTCGATCTCAGGTCTACTCATGCGTGTGTTCCAATTACTCGCCCCTGGTAGAAAAGTTTGAGCCATTACCTTCTTAACTGACACATTTTGAAACAACATATTAATTATTTAAAGAAATTGGAGCCGATGAGAGAAAAAAAAAGTCCATGTGAATGATCGACTTTCTCCTAATTCTCTTATTTTAGTAAGGAAAATCCCTGGAGACGAGGTCGTTTTCCTTCGAGTTGCCGTGTTCGTATTAGACGGAACTCTTCAGAACCTCTTCGGACATGCTTTTTACTATCGGACCTCTACGAAAAATCCTGGCACTCTCCTAAGGATTAAAATGTCACGCCTATAAATTAAAAAAGTTGGCAGGTATCATGTACATGTAGGTGATAGGGTGTTGAGGTTGGACTGTGCAATCGTTAGCATGCCCAGCGTCACTCAGATGTTTCTCGTAAACCTGAGACCGAGTTGCATACAGGTTCATCCACTTTTGTTGTGTTCATTCTTAACTTTTCAGTGGTGTGTGAAACTCCTGATTTGACTGTAAAGTCTTTAACAAGCGGGTTGGAAAGCAGTGGATGGATGAAGCATATCAAATCTGTTTTAGATACATCAGTGTTTATAGCTAAGGTGAGGTAATAAATGAATGTCTAATAACTTTCAGTCTAACTACACTTGCATCAGATGCCTAAAATGTAACTTCCTAAGTGCATGTACTACTACATGGTTAATTCGCTCTTGTCATTTCTGGCTTTGTGTCTTCACGCAGTGCTCTTCCCCACAAAGGAACGCTTTTTTTCAACCTTTTGCTGGGACCAGTTAGCAAAAATCCGTCAATACCACTTGAAAGAACGCCCTAAAATCACCAGAGTTGCCAAGTTTAAGAATGATTTATTAAAAGCCAACAAAGATACATGTATAGCTCCTCAAAGTCACAAAATTTTACAGAGGGTCAAGTTCGTGTCCCTCACCACACAAGCATTTGTAAAATTTCACGACTTTGCGGAGTCATCGCTCCCTTGTTAACTAATTTCAAGGCTCTGTTTCCAGCAGTGTCCATGGATATTCTCTCACTGGTCTTTTTCAAAATTTGAAAAAAACCGTAGAAGGGTTGCCCTGGGTACCAGAGGTTTTTTCTCGCGTTCGACGGGGAGCTTCGTTTTGTCGGCCGCAGGCCGACACGCGTGTTCGGCTGAAGGCCGAAGACTGAAGCGGCGGCGCGGGTCACTTTTTAAGACTTGACCGAAACCAGAAACCGTGCATGAAAAGCCTCTGGCACCCAGGGTATAGAAGGGTGTTTTGTGGGCAAGAACATTGCTAGAGGATGCAAAGAACGATTTCGCAGAGAAATGCAGTGCCTTGCTCGGTGCTTGTACAGTTTAGTTGTGTTCAGCAGTTTGACATTTGTGTATTGATTGATCTCTTTTTTTTGTGATCTTAATCAAGGCTGTTGCTGAGGAGAGCGTCAATGTAGTAGTCCATTGTAGTGATGGATGGGACAGAACAGCGCAAACATGCTCTCTGGCAAGCATCATTCTTGATCCTTACTACAGAACTATGCATGGCTTTCAGGTACGTTTAGTACGTTTAGTAACTAAGTGTGTGGAGACACTTTCATTGACTATTTTCAAATTCCCCATAATACACTCTGTCTGCCCCCCAAATTTTGCATAACTTATTGTCTTAAAATGCTCTTGGGAAAATGCAATACTCCCAGGAGCATTTAAAAACAATGGTTTACGCAGAATTTGGGGGGCAAACATAGTGTATTATGGGGAATTCGAAAATAGAGAATGGGGTACATTGGTCTTTTTTTTTGTTTCTAAGGTCCCCAATTTTCTTCACAGAGAAAATCCTAGTGTTTTGTCCTGTTATCACCCATTGGTAGTAAATATTACATTTTGTCATGAGCGATATTACATGATTTATTGCGGGCGACCAGAGGAGCCCACAATCCTAATCTCTAGACAGCTGTTACGCATACCCAGCACGTAGGTAGTCAGCATTCGTTTAGAGTTGCAGTAAGACTAATTGGAATTCATAGAATCTTCGATCACTCGTAATTCGATCAAGCGCATTTTGATCTTTTATCAAGTGAAACTTTATTCGCAAAGCACAGCGTTGAACCAAGAGCTTGACCTCGCCAAAACTCCCTGACCTTTGGTTATTACTGCGTTACAGATGTATATTTATAGCGGTGCCCTCGCGCGCGCAAAGACCGCGAAGCGAAGCACCACGGGTAAGAAATTTGGTTATCTATGCATCCAAGTAATTTTGGTTCTGCAAAAATGGTCCTTACGTACGTCCACCCCTTCATGTAAGCCGGGGTGAAATTTCGCATATCACGAACAGCGCGTTTTGGCGGTAAATCGCATGGCTGTACTTTTAGAAAGAAAAAAACAACAACAACAACGAAGACGGGTATTTTCTTCGACTAAATTTTAATGTCGACACTTATGTGGATGGCAGGAAAGAGCTAGAGTGAGAGATAAAAACAATTAAAGGAGACCAATTTCGTCAGAAGAAAAATATGAACTTTTTATAGCGGTGGTACGACTGACTGAGAAATACTAGCGGCCACCAAAGTGAAAAATGAGCGGCAGTGGAAAAAAAAAGAGCGAACAGGAACACATACGTCATTTCCTACATAAAAGGTGTAACTAGGAAGTTTCACGCCGTCGTCGTGTAAAACAACGACAAAGAAATGTGCACAAGTGTGCTGCACGTGCAAAGTTGTTTGTTCAGTTGTTTTGCTAATTAGACCATTTTATTATTTTGCCGTTCTCCTTGCTGTCGCCGTTTAGCATTACACGATTTTATTTTTTGTGTACGTAAGTATATTAACGAGAGCTTCGCTTCTAGCCCTGGCTAAATCTATATTTAATATATTTAACAGGAAGACAGCTGTTGTCCGGTTACCTTTGGTATGATAATTTTTCATGCAGAATGTTCACTAGACTTTCAAGCAAAACCACCCCATTGTTTGTCCCTTTGAGTCATTCCAACTGTTGTTTTCTTATTGTCTATGCACAGGTATTAATTGAAAAAGAATGGCTGGCATTTGGCCACAAGTTTACTGACAGGTAGGTTACTTTTATCTGTTTCATAGCTTGCGTAGCCGGCGGGATTGTTATGCGCAGGGTACTTCCTTGCATTTCCCCGACGACTTGAAATCTAAAGCCTAAGGATAAGGACATACGCAC
Source organism: Porites lobata (assembly GCA_942486035.1). Lineage (NCBI taxonomy): Eukaryota > Metazoa > Cnidaria > Anthozoa > Scleractinia > Poritidae > Porites > Porites lobata. The sequence goes on from CALNXK010000044.1 coordinate 1,864,292, forward strand.
ACGCAGAATGGCATATTTGACTCAATTCTCCATACTAGCTCTCCTAAGCCCGATGATAAACAAGATGGCGGACGAAGCGTCCGCCATATTGCTTTTATAAGTCCGCATGAGGTCTGGGTCAAAGTGGCAGGATGATTGGTTCACGGCCTTGTGCTTATGCTTTTGCTTATGTCGACTCAGTTTTCACTAGTCAGTAGCATAACACCCCATCCATGTCGTAGCTTTCCCCTCCACAAAGGCTGTTGCGATAATTCAATGTCAGGTCTTAACTATTGACTCAGTGTCAGTGTATAATAAGTCAGAACTAGCCGCAGTAGCCTGTGTTGCAGCCGGACTCAGTGTCCCTCGAGATCCATAGTGGATAGAGAACTCAATGGAGAGATTTAAGCCTGGTTCTCATATGCCTCCGAAGTACCCGCGACGCGGCCGTGGGTACTGCTTGCAATACTACTCCGACGTATAAGGAGGTCTTTACCGCCGGCATGCCTGCGAAGTCGAACTCGTGTCAACTTCGCAGGCACACCGGCGGTAAAGACTGAAACCTGGTCTCTTATACCGCCGAAGTACCTGCGACGTAGCCGTCGGTACTGCCTGCGATACAACTCCGACATATGAGGAAATAAGGCCGCCGTCAACAAGAAACATCGCAGGTCTTTACCGCCGGCACGTCTGCGAAGTTGAACTTGAGTCAACTTCTCAGGCATGCGGGCGGTAAAGACTGACAAGGCCCTTGTTGCCGGCGACTTCTGTTGTCATATCGGAACAGTATCGCAGGCGGTACCGGCAGCTATGTCGTAGGTAGCTTCACCTCTCCCCTAAATCTCTCAAATATATCAGAGATTTAGTTAAACAGTCTGCGACGCAGGTATATAGCTACAGCTGGGCTCTGATAATGACATTTGCAAAAATTTACCCATACTGTGGCCGACAGACTGAATTCATTGCGATTACCCGCCTCTGACCCTCGTGTATATCTGCTTTATTTGTCAGGTGTGGTTTTCTTCAATCGGATGGCAAGGATACGTCACCAGTGTTTCTTCAGTTCTTAGAAGGCGTATGGCAGTTACAGGAACAGTTTCCTTTTGCATTCCAGTTTAATGAGCGATTCCTTCTTGCAATTCATGATCACTTATATTCTTGTCAGGTATAACCATGTAATGGTGATTTTTTAATTATTTTTATTTATTTATTTCTTTTTTTTACCAGCTTTTCTGGACACAAGCCTGCCCAGACGGAATGGGCACGAACGGGACTCATAGGTCCCCTGCGAGGCGCCATCCCTACCCAATCCCACAAACCGTAAAGGTTGGCCACACCACCGGGGTCTACGTCCCCTACTCTTTTCGGAAAGTGGTGTAAACCATGATGTCCGTGGCACCCGTCCGTGTCTGAGGCACGTCGTTAGCACGATGTGCCTTGTGATTCCTTGCCCTCGATTCCTATTTTTTTGCAATGTCTGCTTGATGTTTACAAAAACAAGTAAAAAACAACGCGGGCAAGAAAGAACGACGGTTCGCTGTCATCTTGACGCCATTTTCAAGTTCAAAATGCTTGCTGATAGACGGTCAAAAAAGTATTTCTGGCTGATGATTAGCATATATGAAATACGCAAAAGTCACGCAAAAAGTTTTGCTCGAATTGAGTCTGCTTGGTGTGTGAAAAACTATTGTGGTGTCAAAACTACCCTGCAGTGCAGGGTTGTTTTGGAACACTAGAATTCGCTGGGGTTGAAGTGCTACAGTCACGGAAGGCAGGGCACATTTCTTCGTTTCGCCTTATTGGTTAGTTTGAGATTGTGTTTTGGACTGGGTCGGGGTTGTACTGAAATGCACTATGGGGCTGTTTCGGTGGACTGATTTTGCCCACGTTTCCGGTGCAACTCCGTATAGTAGCCATTGAAAGAAGCATTAGTATCATCAGAACAATCCCATCGTGCAACTCGGCACAACACCGACCCATTCTCCCACGCAACTTCAAAATGGCCAATAAATAGATTGTACTTTTTGGTACAAAATCAAGCGCAAAAATTCGCAGGAAATGTTGCTAGCTCGCCTACACTACAGTCAATACTAACATAAACCTCAAGTTGTACTTACGCTTCCGTGTCGCTTTCTGTTTCAGTTTGGGACTTTTCTGGGAAATTGTGAACGGGAACGCAAGGAACATGGGTAAGTGAATCGGTGAATGTACGAGATTGAAATAGTACACAAAAATGAAGGATCAGTAGGACCATGGATAACCAATGCGCATGCGTGCGATATAACTTAGTATCTTGAAAAACTTGAGTCGACCATTTCAAGATGTCGGAGTAGTTGTTTTTTTCATTTCATCTCTGTTCGTCTCTATGATTTGACATAAAACGCAGCTTTACTACATGACTCGTAAGTTTATTTCAAGAGTAGTGTAAATTACTCAGAGAAGGATCGTCTTCTAACCTAAACACTTTAGCACCAGTTAATAAATTAAATGGGGTGACCGATACCGATATTTGTTACAGACTAGCGGAGAAGACATATTCATTATGGGGTTACATGTGGCAGAACATCAGTGACTACGCTAATCCGCTGTACAGAGGAGGCGCGGATGAGTTATTATGGCCCAGTACCTCACCGCAAGTACTCAAGTAAGTGAGTCGAGGTTGATTTCCACTGACGCGTTTTTGGATACGCACGTTAACGCACGTAAATTTTAATCACGTAAATAAAATAAAGCCAAGATCAAAAGAGCTGAGCTTAAACGAGAGTTGAGCGAGGTTCAGCTTTTACGCTTATGAGCGACCTTTCATGCATTGCCTCTATTTTATTTGCAAACGTAAATTTGACGCACGTAAAAATTACGCGACACTGGAAATCAACCTTAAGGGTAAAGGAGACAAAGGCGATAGTTTGACACCATCGAAAAATGGGTCAGGGTTATCTGGACAAACAGCCTGCGTGATCGTACAGGTTTTTTTAAAATCCCGGGTGGTGTTGAGGCCGGGGTATGAGGATTCGGCGTAGAAAACCTGCTATTAAACCTGGCGGCTGTTTGGATATTATAACTTTGACTGACTGTTGTGGTTATCCCCAGAGTAGAAAGTGTGTTTTGAAGTTCCACTGCTTGGTCCTCTAAACCTTTCCCTTTAAAGACGCAAAACTAAACTGCGCGAGTTTATAATATTTGTATAATTATGTGTAAACTGTTTCATCGGCAGGTTCTGGCGTTCAATGTACAACCGATATGATAATGATCTTCATCCACGCGAGACAGTGTTGGATTCTCTCAGCAGCATCATAGATCATAACGACTCACTGCAAGATCACATTAAATTTCTTTCTTCTGTAAGTATGTTCAGCCGGGCATCTAAGCCTTGAAAAAACAAACGCAACCTAACCTCCACGTGTGACCACCTAACGAAACTAGGGACCTTAAGCAACGATAACGACGACGGCAGCGAAAACGTCTCTAAAAAAATGAATTTGCGTTCTTTCAAACTTAATGGCGTCTATTTGGACTCGCTCAATATGTCAAATGTAGGCGACTTTTCCTGGAGTTGGATTCTTAAGGATTTTGTTCAAGTTCAAAAAGAGGAAGGAAAATTCGTCGTCGTACGTCCACGCCCTCCATAAAACAGGCTGATTTAGCAACAGAACGCGAACGTCATTTGACGACGGGAAAGCGCGCGGAAACGACTAAACTCGACTTCCGGTGCCCAATTTGTCGCTCTGCCATTGGTCAAAGCAGTTGTTTGATTTGTGCGCGCCGTCGTCAACTGACGTTCCCGTTCTGTTGCTGAATCAGCCTAACGTCAAATAGGAGGTTTCACTTCGCAGTCGTGCAATGGACGTCAAAGAAATGTGCTAAAATCGTGATGCACGGGCAGAGCCGTTGTTTTGATCATTAAATCTACTCTTATAAGAAGTTGTCTTCGTCGTCGTCGTAGTTGCTTAATCTCCCTACTACCAAAAATTTGCTTTCGAGTCAAAGTGTTGGAGTTGAACCTCTTGTTAGCTTGGGAGTACTACTGTCTTTCATCGCTCCCCGTCGTTGGGGACGTTTCGCGAGAGAGACTTCATCAGTGATGGAGAGGTATGAAATGCGGTTGTATTCGCAGGCTAACTTTGGTAAGCAGATATAGGGTACGTTCCTTTGATATGATCCGGATCAGGATCAGTGATCCGATATCATTTGGATCATGGTAGATCAAATGAACCGATGAATCCTTGTCCAGAGTGGATTCATCAGTTCATTTGATCTACCATGATCCGAGTGATCTCGGATCACTGATCCCAATCTGGATCATCCCAAAGGAACGCACCCATAGAGTGTTTTCACATGACGTCACGGCGGTCATATTGGTGTCCCAAAACAATGAAACGCCGGCCATGTTGGTGTCCAAACCAGTCCTGTGGGAGTTAAACATTCTTCTTATGTAAACGACTCCTTTTGTTCAATAAATTTGCAAAGATGCTGGCCACGTGAGTGAAAACGCCCTATTAACAATTGTTGGCTTTTTTGTGGTGGTATTCGTTAGTCGACCTTTAAGTAAGAACTCTGCAGAAGTCAGAAAAGAAAAACCTTTTGGTGCACAAAGCTTGCTCAGGTTTACATACTCTACGCCGTAGTGTAGTCTTTTATCATAAATGTTACTTTTTCTGACACTGAACTCCTTTTTCTCTCTTTTTTTTTTTTTTTTTACATTGTAACTCATTTTTAAATAGGGTGGACTAGGTCGTAGGGTTCTCCTGTTCCCTGCAAGTCCTCCCCCCAATCTCTTCGTGTCTGATTATAATGACTTGTATGCTGTGAAAATGGATTTGAATTTGAATTTCAATTAAATTAAATTGAATTACTGATGGTTTTCAACATGCATTTTCATGGCCGAGCATGTGCTATTGATAAATTTGCCATTAGCTCATCTCCCATAATACACCTTGTTTGCCCCCGCAAGAGATGGAGATGTGCAAATTGCGATTTCGAAGCTTGAAAGACCAATTGTCATGGTGAAAAATGGACTAATTGAACAGTTTTGCTTCAACAGCGCATTAAGATGATGAAAGCTCTCAACAATTCTTCACCAAAAGACTTTGACGGCGACAAGAATTCGTTAGAAATGAAATGTCTCAACTCGAATTGTGAATCATCGGTTGATTTGTCATGTGAGTCAACCTCGCTTGAGAATTCCGTGGATAAACTGGGACTAGAAACAGACTCGTTAGTTAACAGTCATGAAAGTCTGTCATCGTCTTTGCCAAGCGTGTGCGCGAGCGAGGCAAGCAACTCAAGTCAGGATAGCGGGAAAGGAAGAATAGTTCCAACCGACTTACAGCTAATTTTAAAGCGACAAGGTTTGACTGTTGAAGACTTAATGCAGTCTGCACCGCCATTTGCTGTCAGCTGGAAATCTGCCAGGAATGTGTTTCAGTGCTTGACATGTGCGACTCCTATTGATTTTCTTAGTCGAAAGGTAAGATAGCGAGTTAAAGGCCTCACACTTTTAATTCTAGAAATTATGTTCAAATGTTCGGTTTCTACAAAACTTTTAATTTTACTTACCGCGCTTTTCAAAAACACGCGAATTCTGAAGTTCAAAACCCAACTGACATTTACGTTTTTCGCTGCCGTCAATCATCTCAGCGGACCTCTTAGGAAACAGAAGTTTACTTCAACGGGCTCAAAAGGTCATGGTCTGTGATTTGTGATTGGTGGATTTCGAACGGTTTTGCGTGTTTCTTTGTTTCAAGGTTCGTTGCTTGTGATCGTAATTATGATTAACGGCAGCCGAAAACGCATTTATGAAGGCGACTTTTGAACTTCAGAGTTCTCGTGTTTTTGAAAAGCGCAGTAATAAAGTACTACAGTCGACTCTCTCTTAGACACCTCGATAAAACGGACACTTGTCTTGTCTGTAACCAGAAGGTCATAGGTTTGACTCCTGTTGGGAGAACCCGGATTTTGTCCGAGTTGCCTCAATTGGCTGTTTCACCGACAGAAAAAAAAGCATCATTATCACTTATTGACCAGGCCCGGCTTGCTCAAACGTTGGATAGCGCCATCCACCGGAAAAATCACTATCCAGCGGATAAGTATTAGGGAAACCAATTGCGCCATTCATTGGATCAGGGGCACCCAACGTCCATTTTCGGAAAATATCTGTTCGGAAGACGATTTGAGATCTAGAATTTTCGGAACATTTGTTGTTAAATTTCTTGCTTGCCTGCCTCTCCTAGGATTTTAGAACATCTAAAAAATGGAATAATTGCCCATTTTAAACGGATTTTTACCTTAAAAAGGTCACCTAGAATTTTCGGGAGCCTTTCTGGCTGAAAATTTCGAGACGATAAGTTCTGATCCCTATAATTTTCGGATCTCTAGACTTTCAGCTAGGAAATCCGAACAGATGAGAAATTTTCTAGGGGATAAAAATATGCCTATATCTCCCGTTTAAATACTCAATTACGTTTGACAATGCTATGTTTAAGTGGTTTTGAACTATGTTCTTGTTGGATAGCGTTATTCACCTTTTGAACAACTGGGGCCAGCTGTAAAATCACGGTCTTACTTATAGTGCACTGAAAGGTGCTAACTTTTTCTGTTCTTTTCTATCTTTCAACAGTATCATTGCTGGAACTGTGGAGAAGTGTTTTGTAAACGATGTATTGATAAACAGTGCTCACTTCCGGGACATTATTCAGATAACCGGGTTCCGGTTTGTAAGCAGTGTTACAAAATTCTAAAGAAATTTAAATGAAGGGCACTGGTCAGCAAAAGATGAATTTTTAATTTGGCAAAGACATATTAGGGAATTTTTATCAGGAGAGGCGGGCATTTTTTGTTTTCGTTTTTTTTTTTTGTACATTATCCGTAGAATATTGTTTTTGTGGTAACTAACAGATACAAAGACGCAATAACCGAGATTTGTAATCGCACCAGGGTTCCCACATGGTATTGAAAGTCTTGAAATTTGCAAACCAATTTTCCATACCTTGAAAAAGTCTGGGAAATATATATTTAGTGTGGAAAAATTGGTAAATAGTGTGTTTGTTTCTTTCAAAACCGTAACAGGTTAATTGCTAAGTGAATGTTTTCCGGTTGTCAAATCTTTCTTAATCTCGTTTGTAGCCAAAACATTCGATCTCAGAATGAGAAGTTTCAGAACTTAAACTCTCTTATATCCACATTGCATTGTGGCTATGCTTCTGATTGTGGTTACTGTATTCTTGGGGTGCCTCATGGGAAAAGCCTAGTTCCTGCTTTTGTCGAGATTTCTGTCGATCGCTTATTTGATAACATTGGAAAGTCTTAATTTTGCATCCAAAAATCTGTTCAAACCCTTTGAAATGCACGGTGCGCACGAATATATGTTTTGGCGGGTACTGCGTTTGTGAACATTGCAGTGTTGACGAAGTGGGAGTTACTGGCAGATAGTACTGACGAATTTCAAAAAGCCCTTTACAGCTCGGGTTCATGTCACCCATTCCACATTCTCATGCCAAAATTATGGGATACAATCATAAAAACTCCAGAGATTGAAAGGGCATAAAACCCAAAAGTGGGTCTGCTTTTCTTTAGGTTTTAAACACTTAACAGTGGGTTTTTATGGTGGTTTGAATAACGGAGAAAATACCCCAAGCCAGTCATGTGACTGCGAACTGCATGCAACGAGCCTGTTTCAGCCTGTTAACAAACACAGTGGTTTGCCAAAAGGCCGAGTCTTGCGCTACGTGTACGACTATTAACTCACTGATTGGGACGAAGAGTGTTTTTAAAAGTGATGTTAGTAGGGAATTATCACCAGATCAGAGACATAAGTCATGTCAACGTTCACTTTTCCCTCCTAAAACATATTAGAATTGAACTTGAGAAAAGTACTATGATTCAGTTACGTAGCCATAATCAAGGATTACAACCACTGAGTTAAAGTTATTAGGAACCCAACGAAACCACAATGGCGACAGAAACCGAAATGTCATAAATTCGCAAAACAACATGTCTTCACCTGAATGGTGCACACTAGAGACGGATAATCCATCTTCAAAATCCTCAAAATTGACGGAAAAACGGATGGATAAAGTCAGGCGGATTGTCCATTTAAAATTAAGACCGTTCCATTTGTCAAATTAAGAGGTATTATCTCTATGACGCGAATTATCAAACGGATAATCCGTCTGTAGTGTGAATAGGGCCAAAAGTGCTTTTGTGTTGTTTCTTGACCGTCCCTAGACAACTACGACTTGAAATGACTAAATGTTAAATTTTCTTCTTGAAAACGTGAACGGAAAGGCTATAAATTTTACTACACTGATCTACCTGGGCATGTGCTTAATTTTAATCAAGTGAACGAGTTGAAAAGATTGGGAAACGGTTTGAAAGAGCACAAAGTCGAGTTTCCATTGAGGTCGCCATTGTTGGATCGTAAGGTTCCTATCATCCCCTTGTACAGACTTATGAACAACACTACATGAAAGTACTTCTTAGGAGGATGTTATAATACTGTCAACAGCGACTGGACAATGTAAGGAGCCAACTCTATCAGTCCGTTTTAGGGCTGTGTCGACCTTATATTCTAGTCTTCAATCCCCCGTAATAAACTCTGTTTGCGCCCTATTTTGCATGTTTTGAAATACTCCAGGGAGAGTTGTTATTTCTTAAGAGCATATAACGACAGTAACTTCCCCAGTAGGTTATTTCCAAGTTCTAAAAGCTCTCACTTTCAAATCGAGGCCAAATGCAAAACCTTCGTTGTGAAATGTAGTTTTATTGTCATCAGAATGGAAAAACATATCAGTGGCTTTGCACTAAGCCTCGCATTAAAACCGGGGCTTGAGAGAACTCGCAAACAGAGTGCATTATGGGGCATTCCTTTAACACGATGTTTCTGCTAATTAACAGTCTCACAAAATCTTTCTCTTCGTTTTTTTTTTTTTTGCGAAATTAAGTAAATGTAAGGTGGGCTAAAAGATAACGTGCGATCTTTCGATGGCTTTTTTAAGGTCGTTAAATTTTAAATGGTGCTCAATCCTGGACACATGTGGAGATAATTAGTGAACAGTATCAGAAGAAAATAATGATAAGCATTGAATGCTTTTAAGATTGTTTATCCACATATTCACCTTTAGAATCATCATTAAGAAGGGAATGGGCATAAATTTATAATTTTTACAAATGAAATTCAGTTTAATTGTAAAAACATAAGTCACAGTTCAGGAAATTATCTAAATATGTTATCAGTTGGTGTCAATAATAATTCTATCCAAAAGAGAATATCACATGCCTATTTCTAAGAGAAAATTTGTTTTTTTTCTTAACATGGTTACAGTCATGGATAATTCATTACAGTGACTTGCCGGACACCCCCCTCCCCCCTTTCCCGCCCCATCATTTTTTTTTTCTGTCCTCGCTCCAACTTACGCCGATAACTGGATCGAAAACGTTGCCTTGCAAGCTATTGGACTCTCAGGAAATTAAAGGGGTTCAAGACGCTTACACGCATATCTATTACTCGATGAATCTCAACTACTTTTTGACGAATATTTAAAGGAAAAAAAATTCTATCTTAGGAAACTGCCGAGAAAGAAAAGTCTATGAGGAGATACGCTTGTTAAGAGCTTGGAAATATTTTAAATGAATAATAAAAACAGTTATTGAATTCGGCTTTCGTATGGTATGAAGGAAAAGATTGATCTAAGAGGGTATTATCCACCTCGGCCGCACCCCCCTCCCCCCTATTAGAAGACGTATTGGTCTTTTCTTAACCCCATGACACGGGCAAGTTTTCTCTGTCAAGGAAACGTGCTCTTGTAAACACGGCTTTGTTTCGAGGCACGAAAAAAATATACCCATCACTAACCACCCCTTTCAGTTCCCAACAACAACACGCGAACTACAGTTCATGATATAACTTCAACAGTTTTTACTTCACTGGTATTGTGCAAACCAAAAGTTTATTCTAATGCATTTTGGTGACGGAAAACTTTAACTATAATTTAAACTATAATTTAAAGAATATCATCATAATTTATTTCATCTTTGTAAAAAAACAAAATCCGGACGCTCATCTAGGAAGGAGAGGTTTTTTGACCCCATCATTCTTATTGCGTACTAGAGAGAGCGACCACTGTAAAGTTAAGTGCGCTTGGATCTCTTTTCATGTACTCCTTGCACACCTCGGCAGCATCCTGAAAATAACAAGTGATCACGCATTTCATTATGTTTGTTTCAAAGCAGGACAGGGCTGTAAATCTTACTCTTATCGGCTGCAACATATATCTGAGCAGTAGCAAAGAATAAACTTGAATTATGGGGATATATAAAATCAAACCAAATGCCCGGAAATACTCTCGCGTCGCGAACAATGAATTTAAATTTTGTAAATTTACTTGCGTGCGTCTAACTCGTTTCCGACTGGTTTAAAAACAATCTGCTACTGTCAGAACTCACACATGCGCATTATCGTGAACCAGTCCCTTTAAGCATAGATGTTTTTGATCGACGGACGTCAACCGGAAGTGACGTCAACCGGAAGTTAAATATGCCTTGACGCTACCACATTTGAATTGTTAGTCTCGCTTGCGTAAGCAGCGAGACGCATAATCTGCAACGCATTTTTCGTCTTATCTTGCACACAAATGGGGAGTCATTGCGCCACGCGTTCCTTGCGGAGACCATGGAAACCGGGACTAAGAATCTTTGCGTGATCGAAGCCACGCATGTTTTGAAGAAAGCTTTGGAAAGATTAAATTTTGAGCCGTTCCGAAACGTGTCAGTCCACGAATTCTATCGCTTGAAAGCGTTGGTTACTTTGGAACAAGTGAACACCACTGAGTGGTCGGAAAAAAAAAAAGAATCTTAAGCAAACTGCGATGGTCGGGCGTTGTACACTTTCATTGTATGCAAATGGCGTCTTGTGATGAGCATGCGGTTCATTTTCGGCGATGATTGAAATGACATGCCATGTAAATCACTTTGTTGATCTCTGGCAATGGTTTAATTTCTCTGGAATCGAGGCACTTGAATTTTCGAGTATTTATACACGCGTATAGCCTGCTACCGCAAACGTATTTCCGGTCGTCGCGAACACGCGTACTAAATCAGTTCAGAAACAAATAAAAAGTATCGACATAGATAAAGTAGGAAGTAATAAACCTTCAGCGAGTAAATACTGTTTCGTGTAGAATTAAGCGCCTCCTCCTTTCTCGATCTAATCTCAAACCAAGCGAGACTGATTAACGCTGTAATAGCGTTCTTGTTGAGTGTATTTTCTCTAACAAAAGACGATTTGCCCAAAAATTTTGGCAAAAGCACTGTCCAAGAACACAAAAAAGTCACTTTCCGTTAACGTGCGTCGCCCGAAAACGCCTTTGCTAATAGCTCCCTAAAATTTGACTCTAAGGCCCAGTTCAGACGTCGTGCTTCTGCCGTGCCGAACTAAATTCAGGAATTAAGTTCGACAAAAGCACGGCAGAAGCACGGTGTCTGAATCAAACTTTTGAATTAAGTTCGGCAAGCAATTAAGTTCGAAGAGCGCTGCCGTGCTACACGGCTCTGGCACGGCAGCGATTCAAACGTCGAGCTTCTGCCGTGCTGAGCAAAATTCTTAAATCATATTAATGTATTTTGGCGACATTGCGTTCCCACGGGGAGTTAGGAGGAAAATTGTTACGAGGCATCAGTAAATCCTGACTTTGGTTCGACTCTGGCACGACGTCTGAATCAAAGTTTTTTTCCTGCCGTGCTACAGTCGAACCGAATTACAATTAAGTTCGGCACGGCAGAAGCACGACGTCTGAACTGGGCCTAACTTTTAAAATACTTATTAAAGGGACTATGTCGCGCTTTTTGCTATCATTTTAAAAGCTAAAACGTATCTTCCAAAAATAATGTTCCAGTTTTGTTATCTGTGACTATATAATTTAGGCACTGAAACTGTATCCTGCCGTGTATCACTACGGATAGCATATAAACTTGACTTTATCAAGTTTTGATGCTCTGTCTACAAAAATAATCTCAGCAAAAAATTATTATGGTTACGCACTTATCACTTGAAATCCTAACCCCCGACCCGGCGGAACGTGGGAGATTTTTAGGGTATTTGAAGGCACGAGGTGGGGATTTGACTCGTGCCTAGTTTCCTCACTGTAAGTTCTTTAGCAGACAACCCACCTTTTCCTACACACTAACCTGCGGCAAAAGCTTCGATTAATACTCAAAGAAAATTATTTCCAGTTCAATGGAAAGCACAAACCCATGGTACTGCCATGGGCACATGGACAGCAGTTTCCATTGCCACCTTTTTCAAGGCACATATTGAAACAGCAATTCTAAGCAAAACCGTCTTTAACCCAATAATTTGGAGACGCCACATAGACGATAATTTTGCCCTAGGGACATAAGTAAACCAGATATCGAAGCCTTTATCGAACAAGCAAACTTACATTACCCGACTATTAAACTCATTTGATAAGTGCATTAGTTCTCCCTAACGAAATTTGACTGTTTATAAGTGAAGGCACTAAGTAATGACTTCAGCGACGACTTCAGCACAGAATTGACCTCAAACAGCATTATCCTCGTGACATATCCCCTCGCAAATGGCCCAGCTTTCCAGGAGTCTCCCCAAGGCTCAAGTGATTTGAGCGCCCGACCAGTGTCTAATTCAGGAAAGAATCGGATGGAATTCCCTCGTGACAAGATTGGCACTGTAACTTTTAATCGTTCTCACACTGTTCTTATCGCAATATTAATTGCTTTTGTTTTGGTTTTATACGTAATGTTATTAGTTAAAAAAAAACATGTCACTCTCTCAACCAATGAGCTTTTACTCCAGTCTCACTGTCGCTCAAGTTTTCCCGCCCTTTATACCGGCTACACACACTTCAAGTTTATTAGCCAACCTCATTGATTCCCAGGGTATTCACTTTCTCATCGTCTACGTCATCGTGACAAAGAATGTGTAGGAGACTTCAAAAGATAAAAATTGCCTTCTCTCCACAAATACCAGGAGCAAAGACTTGGTATTCTCGCCTATTCATTGTCGTTACTGAAAACACTGAGTTGTTTCTGCCACTAAAACCACTTGCCTGCAAAAATGTATCTTTCGAAGTTTTTCCATGATTGATAGGAAATGATTTTCTCCCATCTAAAACAAACACGACAAAGTTATTTTGAGTTGATACTTGCCTGCAAGAATGTATCTTTTGTAGTTTTTCCATGATTTATTGGAAATGCTTTTGTTCCATCTAAAAGAGAACATTCATTTAAAGTCTTTGCTTTACGTTAATTTAAATTTCCTGATTATAAATCTATGATGATCTTTTAAAAAAAGTCTCGAAAAGAACACTGAAGATCTGTGGAATGGGTTAAATAAAAGGTTTTTGAGGGCATATAGGACCGACGAAGTAGGTTTCATAAGAAACCAGAATCACAGCAGCCTCCCTAAGCTGAAATGAACCCGAGATATCACTTCAAAATAACGCACAGAGCACTAAAAACTCTATCCGGTTACGGAGCAGCGATAATAAAGATATAACCTCCCTCCAGTCCTCCTTGTGTACCAGTAAGATAAAAGCTTTTAAAAAGCTTTACAATGGAAAGTTTTGAAAGTATGACGCAAGGAGAGGGCCGAACAACAATTGTGAAGACATACATGTAAAGAATTCTATAGCCGAATTTCATCCGATTACTTCGAGTCGTTTACTCCCTCAGTTGAGAGGAGAAAACGACTCGAAGCAATCGGATGAATTTCAGGCTAAGAATTCTACTGCATTTCTGGAACATCACATACCGGAATTAACACAATTCTTTGATGTTTGGTTACCAAACTTCATAAATAAAATATTATTAAATGGAGAAAAAACTCGGGTTCATGGGTAGACTTAATTTATCTTTAACGCCACTGAGTCTCGTTTATTAAGACCCTTTCCCAAATACGTTTCCCTTTCTTCATCCGGCTCCAACCTCTTATAAACTCAATGATAAGCCTAGGGGTGCCATGGATTATAAGCTCACTTTGCAGGATACACTGGGTTACGCTTAAAAGGTTCAAGAGCGCTTACCTAGTTCATACAAGCTTCCATCTTTGTGAACGATGGCAACAAAATGGAGATCCACATGGTCCTCAGCAGACGGCGTCTGAAAAAAAGACATTCGCGAATGAATACAGAGCTATAACCTTTTCTTATAGTTTTATGTTACAAGCAAGGTCATATTTCTATGCCCAATAACTACTGTTGACTGCACCGGTTAGCTTAGTTAGACGAGGGCCGAAAGACACCCACTGATTTTTGTATCGCTGCGTTTGCGAAAAACGTTTCTGAGGTCCCTATTAGTCTGACTTACGCAATGAAAATTTCTCTGTGAGCATTGTAATGTGTTTTATTCAGCCAGAGTTGCACCGAGTTCAACACAACACCCGAGAAAAACGTTGGTTTTCACCGAGCTGAACCTAAAAGGTGAACGAAGTGTTAATCTTATGTAGCACGGTTGGGGGAAATTGGACGGTGGGCAAGCACGATGGCTACCATTTACACAATCCACCTGGGTGAAAATCTTGTGTATTTAAACATAAAACTATAAAAATTGACGTGGTGGGAGAACGACACGCTACAAAGTATATCCAAATCAGCTGAACAGGCTAAAAAGAGTAGAAAAATTACATCGCCTCAAATCACAGCCCATATTGGCCTAAGCGTACGAAACAGAATTTCCCATGTGAATAGTAAGTACCTCTTGTCATTGCCATTGCGGTGCAAAGAGTCCCATCACATCACTTTAAGGTTTCAATCTCTATAAATATACGGGCTGGTGGTCGGGGAAAGTTTTGTGGCCGTTGCATACACCACTAGCAGGCACGCGCCAGAATTACGGAGAAAAATAATGTGAGAGATTAACGAAAAAGACAAGAAACGTCTGAAGTAATGAAACTTTTTTTTTCATTCAGTTATAGATTTTTTGAAACAAAAAACAATGGTTTTACCTAAGATGTGAACGAAATGTCAATCTAATGTAAAAAAAAGCGTTGAGGGTGGGGGGGTTAAGGGCGGAAGGCAAGCAGGATGACCAGGTTGCATCATTTAACACATTGGGCTTCAACATCTTTGCGAATTAAACAAGAAAAGCTTTATCAACCACTGTGCGAAAGGAATGGGCATTGTACCGAATGGTAGGCTGCACATGAGCATTTCCCAGTATCGTGTTTTCAAAATTTTTAAAGGAACAATGCCTCTTAAAGATGTGTACCCTAAAAAAATGTGTAGCTATGCCCCTGCATACCCCCCACCCTACTGGTGGAACCCCTATAGGGGCTGTTTGTGAAGGTACCTTTGTAGTAACAGTTCTGCTCCGCTCGGATTCTCTTTATGATCATTAGGGATTTTAGCATCAATTTCATCCTAGGCCACTTTTTGTAAGAAAAATATATATTTGAAAGTTTTACCTCTGTTTGCCCTTCTTGTGCACAGGCTTCATGTGCCTCACTTATGTTCTAGAAAGAAAGAAAAGGTTGAAATTGAGTAATAATTAAGTGAGAAAATAATAGACCCAGCAGGACTTAGTTGGCAAAAATCCGTTGAAGCGGCTCAAAAGAGCGCCTTTCATCTTTTATCGCAAGGACGCAAGGAGGCAGCTTGGCCGAGTGATCAGTGCGTCAGACTCACCATCCGGCGGTCTCAGATTCAAGTCCCACTCTGGCCACTTGCTGGATTTGTTCTCGGTCGTCCCGAGTTCAAATCCTCGGCCACGCTTGTAAATGGCCAACTGGTTGCCTCTTGTCAGTTGGGGTGTTTAATCCTGTTATGTTATAATATTATTTGAATTATTTGTTTCTAAGTATTTGAGTGGAGTGCCTCTAAACTAGCTGGATAAGCTAAGTGCACTTTCCATTTTTATATAAAAAAATTATAGTTAAAAAGACAAAGCATAAAATTTTGTTTCAACCTCGTCACTCTCCAGCTTTGCTCCTTTTTCTTCAGGTGACAATGATTTGGTAGATTCTATAAATCGCTTGAGAAAGCCTTCCTCTATTACATTATGTAGGATAAAAGAAATCATTACACTCAACATCACATAGGGTAAGATCCCAGAAGTGGGGCACAAAAGTGGTGGATCCAAGGGAGGGGCCTGGGGGCCCGACCCCCTTATTTTTAGACCAAACTGAGGCCCAAAGGGCCAAAAAAATTTTATTGAGACTGTTCCCCCCACCCTTATCTCAGGGTCTGCATGACCTCCACCCCCGCTTATCTGAAGGTCTGGATGCACCACTGCATGATATTAAATAAAGTTTCATACAGGGAGGCTCGGTCCCAAGGCTTAACCCCTTACCCCAACCTCCAGAGCCAGGGAAAAGCGCCCTTAGGACAAGTGTGCCCTTACCCCTTTATTATTAAAACCATTTTGGACAGAAAAGGTACCCCTCTTGTATATCTTCGATTGACAAATGGTATCCCCTTCACATATCTAGATAGAACTTTGCATCTCTTTTAACTACTGTAAATGGCTGTCTTTAATATATGAATAAATCACAAAACCAGAGCATCTCCACCTTTTTTACAGCCTTCAAATTAGCCTCTGTACAAACACCTCCTTTTTCCTTTGTTGTAACAAGGAAAAGTCTACAGTAAAATTTGGTATGCATTTTATCTTTAAATTTATGATGATATTTGTTGTTGATTATGCAACTGGGTGCCATCTGAAGTTGACTGGGCAAAATTGCACCATCACATGAATTATGTAAGGTGCCCTGATGAATGTACCTCTCCATGGGGTATAAATATTGATCCTTACCAAGCTCTAGTACATCTGTGTTGTTAGCAATGGAGTGTATAATGGCTACTGTTCCACAAGCATTTCCTATAGTCTGCTTCATAAAGTATACATTGGGACTCACTTCCTAAAGACAACAATGATCAATGTCATGGCCACACAAAAACACTTGAATAATGATTGAATGATTTTTCTGCATGACTCAAGACCTTTCCCTCTTGAACATCAGTATGGGATACTAACGCTAATTAATTTTGCTCAACTGTTCTTCATAACTCCTTGGCATGCATAAATTCTGTAGACAAATTATAACAACCCTTTAAAGGTTTTAAAGGCTCTATGAAGATAGTTACTGTTTTCATAGAAGTGGATAACGATATCACAACCACTCTTTTAAAAGTAATTATTTAAAAAAAACCTGTCCATTCTTCAAAACTTTGTCTTCTTGTTCTTTCTTGAACTCCTGATACTGCAAACCAAAAATATTAATAAAACAAATAACAGGTAAAAACATGTTTAAAAATAGTATTAAGGGAATGTTTTTGATTGGTCCTACATCTATCTCCAACAGCTACTCTTCACTCAACACAACAAAAAAAACAATACGGCAATCATTATCTCCCTTAAAATATGGCTTAATGTAATGAAGGCAAGGTCACACTTCAACTGATGCTGGTCAGCAGTCAGCCCTCAAAGGGTAGGGGGCTAAGGGACATTTTCCAGGGGCTCTTTAATAGACCTTTCTATGGTGTTTTCAAACTTTTGACATGGAATCCATTGCCACCACTAGAAAGAACACCTTAAAATGAGTGAAATTGCCAAGTCTGAAGGTGATTTGTTGAAAACTAACAAAGGTATAGCTGACCTCAAAGTTGCAAAATTTTACAGACATTTGTATGGTGGGGAGCACAAACTTGCCCCCCACTATACAAATGTCTGTAAATTGTACAAACGACTTATTGACGCGATCAAGCAAAAATAACGACGAGAGAACGACTGGAGAACTGACAATTTGACTAACAATAGACGACTGTTTAACTGTGACAATAGACAGATTGAAACGCACCAATATTACTGATTACGAGTCTTCATAGCCAATAACATCACGGCTTAACTGACAGACGACCAATAACATCGCAACGTAATTGACCAATCAGATCAATAACCAGAGTATAATATCATCAACTGACGTGATACAACTCACTTTGACTCTGAAGATGACTACCGCACAGGTTGTCGAAACGTCAGTCACTGTCAACAACAACAGTCCTATTCAGGACTACGTGGCCGGACTACGTTCATGCGGACGATCAAACTCAACCTATTTTTGTCTGTAAATTGTCCCAACAGAGGGTTCATTAAGGTTTTGAACAGTAGGGCAACTGAGTTTGACACCCGGGCAAAGAATTGGCAAGGCCTGGAGGGCCTTGCCCCCTAGGGGGGTCCGGGGGCATGTTCCCCCAGAAAATTTTGAAATTCTATAGTCGCAGGGATGTGTTTTCCTGCATTTTGAAGCTGCAGAAAATGACTTTCAACAACCAAAAAAAGATAACTTTTCTAGACAATTCAATCATGATTTGATACCAATACCCACCACACAAATTGGACTTTTTGGTTCTCTTTTAATAGCTCTGCTCATAATAATCTTTACTCAAAGTCACTGTCAGCATCTGAGCCGTTATCAGAGTCAGGGTCAGAGCCTACATCTTATCTTTAAAATTTCAATGACTAGACGGTAGGAGCATTGTTTTAACGTGAACGCACCGAAAATTAATTCATTGGCGTAAACCATAAGACGAATAAAAAATCACGCTTCGCTTTGTTGAACATGATGATTAAGCCATTCACTATATACAGGCAAGTAAAAGGTTAAAGCACAAAGAAGTCTACTCACCTCTTGGCCTTTTCTCTACTGGAGGCCCTTTGGTTGAAGCCGAAAAATAATCCGCTATCGAACGCGTTCTTTTCTGGGCCGCCATGCTCACGTGCTCGCAACACTGATACATTTCAAGTGGTCATTTATGAATCACAGTTCTTTTCGCAATCTGTTATGGGGCGATTCTTGTTTTTAACACATTTAATGAATGAGGGGATTTCATTCCGCGTGTAATAAAGTGGAAATTGCCGGCAAAGTATGTTTTACACTCGATAAGACTCATCAAGAAAAGGGCACGATTGTAACTTAAAACTGTTTTTGATCGTTCCTTGTATTAAAAAGAAGTTCTTTGAGATGTAAAGCAGCCGGGCAAAGTCGTGTTCACAGCCGGTCAATTTGCCCGGTGCCTGGCCCTTAATGAACCCCCTGGTTTGTGGACCTATATCTTCGCTATCTGCTTAGGACATATCATTTATTAAACTTGACAAGTTAACTACACTTATCATGGAAAGAGGACCAGTGGTGGCAACAGATTTTTCCTAACTAGTCCATGGCATAAGATTGTGAGCTATGTTCAGTGGGAGTACAGGCAATGAAAGTGAAGTGGTGGTGATGCAAATTGGTTTCCTCTTTCGTGCATGCAAAAACAAACAAACAAGTCAACAACATTTTTCTTTGGTCTGTGATCTTATCAACCATAGAAATGATGCTAATGATTAAAAAACTACTCAGTGAAACCATTTGCCTTGTGGTTTCACTTGTGTTTTGCACATTTGGACAGACATTTCTATAGATGATAAGAGAACGAACCATGCAAAATTGTTGTTGTTTTGTTAAACTGAAAAGTGAAACAGTACCTTGTCACTTGTTGGAAAGAGAAGCAAAAGGGCGCAAGCTGGCTGTGGTATCATTGCCAGTAATTCAGGGTCCAGGCCAATGACATCAACAAAACTCCAACTTGGCTTCAGACCAAGATTATTGACAAACTGTGATGGAAAATGAAAGAAAAAAGCAAGACCTTAAAAATATGTAAAAATTCATTTCACATGTTGTTTCCTAGACTTTTCACCGGAAATGATGTGGGAAGCTCATAAACATAAACTTTGTTTTTAACTTGACCACTTTTTTCTTTTCTTCTCTTTTTTTTCTTGCTATATCTGACAGTGGGGGAAGAGCATCATTGCTCTGTGCAAGAATATAAGCAGAGGAGTAAAAGGAATGTGCGTAAGGAGGAATGTAGGATGCCCAGAAGTTAACCCTTTTGACAACTAAGAGACATTTTTCCTGCCACCCATAATGGCTTTAAGTTAGCACAGTTAGTCTGTAGCTAGGGGCTAGAGGGGTCTTCAAGCTGAGAACATCCATTGATCAGAGACTCACTCTCCTTTGGGATGCTACAAAACAATTTGTCTTTCCAAAAATCAGAGCCATGTTCTAGATAACAGGTGATGACATCAGTTGACTGGCACAAAATTATGTGGTCCCACAGAGAAACCTTTAAGGTCTTTGAACATCTGAGAACAAGGGACTGGATTCAGTCAAGTCCAGCACATATATCCCTGAAATATTTGCGGAAATGTCTGATTTTATCAGAGGTCCCCCAAAACTGTTGCCTCAAACATAATAATGGGAGTATTGGTATTAGAATGGTGACCGATGACTAGAGGCAGGCACTTCCTGTTTCGCATGTAGTTGACATTCTGTTCTAGCTGAGTATCATTCACACCGTAAGAGGCTACATGCCAACACAAATACATTCAAAATTTTAATTTTAACCTGGCCAATCATTTTAAAAGATCAGAAAAGTAAATCTAGTTACATTCTAAAAAGTAGCGAAAGAATTTTTCTTGGAAACTGAAATGTTAGTGATTTTCCTAGAATAACAACACCCAAGGCTACAGTAGTTGAAAATTAAAGCTAGGGGATTCGAGTTGATTAATGATAAGCAGTCAAGATCTTATCATTTCAACACAACTTGATTCCCAAACGGATGAATCATAACAGCTTCAAAAATAGTTTATTAACAACAGGCTTACCTTGTTCATGACCTTAGCAGGATCAGGAACGGCACGGACAATTCAAGAGGAATAAAGAGAACGAAAAAGACAACTCACAATGTGCTGCAACAAAAATGACTTGAAATCGAATAAAAGTACAAGGTTTAACCTTACATCTGGATTTGATTCTAGAGGTAGCCATCGAACCATTTTCTGTCTTTTAAAATAAAATTTAAGACTTCGAAAAATGCGCGATCTTTTACGTGCAGTGAATCGTTTCCAAATAGAAGTGTTGGGCCTGGAAACGAAATACGCCTGCAAGATTACAGCGGTATTTTATTGAAAGCTACTGCATTGTGGGTAATTCTCGATATTTAAGATGGCGGCCGGAACAGTGCTAAATTTTCGGAGTTTTCTAACTGGCAGTATAACCGCTAGAAAGACTTTCCTCGTAGTTCGGACAGGACTCAGATCAAGTGTTCCATGTGTAGCAATCGCCAGCCGTCAATTTTCGGAAACAAACTCTCCGGTCGAGGAGGTTACTGACAGCGAGAAGTCTCCCACTGTTTCCCGAAGTCCTCTCTTCAGTGGCAACAAGGTGACGCCGAAAAGATTTCAGCTTTCGTTCGACGAGTACCAGAAGCGAAGAAGAAAGCTGCGTACACTTCAGAGGTTGGCTGGGCTGCCGTTTGGTGTGACAGGTCTGCTAGCGTCGTCTTGCGCGTGTGCTTATTTGTTCCCAAACATGTTTGATGCAACCCCAGAACAGATCCAACCAATACTGTAAGTTGTGTGACTTGTATCTCTTAATGTGCAGGGTTCTATCTAGGGCATTTGAGGGGTAGAAGCTTCCCCCCCAAAGTGCTCAGCTTTCCCCCCAAAAATATTGTTATCATTACAGTATATAAGTAACTATATCGAAAAAATCATCAAGATGCGATGAGGTTTGTGCACACACTGTAACATTTCTCAAAATTGTGTCTCAAAATGCACCAGATTGCATCTCAGTGCATATTCATTTCAAAAATTCCGGGGGGGGCAGACCCATCGAGGAGGCTTGTCGCCTTCGGCCACTCAGGACTTCTTCCCCAAATGATAAATCCTAGATAGAACCCTGATGTGGGATGAGCAGAGGAATCATATTTATAGCACAAAGTATTTTCAGGTCGAGCAAATAAATGAAACAAATAAATCAAATTAACTTAACAATCGAAACAATCTCAATTGAAGGAAACTGACCTCGTGACCCCCTACAAGTGCAGATTGCTTAAAGGAGGTTAGAATTCGGGACTGCCGTGAAACAAACCCGGCTACTGGCTGACAAACCAAATGTAAAAATTCTAACAATGCTCAAAGAATGATTGGGATTAAAAATTAATTTGACACAAAGCTTCTAATGGGGGCAAAAACATTTTATTTGCATTCATAATCTGAAGATCATGACTCATTTCCTGCAAGTTGTAAAGGTACCCTTTTTCGTGATATTTTTGTATCTACCTTATTGGTACTTAATTTTGCAAGTCTTTAATTTCGCGTTTTTTGCAACAATTATTGCAAAATTAAAGACCCAGAACAAAAATCCTTGTGAGATTTAAACAGGCCAATTCAATAGCCATATAGAAAATTCAAATTACCCTGAGAAAATCAATTGCCAAAGGATGGAAGAAGGTGGGCGTCAGTAAAGAAATTGATGGTTCAGAGGAAATGTCACCTAAAGATCCATTTGTAGATAATTGCAATGATAGGATGATGTTTAGAAACTTTGCTGCAAACTATGTACTGAGAAAATGCATATCTGTGTTATAATCCATTAAAAATCATTTTCAAAAAATATGCATTTGCTTGTTACAGTGTACTTTAAAATTTTAAAAAATGTCTTAAAGGGACACAGTCAGATGATGCACTAAGCGTATTAGATACCATTTCTTAGCTGATTTGCATGTCACAAGATTCGCATGAAACAGAAAGTGAGAAGCGTAGCTGGAATATTCTAAACAAACCTTGAACTAGTCTCTCTAAAATCTTGAAATTAAGTACCCACAAAATTAAGTACCAATAAGGTACACTATTGCTGCTCACAGGAAATTTGTGACCTTCCTTGGGAAAACGTAAACTAACAATATTTCGTTATCGTTAGAAAACTAACGGATAGCTAAGGGCTTTTCTAACGTTCTAATGGTTTGTTCTAACGCTCTAACGATTTGTCCAAATGCTCTAACGATTTATCCAAACGCTCTAACGATTTGTTCTAACGTTCTAACAGTTGAATTGGGGGAAGCGAGCGCTATTCCCTATTAAGCACTCCATTAACGGCTGGTTAGTTCATCTTGTTATTATCAATGTATTGAGCAAAAGTTTTAAGTAAAGCAGTCGGTCCTTCTACTGTAAGTTTTTTAGAGAGCACTGTTTTTATTAGGATGAATATCCTTATTTTTTATTATTGTTTGGGTTTTCTAGAGGAATGGATCCTATGATCTTCAGTGGTCTCTGTGGTGTGGCCAGTGCAGGTGTTGGCTTTGTCGCTGGATCTGCTATTTTCAAATCAGTGTGGCGGGTGTGGAACAAAGAAATAGCACAGAAACTGCATGAGGTATGGACAGTGTGTTGATCCTTGAGCAGGGTGCAATGAAAGTCAGTTTTACAGCCTGCCATTCGGGCAAGCTGTAGCTAGCATGTACTAGCTCACAAGTCATTTCACCTAGCCCCAAAACCCTTTTTGATTAGCAGGATTGGTTACAATCCTTCTGTAATTTTGTTTCCCAAAAAAACAGTTCTTGCCCGTTGGGCAAGTTAAGAACAAAAATCACTAGCCCGATAGCAAGATCCACTAGCCCTGGGCTACTGGACACGACTTTCTTTGCTCACTGTTACAGTCAGAGCAGGTCAAGCGTACCCCTCAAGATTCTATTAATGAATTGATTATTTGAAAAATGAATCTGTTAGTGATTCCTGTATCTTTTGTCAAATTCAAATCAGCATTTCTGCATGCGTAATGGGCAGTGAATATTCAACGAGAACTTCTCTGTATTAGGTCACATTGAAAATCTTTGAATGGATTATATTTCTTAGAAGACATTTACATCAAATTCAGGGAAACTGAGTTGGTAGAAATTTCGTAACTGCCTCATGTGTGAATTCACGGCTCATTATGCATGCAAGAATGCAGAGATGAATCTGAAATCTACAACTATCAACGGATTCAACTTTCGAATAATAAATTCATTAATGGGAGCTTGGGGGGTACACTTGACCTGGCTTGACTGTAAGTAATGGTCCAGATGAGAAGTAAAGAATCAAATGTACAGCATGTAATGAACATGTCGGAATGCCAAAAGGTGCTGACTTTACTATAATGTCTCTACTACACTTCTGACTGATTAATTTTAAGCATCAAATTTTACGAAATCTTCCCAAAGCAGCATGGATGTTCATTCCTTGCTTTCCAACCAACTTCGTTATAACAAAATCTCATCCGAGTCTAAGTAACACAGAAATCCTTTGTAAACTTTTCTTGGCTATTGTTTGCCACTCTTATGATTGGTGGAAATCTTTTAACACAGAAAAACACCTTTCTAAAATGAAGAGTAAATACAGGTTATTTCGTAATTTTGCCTTTTTTAAGGATTCCTACGTGAGAAAAGCATATTGCACCATAACAAAAGAAAATGCTTCCCTTGTTACCAGGATCATTACTTAATCCCAAGGCTGTGCTCTAAGGAAAATTGAAAGGAGTCCAGTACTCTGAACCTGCAAAATCTAGGTTGCCTAGCATATGATTTGTATGAAATAAATAGTAAGATTTTCTAGTTGCCGAATTGATGATGTGCAATGCAAAAGGGGAACTGTTTTGATAAAATTCTTTCAACGAATACTTTAAGGAAAATATGTAAAAATGGAGATCACTGTCATGAAGAGGCCATTTCTAAGTTGTCCAAGCCTCTGTTTCAAAGTGAAGCTAAGTTAGAAGCCATTGATATGAGAACAAGTTTTTATTCTCATGCAAATAAAACTCATTTTCACAAGAAAAGTTTTCCACTTAGCCTCAGCTCATTTTGGAAGTAAGAGTTTTTAAAACTCAACAATGGTCTATGTGTACAGTATGTGGGCATTGAGTCTTAAAGTAGTCAATGCATTTTTTGTGTTTACACTTGCTCTGTTTTGTCTGTTTTAGCGCGAGGCAGATTTTTTGGAAAGGGTAGCTTCCAGGAGGGCTTCCTCTTATAGCAAGTTTGAAGATGATTATTATGGTGAAAATATCAAGAGTGTCAGCGACTACAGGCAGTGGCTACGTGAGCAACAAAAAAAGCAAAATATAGCAGAGAAGTATGATAGCAAAGAGCAATCAAAAATTGTCAATGCAGAAGCTGCATAAGCAAGAGTAAAAATTAAGCAGTCTCTTTGGGTGCCCTCCTTTGAGATGATCTGGATCAGGATCAGTGATCTGAGATCACATGGATCATGGTAGATCAAATGAACGGATGAATCCTTTTCCAGAGTGGATTCATTGGTTCATTAATGATCCACCATGATCCGAGTCATCTTGGATCACTGATCCCAGTCTGGGTCATCTCAAAGGAATGCACCCTTTGATAAAGATAAAGCACCAAATTCCTTTTGTAATATCTTAAATGCCACCATGTTGTGAGGTAGGGAGAATCATCCAGCTGTTTGGAAGACCCTTTCTCTCTTGTTACACATGTACTGGCAGCAAACGTGCTAGACGACTTGTACAGTAATCTTTGTTTTAAATGTAAATCTTGACAGACAATCAGTGGTGTTTAAACATTTCATTAATATGTAATAAATAATAAGCTTGACATGAATGTGCCCAGCGTTTTCAACTGCTAAATCTTTCAGTATAACATATGTGTACCATCCTCCATCCCCAGGGTCGGAAGTAAAATTTTATTATGTTTACAACTGAAAACTATTCTCAATGTCAAAGATTTCCTTTTTGACTGACCAGGTATTATGTTAACTCTTTTAAATCCAAAGATGAAGACAAACTGTATGATCCTTCTGATGCCCAAACCTTGCAAAACTACAAATCAGCAAGTGCAAAGTTTAACCCTTTAAGTTCCAAGTGAGACCACAAACAA
>CALNXK010000044.1:1895000-1915000 GCA_942486035.1 Porites lobata
AGTTCCCACAGCGGCATGTAGTCTACGCACAAGGAACAAATGGGTGGTCATTGAATACTGGTGCGGTTATTGAATTATTGTGTGGTTATTGAACACACTAAACTAACGAAAAAGTATTTACCACTTAGTTAATGCTACACATTTATATTAAAAAATTCTAACGTATTTGGGGCTATTTCCCCATCAGCTGCATGTTGTCCACGCTCATCAATGAACTGACGTGTGCTCATTGAACTACTGTCGTGTTTATTGAACTTTTGGTTTATATTGAACTAACGATAAAGCTCATCTGTACATGCTCTCCCACATTGGTGCTGACCAAAGGCACGAACGCTCATCAGAGAAAAGTTAGCTCGGCACGGCTAATCGTTTACACTGCACACTTTATCCGAGCTGGGCTAGATTTTCAGGATCGCGTACCAGTTTTATCCGTGCTCGGACTACCTCTCGACATGGTCCGAGCACGGGTGAAATTTTGGTCCGGCACGGATGGGCCAAAGTCGTTTACACGACTAAATCTATCCGTGCCGAACCAGTTTTTTTGGTACGCGTACTTTTTTCATCCGAGCCGTGCCAAAAATTTTCGGCCGTGTAAATGGGGCTTTTGACGATTCAAGTTTAGATTCAATTATATTTATGCGTCGTTGCAGATATAAAGAAAAACTCTTATCAAATACGCAAGTTTTTTTTTTTAAATAGTTTTTTTTTTTAAAAAATTTCTTATCAGTGCAACACTCAATTCTGAGGCTATGTTCACAAATTTAGGTCTCTGGGAAACTGACCACCTACCCCTCCCCTGAGCCAACATTTTGTCCTAAGTGAGGGGTAAGTGACAATGTCGGCTTAGGGGAGGGGTAGGTGGGCAGTTTCCCAATCTTTGCGGCCGGATAGCTTTCCCTGCCGACAGGAAAAGTTATTCGATATAGTGTGAGCCCGTATCTGATATCTGACTCTCCACTTCAGAGATCGGTACGGCACTGCTTCGCTCGGTTAAAGTGAACAGTTTCAGCGGCGGATCAAGGGGAGGGGCCCGGGCCCCCCCACCCTTAGTTTTAGACCAATGATCCGGATCACCGCCCCCTCGACTTATCTGAAGGTCTGCATTTGCCACTGAGTTTCATTAAAACATATAGTGTAGACTGGAAAAACATTTATCTTCTTAAAATAACCCACTAAGGAAGAGATCTGGAGGTCCAAAGATTTCGTAAACTGCAGTTTAAGTTAAACTTCGTTTAAATAACCGATCCTTAAAGAATAACTAGCAAGATAATTCTATCAGGTTTCACACTTAACTAAACATGCTGGAAAGCGCTTTTAGACATTTATGGGGAAAAAAAGCACCATATAAATGAGGAAGATTATTATTATTATTATTTTAATATTATTAAAATTCTACCTCTGCTCAAATGCAGCTCGTTGGATGGTAAACAGCACCTTGCCTTTCCTACCGATGATCCTTCAGCACCGAGCGGCTGGAACCCCATCTCCGCCTGGATAAACTCATCAACATCGTTCAAATAAGCTTCCAAGAAATTCATCACGGATTGTTTAAAAGTAATGCTAGCGCAAAAGGCAAAATGAATGCCGAACTTCGAGAGGACGAAAACGACCAATTAATCGTCTCTTTAAGACAAACTAAACAGCTCTAGATGCTGCTTTATATGCACAACTCCCAGCTGACCTCTCTTCAAGAGCACTTTAAAAGCCACAATATCGTGTTAAATAACAAAACGTTTTTCACTTGATTACACTGCAAAACAGAACATTCCTTTCTATTGTTCTGCAGGACATTTAAAAGATGTTTAGCTTCTCACGCGACATCAACATCATCTGATTAGT
This sequence comes from Porites lobata, assembly GCA_942486035.1. Lineage (NCBI taxonomy): Eukaryota > Metazoa > Cnidaria > Anthozoa > Scleractinia > Poritidae > Porites > Porites lobata. The sequence goes on from CALNXK010000044.1 coordinate 1,896,840, forward strand.
TGTGTTTAAACTCTAATACCGAATTTGATTAACACGCTTACCTCCAACGTTAAATCGGAGTTTGTTACTTTTATCTTATTAAGACGGTTTCCTTCTTTTTTTTTTTTCAAACTTAACCACTTACCAGTTAACTGTGCTCTATGTGCCATACAACGGGTGTAATTACTTTATCTTTCGCTCTTTTTAGTGAACAGCGCTCATGAATAATTTTGGCGCATATAGAACGTATAGGCGCTTTCTTCAAGGGCCTGTATATTTACGAGCATATTAAAAGCTGTTAAGTTCAATTCTGTGCTATAGCAATTACTTGGAGTATGAAGTATGAAATATGAAGAAGATATCAGACAATTTTCATGAGGGAAAACTAACCCGCATAATAACTTTCTTGGTGATTTTTGCACGCACAGTATTGAAAAAGATAATCAAGAGAGGCAAACCTAGTTTATTCTCTCTTCTTTCAATCTGTGTCCATACGTTTCAACACACAGCAGAAAACAACTTAAACGCTTAAATATAGTCGATATAACACAACTGGACCTATTTTAACTGGAATTTAACGATTGCAAAGACACGTTTAAGCCTTTTAAAAAGATAGCAGACAGAGTCACGTAGCCGGCCATGAAAAAAGTTGCAAAGTCACCGTTTACAGCATTAACCATTTCACTCTTAACAGTTAGGCCAAAAGAAAATAATAATAAAAAAATAATAACAATGATAATAATAATAAAATCACGAAAAAAAAAGGATGATAAAGAGAGAAGGAGGGAGGAATCTCGACGTATTGACTTTGCACGTTTGGATGTCGTCGCAATAGACCGGTTTTTTAGGTTGAATGTTTCCTTTCCTAATGACGGTCTCAGGGAAATTTGTGCCTTTGTGCTCTCATGCATTATGCGTACATATGGTCGTGAATAAGACGAAATTTTGAAAGAAACAGTTCTGTAGAGTATTATCACCCATGACCTACAATCATGGACAAAAGTCCTTTGGAAAGTAATGCAGTATTCATAATTTTCTGTATTTTCTGAGTTCCCTCAACAGCTGACAGCACGTCTTTCTTCGTACACATGAATGCAAGGTTTCAATAAAGTGCATGCATGGTAGCCTCCCGCGGACTTCCTTTGGGGTTCGTTCGTCACGAATGAATTGCATGGCTTCCCGAATCAGAAAGAGCCAGAAAATTCGACGGCTTTCAAGACGACTGGGTGTTAGAGCCTTAGTGATTTGGGTCAGCCCGTTACGTTATACGTAAAGGCTATTTTACATACTTGTTACAAACGGAACTTGTAAAGCGCTACAAAATCTGTTCAACTGAGACTAAATCTCTTGAAATTGTTTCTACAGTACTTTAGAGTCTTGGCCTCGACTCGAGTAGAAGCACAGACTGTGTTTTATATCTTGTTTCATAAGAGTGAACATTTAAGGAAGCCATTAATCAGTAAAATCGGTTATTTTTTCAGAGCTCACATCATTTAAAATGGTAATTTCCTTTGCTTGCATTCTCCCAGTGCGTCTCTTGCGGTTGATCAGTAAATGAAAAGAGCTCTTTTCTCAGAGGGTGAAAAAAACAAGAGCCGAAAAAGGCGTCAGTATGGTAGGCTAGGAGCTACTGTAGTCCTTGATATGGTACAAAACCGCAAGAGACGCACTGGGAGAATGCAAGCAAAGGAAATTACCATTTTAAATGATGTGAGCTCTGTGTTTGCTTCTCCCAGTGCAATCCTTTGACTAGCTACAAAGGGCCTGTTTGCAGAAAAATAACCGATTTTACTGATTAATGGCTTCCTTAAATGTTCACTCTTATGAAACAAGATGTAAAACACAGTCTGTGCTTCTACTCGAGTCGAGGCCAAGACTCTAAAGTACTGTAGAAACAATTTCAAGAGATTTAGTCTCAGTTGAACAGATTTTGTAGCGCTTTACAAGTTCCGTTTGTAACAAGTATGTAAAATAGCCTTTACGTATATATAACGTAACGGGCTGACCCAAATCACTAAGGCTCTAACACCCAGCCGTCTTGAAAGCCGTCGAACTTTCTTGCTCTTTCTGATTCGGGAAGCCATGCAATTCATTCGTGACGAACGAACCCCAAAGGAAGTCCGCGGGAGGCTACCATGCATGCAGTTTATTGAAACGTTGCATTCATGTGTACGAAGAAAGACGTGCTGTCAGCTGTTATGAGGGAACTCAGAAAATACAGAAAATTATGAATACAGCATTACTTTAATTTCCAAAGGACTTTTGTCCATGATTGTAGGTCATGGGTGATAATACTCTACAGAACTGTTTCTTTCAAAATTTCGTCTTATTCACGACCATATGTACGCATAATGCATGAGAGCACAAAGGCACAAATTTCCCTGAGACCGTCATTAGGAAAGGAAACATTCAACCTAAAAAGCCGGTCTATTGCGACGACATCCAAACGTGCAAAGTCAATACGTCGAGATTCCTCCCTCCTTCTCTCTTTATCATCCTTTTTTTTCGTGATTTTATTATTATTATTATCATTATTATTATTTTTTTATTATTATTTTCTTTTGGCCTAACTGTTAAGAGTGAAATGGTTAATGCTTTTGGATAATTGCGGTCGTCTTTAATATCCTTTCACGGTGACTTTGCAACTTTTTTCATGGGGCTACGTGACTCTGTCTGCTATCTTTTTAAAAGACTTAAACGTGTCTTTGCAATCATTAAATTCCAGTTAAAATAGGTCCAGTTGTGTTATTTCGACTATATTTAAGCGTTTAAGTTGTTTTCTGCTGTGTGTTGAAACGTATGGACACAGATTGAAAGAAGAGAGAATAAACTAGGTTTGCCTCTCTTGATTATCTTTTTTAATACTGTGCGTGCAAAAATCACCAAGAAAGTTATTATGCGGGTTAGTTTTCCCTCATGAAAATTGTCTGATATCTTCTTCATATTTCATACTTCATACTCCAAGTAATTGCTATAGCACAGAATTGAACTTAACAGCTTTTAATATGCTCGTAAATATACAGGCCCTTGAAGAAAGCGCCTATACGTTCTATATGCGCCAAAATTATTCATGAGGGCTGTTCACTAAAAAGAGGGAAAGATAAAGTAATTACACCCGTTGTATGGCACATAGAGCACAGTTAACTGGTAAGTGGTTAAGTTTGGAAAAAAAAAAAGAAGGAAACCGTCTTAATAAGATAAAAGTAACAAACTCCGATTTAACGTTGGAGGTAAGCGTGTTAATCAAATTCGGTATTAGAGTTTAAACACAACTAATCAGATGATGTTGATGTCGCGTGAGAAGCTAAACATCTTTTAAATGTCCTGCAGAACAATAGAAAGGAATGTTCTGTTTTGCAGTGCAATCAAGTGAAAAAAGTTCTGTTATTTAACACGATATTGAGGCTTTTAAAGTGCTCTTGAAGAGAGGTCAGCTGGGAGTTGTGCATATAAAGCAGCATCTAGAGCTGTTTAGTTTGTCTTAAAGAGACGATTAATTGGTCATTTTCGTCCTCTCGAAGTTCGGCATTTATTTTGCCTTTTGTGCCAGCATTACTTTTAAACAATCCGTGATGAATTTCTTGGAAGCTTATTTGAACGATATTGATGAATTTATCCAGGCGGAGATGGGATTAGGAGAGGCAAGGTGCTGTTTACCATCCAGCGAGCTACTGAATACATCTCATTTTAGCAGAGGTAGGATTTTAATAATATTAAAATAATAATAACAATAATCTTCCTCATTTGTAAGGTGCTTTTTTTCCATAAATGTCTAAAAGCGCTTTCCAGCATGTTTAGTTAAGTGTAAAACCTAATAGAATTATCTTGCGAGTTATTCTTTAAGGATCGGTTATTTAAACGAAGTTTAACTTAAACTGCAGTTTACGAAATCTTTGGACCTCCAGATCTCTTCCTTAGTGGGTTATTTTAAGAAGATAAATGTTTTTCCAGTCTACACTATATGTTTTAATGAAACTCAGTGGCAAATCCAGACCTTCAGATAAGTCGAGGGGGCGGTGATCCGGATCATTGGTCTAAAACTAAGGGTGGGGGAGCCCGGGCCCCTCCCCTTGATCCGCCGCTGAAACTGTTCTCTTTAACCGAGCGAAGCCACGCCGTACCGATCTCTGAAGTGGAGAGTCAGATATCAGATACGGGCTCACACTATATCGAATAACTTTTCCGGTCGGCAGGGAAAGCTATCCGGCCGCAAGGACTGGGAAACTGCCCACCTACCCCTCCCCTAAGCCGACATTGTCACTTACCCCCCACTGCTTAGGGCAAAATGTTGGCTCAGGGGAGGGGTAGGTGGTCAGTTTCCCAGGGACCTAAATTTGTGAACATAGCCTCAGAATTGAGTGTTGCACTGATAAGAAATTTTTTTAAAAAAAAACTATTAAAAAAAAAAACTGATGTACGCCTTTGTGTATAAAGTCATCATAGTCACAATGCACGTGTCTTCAGTTCACAAATCACGATCAAGAACGAGCGTTTTTGATTCCACAAATAAGAATCTTTTAAGCCTGAATCAGCCTTTTATGTTTCCGGATTCACGTGGATTCGGAGTTCCTGACGGCTCGAATTCAAGAACCTGTTGATTAAATATGTGAGCCTAACGAACTGTTGTTGGTTATCGAACCTGGAGTTTACTACGTATTCTTGTTTAGAAAGATAATTACGCATGTTTACTCGTAGAGCCTAGGAAAACGTCACGTTAACGACTCGCTTGACTATATAGCTCTACGGGTCAACGGACACCCGTTAATGCGGACAACCGACTCTTGTTTCTTGCCCAGTGAACAGATTCTCATAGAAAGTTAACCTCGATAATGCAGAAACTTCATTATCAACCGTATGTGAGACAAACCTTTCCTTCTTGAAGGCAAAAAAATCTTCAGTTGACGGCAGCATGTCGAAGTTCCCAGCACCAGAGTAAACCGGATACGATAATTTATAAACGTCAACTTCAGGCTATTTTCAGGGATCAAACTAGTCAAGCAGAGAACGGTTTGATTAGTAAGTAGTTTATGGATGAGCGATTTTTTTAGTGTTTTTGCGAATTTAGTCCGCGGAATGACGGCTTTGTGAAGGTTAGAGAGTGTTTAACCTATATGTAGATGATAAGGTCCTCTTATTTTTCTTTCATATTTTGCTCTAATAAAAGGTGTTTTTTGGCTTTATTAACATGACCCGCTTAATACGGACACCGCAGTAATCAATACGGTCATTTTCTATGGGCCCTTCAGGGTCCGTATTTTAAATGGGGTTTGAATGTATTTCTTTTGGATCAAAGCTGTACCGACCCAAGCGCGGCCAAAATCACCTTCGTAGATCACTCTTGCATGGTAACCAGACGTACTGTGGGATCTTTGTTGCTTAATGGACATGAAACGGCGGTACTTTTCAGTTCCCAAAATGGAATAAACATTTTAGAGGCTAGGTCTGAGCCAGGTGTGGAAAGTGTCTTTTTTTTTGTCTGAAAACGGGGTTCCCGTTGTTTGAAGCAGAAAAATCGTTTTTATTCTCTTGTGAGCCCTATCCTTTTGTACAACTGTGAAATTTGGGGTTGTTTTTTAAAATCAGTCGGGAATAACTGACAAATTTGTCTCGAGAATTTTTGATGAACGAATAACACCCGAGAACATGCATAACAAGGTATGCAAAATGGCCTTAGGGGTTCACTCTAAAGCAAGTAAACATGCTGTGAAGGGAGATCTCAGACGTTTTCCTCTTCATCTTATTATTTACTCTAGAATTTTTAAGTACTTCTTAAGATTACTTACCTTACAAAATAACCAAATTTTAAATAGCGCCCTATTTCAGTAAATAATGTAGGTAAGCATTCATGGTTCACTACTGTAAGACACCTGTTACACTTTACCAGATTAAATGATTATACCCCAAATCTGCCACATCTTTGACTACAGGACATATCCTCGCCTGGTTAGAATATTTAAAAGAAATTTGTTTAAAGAATACCAAGAATATTGGTCGAAAAGTCTGAACAAAGATAAATTCGACTCCTCAGTTGGCAATAAATCAAGTCTGTTTAGTGAAGTGAAAAATGGAGTCAGATTTGAATCCCGGTGGGGGGGTGGGAGGGGTACTCCCTTACGAGAGGATGGGGTCGCATTTTCACGACTGGAGTGACTATAATGGGGTCGCATTTTCAATAGTTTTACTAGAATGGGGTCGCAAATTTTCGGGTTTTTAGGGTAAGTAGGGATTCAAAAAAGTGAGTAAGATGGGGTCTATAACTGGCCAAAGAATAGACTATAACGGGGTTAGGGCTCTGAGAGGCCAGCGGCACATACCCAGCAAACATTAACCCAAGTACCTCCCCCGCCCCCCCCGCCCCCGATTTGATTCTTATCTTGATTTAATAAAGAACGTTAAGACAAGAGTGGCAGTAACCAAAATGCGTATTTCTTGCCACTTGCTACCTATTGAATATGGGCGCTACAAGAGGATACCCAGAGTTGAGAGGCTTTGCCCCCTTTGTAATAGATCCGAAATTGGTGATGAATTCCACTGCACTATTTGTTGAAATGTACCCTCTCATCACTTTCTCATATAAGGGGTATCTTCTTGGAGAGCCCATACTCGATAAACAGTAATTTTACGAATATGGATAACATTCACCAAAAGCTACAGACCATACGAAGGATATTGGGTTTAGTTGTACGCCCAAGGGTGAAAATAGCCTGTGAGCAAGCTCTCCGGGGCGCCCTGGCGGCGAGGAGGGAAAAGGAAGGAGCGCTTGCATTTACGTCTCTAAAATTTGAATTCCACCTCCAATTCCCCTGTGGCTCCCCGTCGACTGAGCGGTCAGATTTTCGCCAATCAGGACGAAGTGGAAACGAGCGCGAATGTAAAAAAAACATTGAAAAACACGTGCCAAGGGTAATGACGTCATTGCTAATGTCATCGCTTGCATTGCTTGCAGGCTCGGGTAAAAATGATTATAGTAGAGTTCAGTTTTTCAAATCTTGCTTACCGTATATTAATAACACTGTTTACAGAAGAGTGGGGCACCAGCCTGATTACCGATTCTTTTGAGGCATCAAACACGACTCCTGCAGATGACATTGAAGTCCAGATAATGGACCTTAAAGAATGTTATAAGAAGAGAAGGGGAAGACGAACCGTCAAAGGGCCAGTAGAAGATCATTTGGCAGACTCAAAAGTCACTGTTATGATACAGGCATCCGATGAAATCAACAACGTACGTGCTTTTACACAGAGATGTCCTGATGCTGCGAGAAGGACACACGATACTATAGGTAGGTCGCTGCTATCAGTGATCTTTTTTTCGCTACCAGCAAGTTTTAAGACAGAGTCAGAAAGGAACTTACGCGTGTACCTAATTCCACCTTAAGACTGTTTCCGAGTTACCCAAGTGTCTCTTTCAAAGCGAGACTAAGTGCGACTCTCTTGGTGCGAAGCCATTGGCACGAAAATTATTTTTATTCACAGGCAAGTAAAACTTGTTTTCAAGAGAAAATTTTTCACTCTGCCTCGTTTTGAAAGTGAGGGTTATTTAAACTCGAAGATGGCCTCTTTTGCAAGAGCCAAGGTAGACGCGTTTGGACCCATGTCACCTGCGCAACTTTTTGCAATAGCCAATAAAAGAAAACATAGCATTCCAAAAACAGCCCGGCGGCAATTCATCACAACTTCGACCTATTCTCTCAAAATGGCTAATGAAGATGTATTAAAAACTCAATCATTGGATACTGTGCAATTCTAGTGCTCTGGTTGACTTAGCCATCATGCTTTGTGATCCATTATACCATGCTTTCCAAAATGGTAACTGTACGCTCTGCTCAAAATTAAAGACAAGCTGAAAATCGGTTGTTTTTACAAATAAAGTCGGGAAGAATTCTCGATATTTGAGGGCGTTTTTAATAAAAAAAATTGTTCTATTCCGAGTGCGTCGAGTTGGCTCTCAGTACCATCTCATATCCAACGCGCACTCGTGGAATAATTGTTAATTATTTAACAATTGGCTCAAGAGTCAGCGTGCGTATGTCGAGATATGAAACTCGCGGAAAGTTTGGAGAGCACGAAAGAAAGGAAACTCTAGCCTCTTGAGTGCTCTCCAAACTTCTCAAGTGCTTTATATCTCGACATACACACAGCTGAAACATTAACCAATTGTTTTATAACATTTCTATGCAATCAATGCGGCAGTTAACAAAAAGCTTATTGCTATACTAGGCGTCGCTCAAATCTACACCCGTCAACGTCTACGTGACTATCTGCTGTTTGTTATTTGTAGAGAGCGATCACTTAGGGGTGGGGGACTCTTAATGTTAACAGTTGGCTTGCTCATCGCTTGGGGTGATTACGTCCCAAGTAAGGTAAATTCTGTATTTCATGACAGCGCTGCACCAAAAACATCTGGCTAAAAATTCATCCGTCATGCATAATTGAAAAAGGTCAGCTGAAAGGTGCATGGTTCTCTGATTGGCTTTTCTTGTAACGAATCCCTTGACTATTCACTTAGAACTCCTTCCATAATTGCAGTCGACAAGAGGAGCCCGCAATCCTAATCTTCAGGTTGATATTACGCATGCGTGGCATGTATGTAGCCAGCATTCGTTTGGAGAATGAATGGAATGCACAAAACGCAATTTCATCACTCGCGCTTCGACCTTCTGCCCGTCGTAATCTGATCACGCGTGTTTTGTCAATCGGTCACGTTAAACTTAAGCAAAGCACAACTTTGGAACAAAACGTTTGGACCTTCGATCGTTGTCGCCCGCACTCAAGCTCACTCCCTAACGTTTGGTTATTACTGGTAATGTAATAATTCCATTGCAGAAGTGAACTACTGTGTTGCAAGTAATTTATTTGAGCGAACTTTAAATTTCCTTCAGGTGCCGTGGAGCTGGAAGTTCGCACGTTACGGAGTGATGGAGAACGTCGAGTAGTCATCGTTGATCTCAGTTCGGCGACAAAAGACGGATATCGGGTGTACTGCCTTGAAACAGGAGATATCCTGGAAAGAAATAAATGGGAACTGGTCATCAAAACAGAGCTCAGCTCAGGCTTAACGGGACAAGTGCAGTCAAGGCCATTCTTAGTTACTACCCCACAATGTTATAACAAGAGACGCGATGAAGGTGTGTAGTTTTCGTGACAAACTGCAACACCAGGAAACCGTTTCGTATACCCTCTGTCAACAAATGGTACCCCTTTCACATACCTACTAACAACAAGTCTTCTTGTTATTTTATGTAGCGTTTAATAAGTCAATCTGAAACAGTCATTAGGTGCGTCGGCTCAAAATGTTTTAGTTAAAGACCCTTTTACAAGACATTACTGACAAATTTCCCTGCCCTTTCGTATACTTCAGCTCACGAAATCCCTGCATTTTTATTGCCTGAAGCCTGGAAAAGGTATCACTTTTAGGGGGAGCCCCCCTATATGGGCAATCATAGGGAGTATTTCCCCCCCCCCCCCTTCCCACGAGACTGCAACAGACAAGCTTTCAGCTAGTGACACACGGTTTACATTTCATTGAATATTGCAGCTCTAGTTGCTCAACTTTTTGAAAAGAATAGATCCCATCTCTATTTCCAATAAGCATCATGTTGAATGAAAATCAAAACCTAAATAATCGTTAAATATTTTTTCAGTTGCTAGGTCTTAACGAAAAAAATAAAGGTGAAATCAAAACCTAAATAACGTTATTTTTTGTTGCCAGATCAAAGGGCAACGCCAGATAAAGCCCTCTGTGAAAATCATTGATGATGGTAAAGAAAATAGACTTATTAGGCTGATTTAGCAACAGGACGGGAAAGTCAGTTGACGACTGGACAGCGCGCGGAAAGGACTAAACACGACTTCCGGTGCCCAATTTGCCGCTCTGCCATTGGTCAAGCCAATGGTCAAGCCAGTTTTTTGATCTGCGTGCGCCGTCGTCAACTGACGTTCTCGTTCTGTTGCTAAATCAGCCTATTGTAAGCAGGGTATCTAACATTTGAGACTATAACATTTGAGCATTGTTATCGTGAAAAGATAAATCTTTAGCAGACGGATCGATTGTGCTAAGTTGGTCCCCGTATTGTGAATAATGCCGTGATATGGATTTTACGTCTTTTTTCATTTGGACGGGGAGAGGGGTTGGAAAATTTTGAAATAAATTGTTTGCATAGGCCGTAAACACTGAAATAAATTGTATGCAAGTACGTAAAAAAATTGTTTGCGGGAAGACGAAAACACAAAAAGAATTGTTTGCAGCAGGAGCCGCATATCAAAAAAATGTTTGCATGTGAAAATTAAAGATTTGAATATAGCCTGCTTTTGAAACGACAAACCGGATCAGTTCTAATTGTTCCATACGCTGTTAGGACTAGAAAAAAAATGCCGTTGTTCTACTCTCTTGTTGATCGTGTGCGACTTTGTCTTTTCCCTGACCCCGGGCTATATTACGCTAATCCTTTTTCTTACTGAAATGTCTTTACTTGTTCTCTTTATATCCCCAGAGAAAATTTCGATTTTTGGAAAAGCATTTGAAGATTTCAGCTGCAATATGGAGGATCATTTAGCATCCCAATCCTTTCAACAACTGTCCTTTTTCTTGGACGCTGAGGTCCCCTCGGAAAAAGTCGTGTTTCAACCGAACACTGTTTTAAACAAAAACATGGTGAGTTAATATGCTGATGCTTCAACCATAAAAATATCTTCATACTATTTTTTCGCTCCACTTCTGACACCATGCACTTCGACCGACAAATGTTCACGGAAGCGTAACATGCCTTTCATTCTCTGATCAAGCTATTGAAATAAACTCTGCGAATATCGGAAAAGCACAACAGTTTCAGTTATCTGTGAAAATCTCAGCCGGGTATTCTGAGTAGCCTTTAAAATGGCTGTGAGTGAAAGGAATGAAGAGTAACAGAGAAATTGGAATGTGCAACAGCGCCATCGTCTTTCATACAGCTCGTCATAGGCTTGCTCTTTAACGGTTTAATCTGTTTACCATAAAACTACTGGAACAGACTGAAACCCATCCTAGAGTTTACTCCCGTAATTCTCCAGTAGTCTCATTGTCTTAGACTGTACCTAAAGATCTTGTGGCTATCATGGTCACGAAGATATTGCAGTTTTAGGTCAATTCTGAGCTGAAGTCAAAAAATTAACTGCCCACCTAAACGAGAAGTAAGTGTTAATATTGGCTTAGGGGAGGAGTAGTTGGGCATCTTCCCAGAAACCTAACCTGATCCGTCATTACATAGTGCTTTGACCCATACACAAAATGCTCCTGTAGGGTTATAACGAAGATAGTCAAATAAAATTCATCGCGGTTTTTCGAAATAACATAATAAGTTTTGTGGATGATTTTTGCAGGCATACCTTATTAGCATTACAACTTGAAAAATTTGGCCCAATTTTTTCAAGTTTTAATTTCCATCCTTGCCATCCTAGCAACAGACGACAGGAAACAGTTTCTAAAATATATCGTCTTACTATTCGAATTCTAAAACTGGACGGCACGATCATTTTTAAAATTTAATTGATGCGAAGACACGTTTTGGGTTTTTAACATCGTCCTCTTAAATAAATAAATAAATAAGTAAAGAAAGAAATAAAGAAAGAAGAGAAAACCAGTGTAAAAGAGCGAAACAAAATAAGTAAATAAATAAAAAATAAGTAAAATAAATAAATATATGCATAAATATGATAAAAGATCTCACGGGAGAGACTGCACGGCTTCGGAATATCAAGACCCACAATGCAACTGTCGTGCCTACCCTTGGAACGGTAAAAGCGACAGATCAGGATTATCAGGCATACTAAAGAAGGCAGAAGCACGAACACTTGACTTTGTCTAAGAAAAGGTGTTTTAAAGAAAGAAACAGAGCGCCACATAACAACTGCCCTGGATCAGGCGTTACGTACCAACAGCTAGTATAAGAAAAAGAGTTGACGGAGAGGATAGATTCCCATTGTGTAGAATGTCTGGAGAACGCGTAGAAACCGTTTGTCACATCATGTGACAGAATGCAAGAAATTGGCTCAGAAAGAATGCAAAGGTTGGAGACGCGATCAGATTAGTAAATACGTTCACTGAGGACTTTGTCGAAAGTTTGGTTCTGATTGCTCACCAGCAAAAACTAGCCTCAGTGTAGCTGCTCCCTCTATCCGTTTTCCCTTTGACGGGAGGAGGGTGTGGTTACATGTAGGCCTGTGGAGAAGTCGGAAGAATGTAAGTTACCATGGAATTTTCCTATTTAAACTGATCACACCGAACAACAGCACAACTGACTAGACATCACAGTTGTAGGCAAGAAGGAAAAGATCTGCACATTAATAGATGTCGCATGCCCTTTGACCGTCTAAGTACCTCTTACAGAACCAGAAAAAATCGAAAAATACGAAGACTTAAAAAGAGAGGTGAAGCGTTAGTGGGACCGACTGTAAAGAAGATGTGATTGTACCAATCGTCGTCGGTACCCTCGGAACAGTCATCACCAAAAGATTGCATCTGTATCTAAAGAAAGCAGGACTTGACGGAAGTATTTAGCCACTATAAAAAGCTTGTTTACTGGGAACAGCAAGAATTAGGTTATGGATACCTAAGGTGATGGGAGTCCACCTGGTTCCAGGAAATGATCCGACTGGAAGATCTTGCGAACTGACAATAATAATAACAACTGATAATAATAATGATAATAATAATAATAATAATAATAATAATGTGTGTGTTTTTTAATGCGATTATTATGATTATTATTTATTCAATTTTTAGATAATGGACTATGGAACAGTATAGGATAAATTTTAGACTGTTATTAGCTTACAAATTTTACATGTAATATAACTCATGCCGGGAGCCCATGCACATAGTAATATTTTATATTTCTGATCGGTAGATTAATTAATTTTATTATTTTTTTGAAAAAAAGAAAAAAAAACAACGTTGTTCACTGTTCGCCGCCCAGCTTTTGTGATTTTTAGTTGGATCTGGCATCCAGATGTTTTAAACTGCCTACATAATAATAATAATAATAATAATAATAATAATAATAATAATAATAAAAATAATGACGATGTTGATTGATGACGATGACGATGGCGATGTTGATGATGATGATGATGGTGACGTACATGATGTACTGATGATAAAGATGATGATGATAATACTAATAATATTTTAAAAAAATATAATGATAATAATAATGGGTCAACGATGGTGATGGTATAATATTTGTATTTCAGGTAACAGCGCACTTCAATCGCGAACAAAGAATCCTCTATGCTGTTGAGCAACATGAGATCCCTGGTCTGATGAAGTTGATCAGTAAACGATCAACGCTTGTCGCTCCTCGTGGCGTAGCAAACAGATGTAACTCAAGAAGAAAAGGATACCGGTGGGCTTGTGGCCGTTGCTTTTTCGAACGCGGAAAGAAATCGACAATTAAAAATCATTTAATTCAACAAGTTTGTCAAAAGTCAGTTGAAAGTAGGAAACGGGAAAGTAGAAAACTGCAGTTCAAGAAAATGTGTTGCCGTAAATACGCTGTGTGCTAGAAGACCCTAGAATTACGCACTAGCGCATAGCTAAGGCAGGGATCGCGAGCTTAAAGCAACGTCGCGAAGATGCTTGTGTCAATTTTGTAAAAAGAGTTAGTCCTGACAACCCTATCTTCCCTTTAATTCAAAGCAGAATTGTTCACTGGCTTATCAGCTTCTGCTAACGTTAAGTGTTTACACTCATTTTAAAATAAAATTGATTATTATTATTATTATTATTATTATTATTATTATAATTATTATATTATTATCCAATATCAAGTAGCATTTGTAAATTGCCTATACGTGGCGAGATTTACAATTGTACATTCAAATCACAAAGAAAGTTTCCATTATTACTCCTCTTCGGCTTACTGTACACGATCAAATCGATCATTAATCACCCTACAAGTTAGTACCCACCGTTACGCCGATTTCGTAACTGTAAAATATGCTACCGTTTAGTGTCCTGTATGTATTGTTTTTGTAACTGACCTTTACCTGCAATTCAGCTGTAAGCTGCGAAAGGTGTCAATAAACAAGTCCTTCATCCAGTCTAGCTAGAACAGAGTTCATCCGTGTTTTTACTTTTCTTGTGTTTAATCTGCGAAAACGACCGCCTTTTTCCAGACGAATTTGTACCATATATAATAATAATCATCTCTTCCCTCGACGAGTTTGAGTTAAAGAGTCCTTCTACCATGGTGCAGCTCTGACACTGATAGAACACTGACTTTGACGATCAACTCAAATAACGAATAAATCGAGGTAATGCGATAGAAAATTTTATCTGCGTATCAGGATGCTTAGGAGGCCAAAGAAAGCTAAAAATATGTTCAAGTTAATACGTAATTCCGAGAGAAATAACCATTGTTGAAAATTGAACCCAGCTTCTGTCACTCGGTCTTTGAATTTCTTTTATCAGATGAGTCACTAAATAGCCTGAATTACACTAACAGCTATAATAAAATGAATTTGGTAAAATAATGTTAAGGGCTCAATATCTCGTCTCGTACTCCACATTATGGTTTGTTACTGTCGGTTTATAGATTAAAAAGGATAAAGAAAATACTAACACGAAGACACCAACATAATGTGAAAAAAATATTCATCATTCGTTCTGATTATTGTCCAGATTTCAGATGTACGCACGGGCGTATGTGCGTATATGGACACCACGCTCCTGGTATAATAATTCTACAAGTCAGTGACGAGTAAAAATAGAAACGAGGCCTTTTTATAGAAAAAAATTCAAATTTTGAAAAACATGGCGGTCAAACCTCGTTTGCCATGGTACATTTCTCGGCGGCTTTACGAAGGGCCAAATAAATATTACTGAGGAAAAGTTGCTGAGTTTGGTGGTCATAGCTTGAACGGTTTTGAAGTTATTCAACTTTTTAGCGAGGGTTCCTCAAAAGCTCTTCCCCCCCACCCCCGCGAGGGAGCTTACGAATCGACGACTTTCGCACGACGCCGCCGCTGGGTCACGTCATAGTTCTGCGTTGCCTTCCTGTAGAAATTTGAATTTACGATTCGTAGTAAAGACGACGACGTTGGTGCGCGAGGCTGGCAAATTTTCCCGCCGTTTCTGAAGTTTGTTTTCTTCTTTTCACAAGTAAGCTTGTTTGTTCAACCAAAATGTCTAAACTCATAAGAAAAACGAAAGCTCGTATTGCAGACGCTTATGGAAACAGATTTATAAAGGACCGAGTGTTTCACTGTATTTACTTTTATGCGTTTCGTCAACAAACTCAGAGTTAACTACGGATTTAGACGAGACGACAAAGGACGAATGCAAGGCTCGTTTATATACAGGGAGGGCATTTGTAAACTTGCTGAACAGCTGTAGTTACTGTGATGAGATAACCACTTGCAATGGTCTAGTCGTAGCTTTGGTACCATCTTGCCAATATGGTTTCACTCGGTGTTAATTTATGTTTGTCTACAGCTAGCTATGGTGTTGATTCTTCGGGTCGTTACTCCAATGAAAACAGACAAACAAATCGAAAACATATGTAAAGAACATGTACCTAATGTTATACCTGAATTGTCTGGAAAATTCCGCTGAAGTATGTAGGGAAAACTTTGAAAATTAGTCTCACGTCCTGCTTTTTCTAGGACGCCGGCGAATCGCTGTCAACAACGGCGTCGACTTTGGCGCGACCCTCGCAAGTGCCCAGATAAGCATGCGCAGTAAGCCTCTCACGCAGTCCAACGGCGTTGTCGTGCGAAAGTCGTCAATTCGTAAGCTCCCTAATAACAAAGTGAACTTGTATCACCATGGTAATCAGCTCTTGATATTTCCAGGAACCGAGAATCGCTTAGGAAGTGTCTCAAGGAATAACGAGCACAAAAGAAGAGAAATTATTTATATACGACAACTTCTTTATTGCAATTTAATAACCGTTAAAAGTTCTTATTTCGTTGTCTGTTCTAGAGTGGCCGATCTTTTAGGGGTCAAAAAAATCTTGTGAAAGAGCCACGCCCTCACCAGCTTTCTTTGGGTTTAATTTCAGTTTTCCGACGGTTATTCAGGCCCCTTTCACCTGCGAGTCCGGGAGACTCACTTGTTTCAAGAAAATCTTGCTGGAGAATACAACTGATTACCATTGCAATCAGTTAAATAAATTTATTTTTATTAACACATCAACATTTTTGCTGCCGCAGTGAGCGAGCCTGAAGCGAGCGAACGAGGCAGCTCTCTAATCGGCAAAAAATTACATTACAGGGCATTCAATCACTTTTTCTTACCAAACGCAAGGAATTGCGGTTATGCACGACTCAAAGATTTGGAATGCGCAATGGCTCGCAAGGAATTGTGATTAAGTGCAAATGGGAGATTTGGGATGCGCAGTAGACTCGCAAGAAATTGTGGCTATGCTAGAATGGGAGATTTTTGAATGCGCAGTGGATTACCACGTGCTTTCTTCTTACACTGATTTTCAACTGCAATTTGAAAAATTTGCAATCTTCATTAAAGCAAAGAAACAACAGGTCTAATTAGAAAACAAAAAATCTTTGCACGTGCTGCATACTTTTCCAGTTGGCCGACATTTGTCGACCGAGAATCGAAAGCATTTATGATAAATTTCTCATAGTCGATGCAAAGGCAGAATGAAAGAAAAGTTCGAAACCTCTATATATTTGGGTTGGTTTTCGGAAAACAGAACACGCCAAGACCAGCAAAACGGTGTAGCGTATGGACAAAGAAATAACATCACTGCATGGAGCAAGCAGCCGTTTAATGTCTTTCAAGGATTTTCACAAAATGTAATATTTTATAAGTCCGATATTTTGACAATAGTGATTAGGGTACGCAGACCCTATTCTCCGGGATCGAATCCGCCCCTATTCGAGTGATTTTTTTTCCTTTAAAATTGAAGAGACTTACACTTTGACAGCATTTTTTGATCATAAACTAAGTCTCTCACAGTCTATTCTTACTCGACGTATGATAGTTTGGTCTGGCTGGGATTCTTCGATTTGAAAAAATTATTGAAAAAAATATCGGACTGCCGGTCATTTAGTGTTTTGAAAATCTTAACCGGTTATCTGCCATATAGCGGCAGCCTTTACTATTTTCCAAGCAAATTTCCTTCTGTTCTAAGAGGGACTCACACAAGCAGCATTAGAGCTACGAGCCCGAAACTTATGTGACATGTGTTTATCAAAAATTGAACGTAACTGCCCTCCAAAATTGTTTAAATTGGTGTTTGATTCGTGACATGGTTAACCAAGTTAATGTTATGTTTTCACGGTCGTTTCTCAAACCTATCTTGTAGCACAGATCACGTACAGTCGAACAAATTTCCTTAAACTTGGCAGTTGAAATAAACAGTCTTAAACTCAAGAATTGTAAGTTTCGTGGAAATCGCTCGATTTTTGTGCGAACAGAAAGACTGAACACCATAGTTAGAAAATTTGCCCGTATCACCAAATCAACGCATCAAAATAAGTTTCAACCATTCAGTCACGGTTGAAAGCAAGAATGATTGATATACATATCAAAAATCGAGAATTATCTGGCCACTCCTGACGCGACGCGAGCACGTTAGAAAAATACTAAAACTGGCTCATAATTAAGTTAGTCACCTTTAACGCGATACTCAAAAGGAAGATAACTTCTAAATTTAGGTCATCAGGGTCATCACTGACAAAGATTTTGGATTAAGCCCTCTTAGCCTCACATCACCTTCTACTAAAAACTTTAAACTTAATTTTCCATTTCTTCACTATTCCTTGCCTACGGCAGCATTTCTACCCTTTAGGTATACTAGTTACTCTAATTATTATGATATACATAAAGCCATGTGGCACATTTGAAATTGGGTTATTCTATGAAACGGTTCCGTCTTAAAGAAAGGGTGTGGGAAAAGTGCTCTGCACCTCAAACGCCCGGGAAATAGAACCTATATAATCTTATACTTTCTTTTACTTTTGTCCAAACGTATTTTCTCTGATAGTTTTCTCTATTCTTTTTAGAGCATCCAATCACCAAATCGAGAGATCATAATAGGACTGTCCTATTATGGCTCTTCATTAAACTGAATTTGCTTTTCAAGCCTTCATATCTGAATTCAAATTTTGTACCAACCCTGGGTTATCTTAACCCAGCTTTGAACAAACTATCGAAACCTGGCCCTGATGCGTTTGACATT
>CALNXK010000044.1:1925000-1942500 GCA_942486035.1 Porites lobata
GTATGTGCTCAAATGCTTAGAGATACCCTTAAATGGCGAAGTGTCAGGAGACTCGGAAAAGTGCGTGTTAGGTGTTACTTAATTGGGATGGGATATTAAATTTTATTCAATTGATTTTAGTGAAACCTTTAGCGAGGACTGTACTTACGATTCCTGTATCTCTGCTTCTAGCTTCCAGTGGGTAGGCATTTTGTACGCGCCACCAAAAGAAAGCAAGAAAAACTACGATGAAGACTGCTAATCCCAACGAAACACCAATGGAAATGTACTCAACTGTTCCAATATCCTCTAATTAAAAAAATACGTTAAATTAAAGAGTGAAATGCTAAAAAAAGTGTAAGAAACAAGTTTAGGACTGCTAGCGGAAATATAACGGTTTTGAGGATGGTATACCTTATCCAATTAAAGTAATGGAGTCTGATTGGGTCTCAATAGTCCTTATATATTGACTAGAAGCTACTTGTTATCGAACAGGTACATCATAGTGGACAATACCGTGTAGAAGCTTGATTTGCATTTGCATGACAAAATCCGACAGAAAAAAACCTTACGAATAAAACAAGGAGATAACGTCATATCTAATTGTTCACTGAAACACTATCTGCAAGCAGTCAAATGGTTGGCCCAAATTGTTTGCAAACAGTTAACAACATGAATTAAGGCTTTAGAAGCTAAGACATGATTGTAGCCAGTGATGGCAAAACGCTAAAATTTAGTCCCTTGTCTTCTGCATCAGATTCTTTAGTTAGTGAGATCATAATCAAGCGGGATAAACATGTACATATGAGTTAGTTGTCTTGCGCAGTTTTTATCGCAGCTAACCTAGGCATGGGAGAAAAGACTTAAAGACTCTCTTAAACAAATCGTTCGCGATTTCGAAGGAGTAAAATGAGAAAGTTATCTGCAACCCGAGTGAAGAGACGAAACGACGCTTCGCTTGGTTGCCCTGCTCAAAAAGAGTTTGGAACTTTGAACTTCCAGCCATTTTTAAGTCAAACTATAGCCTGTTTTAAGGATGAGTCAAAAATAAGTAGAATAACCGAAGCTCACCACACGTAACCCTTGGGAGGCCTTGAAGAAACAAACTGAAGAAGAAGACACTTGCAACACCTGAAGGATACATGGTGAAAAGTCCCTCAAACGCTCTTAAAAATGGAAGGAATGATCGGTGTTCTTTAACTGCCAAACCTGTTGACCACTGTTTGTTGATTCAATTAACTTTCTAAAAGAGCGTTGCGCATGGCAGACAAGATTCTTTGCACTGCTTGACTGATTCCCTTCCGGAGAGAATGAAGCCATGCATGAATCTAAACTTAGAAGCCAATTTGATAACATGAAGCATAAGGTAACCAAAAGCCGAGATCTCCATTTTTTTTACGTTTCATTTAAAAGAAGTACAAGTGTCATTAAGTTTAAAAAACACTTCATACCATGCCCTGCAATTAACTCTCCATTTTACAAGCCCGTTTCACAGTCTGCAAGAGTGACACTACCGTAAAATTTATTCAATACCGCTTCCAAATGATTAATCTTTTTGCATCTTTGTTGTTATATACCTGGACTGATAGTCTGAAGAAATGCTATTCCTCAGATTTCCTGGTTGCTTTCCTCATTTTGTGGGACATTTTAGTAAAGGGAACTCAAGATCATGTTCCGTCTCAATCAATCGTTTAATAGTAAGTTAATTTGCGATGATCAAGTACAAATTTTGACGGTTAACTAAATTCTTTCTTACAGCTACAATTGTTTTAAAACGCTTCGTTAGGTGCTCTTGGCCCTTCGCATGCAGAGCATGATCTTTGTCAAACCATGCATGTGACTACCTTCTGTGATTGGCTAGGAAATGTCGGGCCACTTTCTCAGCCGATCGGGATGAAAATGACTTTCTCGCGCGAGATTTCGCGCTAAAGAACCAGTAGAAGCAATGCAAACTCCATCCTTGACAACACAAACGTAAGGAAAAAAAAGGTTGCCTAACAGTAAATTCACGAGAACACAACTGAGAAAATATCTCTAAAAAGTCTTCAAATCGCCGCGAAGAGATTAAAACCACCGGCCGTTTGAATTGTTCAAGAAAAAACAATGGGACAGACTGAGAAGGAAACGCTTAATCAATCTAGCTCTTGGAATATGTGAATTTCACAAAGTTAGTTTTAGACCAATTAAACACTTGAAATTAATTGGAAGTTGATTTCTGGAGGAGCCTGTAACCTGTAAACTATTAAGTTATTCAGTGTTGTCAAGAGAGAATTTAACAGTCCCCATTAAAATACTCTGCATTGTTTGCTTTGAGGCAGTCGCGCGTGGACTTAGTCGTTTCAAACGATCGATTAAAATGTGCGGCCATCTCAGGAATTAACGCTCCAATTCAACGCTTCGTCACGTGACCCGCCCCCATGACAAAGTGTTCGTCATTATCACAGGGAACCCACACTCTTATTTGTAAATGCAAATGGCAATTAAATGAGAGATTAAAACTTACCTGTTCTGTTCTTGAATCTGCTGCGGAGCGAAGTGAAATGAAAATTGTTGTACGATGCAAAAACGATGTTGTGTCGGCGCTTTGTTTGTAAATTTCACAATGCTTTATTTTACGTTGATTGTCTCGCATTTCACTGTTAACGGTTTGCAGTACCGTTAATTAATAACCAACAGTAAAGACAAATCACATAAAATAAGGCATTGTGAAATTTACGGACAAAGTGCCGACACAAACATCGTTTTTGCATCGTAGAACAACTTCCATTTCACTTTGCTCCGCAGCAGATTCAAGAACAGAACAGGTAAGTTTTAATCTCTCATTTAAATTGCCATTTGCAGTTTACAAATAAGAGTGTGGGCTCCCTGTGATAATGGCGAACACTTGGTCATGGGGGCGGGTCACATGACGGAGAGTTGAATCGGAGCGTTAATTCCTCAGATGTCCGCACATTTTAATCGATCGTTTTGAAACGTCATAAAGTCCACGCGCGACTGCCTCAAAGCAAACAATGCAGAGTATTTTAATGAGGACTGTTAAGGTGGCTCGATACAGTTTTCCAGGGCCAATACCTCCCACGTTTGAGCATAAACTACGTCGCCATAAACAAAGTTTTGAAAAAATTGCCACCGCAGTTGTACTAGATAAAGATGAAAATTTGTTGTGATCAGGGTTGCAATGACATCGGAGTTGTCATAGCAACGAAATGACGCTATTGCCTATTTTACTTACAGCAGTATATATCGGCACTGGGAACTGTTCTTCCAAAATCATTCACCGAAGCTTTTTCCTCCAATAGCCGCCTCGATGTTCGCGAAGTTTAAGCGAAATTTGTAAGAGCGTTATCGAGATATTTTGGGATAAAGATTTTGTGGTTAGAAATACGGTAAAAGATGGACGATCTCTATGTTCGGCTGTTATCTGTAGAAAACGAGGCGCTTTTGACATGCAATTTCACCTCATAGTAGTTTCAATCTTTTCAAAAACGTGTGTGAAAGATCATGGAGATAACTCCAGCCGATTGCTAGAAAGAAAGATTTGAATAGTATGTATCCAGGCGCTCTTTTTAGCGGTTTTCAAATATTTTGGTCTACTTTAACAAACTAGCAAATAGTTTTTAAACCGCTAGATAGATTTTTTTAAAAATTTAAGATTCTTAAGATTAACCTTCCTCTTATATGACCTTTTAGTTTCAAGATTATTGATTTATTGTAAGGCAGTAAAGTAAGGGCTACAATTCGCTCATATTTTGGCTTAAATTTTGTGTTTACAAGTGTGAGCATCTCATTATTCGGGGTATTGTCTCCAAGTTTCATATTTTCGTGCACAACAATAGCTAGCATTTTTGCATATGTCAAATGCATTGTTAGTTACTGCTGTTCACGTGAAAATGAAACTTGGAGACAATGCCTTGAATAATGAGAGGCTTTCTCTTGTAATGACGAAACTTCCGATAAAAAAGTAGCGAATTCTAGCCGTTATTTTACTGCCTTACAATGTATCAATAATCTTGAAACTAAAAGGTCATATAAAAGGAAGGTTAATCTCAAGAATCTTAAATTTGTAAAAAAATCTATCGAACGGTTTAAAAATTATTCGCTAATTTGATAAAGAAGACCAAAATGTTTACAAAACCGCTAACTAGAGTGCTTCGATACATACTAATCCAACCCTTCTTTCTAGCAATCGGTTGAAGCTATCTAAATGATCTTTCACACACGTTTTTAAAAAGATTGGAACTACTATGCGGTGAAATTGCATGTTAAAAGCTCTTCGTTTTTTACAGATAACCGCCAAACAACAATATTGTCCATTTTTTACTGTGTTTCTAGCCATAGAAACTTCATCCCAAAATATCTCGATAACGCTCTTACAGATTTCGCTTAAACTTCACGAAGATCGAGGCCGCTATTGGAGGAAAAAGCTCCTGTGAACGATTTTGGAAGAACAGTTCCCAGTGCCGAGATATACTGCTGCAAGTAAAATAGCTAATAGCTTCATTTCGTTGCTATGACAATTCCGATGCCGTTGCAACCCTGTTCATAACAAATTTTCATCTTTAGCTAATACAACTGCGGTGGCAATTTTTCCAAAACTTTGTTTATAGCGACGTAATTTATGCTCAAACTTGGGAGGTATTGACCCTGAAAAACTGCATCGAGCCACCTTAAATCCTCTCTTGACAACACTGAATAACATGACAGTTTGCACGTTACAGGCTCCCTGTTAGGCTTAGCCACAAGTTGCTCGGCAACTTTTAAAATTCTCGGCAACTTTTCATTTTTTAGCGTTTTTAAAATTATTGTTTTACTTTTTTCGCGACATTTATTATCTTTCGAAAGAAAAGTCAGCTAAATTCAGCTGGTTTATACTACTGTGTGAGTGTGTGGACTCCAACCCTCACCCAATTACCAATGCCAGCTTGGTATTCTACGCCTATCCAGGAGGTCAGCAGTATCACATGACACGTTTTTCAAGATGGCGGACAACAGTGACAGAGATGAAGACCCGATTAATCCTACTGAGAAAGCTAAAAGGCTGGGGGCAAATCTCGCTACCCCCGAAAAAGCTAAAATAGCTAGAGAAAGAAAAATACAGACGAATCCGGCGAGTAAAAACCGCCATAAAACCAACTTCCAGCGCAAACAAGAAAAAAAAAGCAACTATTCGGCAACTTTTTCGAAATTCAGCAGCTTTACGCCAACTTCAAAAATAAAATAACAACTTTTTAGCAACCTTTGTACACTTTTACCGGCAACTTTTTGGGAATTTATCGGCAACTTGTGGCTAAGCCTAATCCCTGTGATAATGGCGAACACTTGATCATTGGGGCCGGTCACGTGACGGAGCGTTGAAACCATTTGAACACGCTGAAACTACTATTTTGATATTTTCACCAACGCAATAAATTAAAATTACTTTATTACCGATAAAGCCAAAACATTTGCAGGGCCATTCACTTATTGTCATTTAGCACCCAAACATCAGACAAAACAGCTATTAGAGCAATTTTCAATTGAGTGTTGAAAGTAATCCAGGATTGAATTGGTTTTGCTTTACTGTGCTGTTTGATTGGTCTAGAAAACTCGCACCACCCTCTCAGCCAATCAGATGTAGACTAAAACCAATCGCTCCTTGGTCACTCGCGTCTTCCCGTGCTACAGGCCGGTTACACGCGTTTACTTCGAGTTGTCATTGGCTCCCTCTGATTATTTCCTTTACTCTGATTGGCCGTTGTGATTACTTTGGTTTTGGTTTTGGACACTCAATTGAAAAGCGCTTTATAGTGGATTTACAAATTCCTTAAGGTATTTTGATACAGTTTTTTTGGAGACCATACCGATCTTTTTCGATCTTTTTTTATCCTTGTCCGATTGCGACAATATTGTATGGCACCACTTACTGACTTTCGATATGAGTTTGTCAAAATGCACTTTGAGTAAAATCGATACTACTAGGACAACAATAGACAAAAAACTTTAAAGTCGATAAAAGCCGAATTTTGCGCGATCTAGACCTGCTACTGAAAATCCTACGTCGGGAACTTATATAATTGAAGTGTGGTGTTTAGCAAATAACTTCCGTGAGAAGTAAAAAAAAAATCTATATGTTTGAATTCAAATAATACGAAAATATCTTCCAAACCCCATATTTTCAATAGCCGTGCTATATTCCTTAATAACAAATTTCTTAATAACTCAAATTAATCTCAAGTAGCGCCAGAATGCTGCTTGGTATTATATTTCGATGCACGGAAATTTTGGTGTATTTTCTATCTTGCAATCTTAATGATCTTGAAAACTAACCATTTTTGTCACCACGTGTCTAAGTGTAACTTTATTCTAATTTTTGACTTTTAGCGCTATTCTGTAAATCTCTGGAACGGCTAGACAGAATTCTTTTTAAACCTCATCACATAATATCCATGATGTATATAATGATGTCTGAAAGTCTCGTTAAGATAATCATTGCAACACATGGAAATTTGAAGACGAACCCAGCCTACGAAACCGGCCAAAAATCCCCGTTACAACATTCACTGTTTTGACGTTATGCTAATTTTTCCAAATTAATTGAAAGAGGGGAAGATTTGAACTTTTATAAAAAGTCTATAAATTTACAAATTATAGATATTTTATTATCTCTGTAAAAGGTCCAGTTTTTCCGGTGTAATGCGCCCCCTAAATACCTCTAAGATCAAAGTACATTTCAGCGTGAATATAGTCAATGTTTCACATTCAAAAAATGTAATAAAATTCACACTGAAATTTACACTTTTACTGCGATTGAAAAAGATCGGTATGGTCTCCAAAAAACTGTTTTGAAACACGTTAATTTGCCTTTATATTATAGATATGATGAAGGAAAATACAGTGCTTACTGATTGGTGACCAGCAATGCCGCTCCCATCCCTTATTTTTTTTAAAAAAGTGATGTTTATGTTTTAAAAACATTTTAAAAGCATATTTATGGCGAACCTCTATTGAGCGGCTAACCAGAGCCTTCAGTAGACGGCTACTTGACAGTACCCCAAGAGTGGCCGCAATCTTCGAGCAAAGGAACAAGCCAATGACTCGTAATGACGATTGATTCGATAGGATGAAGAAACTTGGGAGTTGAGTGACCTCTGAGATTTGAAATTGGAAACAATGTTTTACATTGAAAATGCAATAAAATTCACACTGAAATGCACACTTTTAATGCCATTGACAAAGATCGGTATGGTCTCCACACAAACTGTATCGATCGAGACACATTAATTTTCCTTTATGTTATAAATATGATGAAGGAAAATACAGTCCAGGTGCTTACTGATTGTTGACCAGCAATATCGCTCCCATTACCTCTTTCTTTCATTTTTACTAACGATGCCAAAAATCATGATGGAAATCGGTTATATCGTTCCTGCCGAAAAACGCGATTAAAAAACATAACCAACACGCATAAATATAGGTTCGGGCCACCTTAAGAAAACCATTTGAATATACACCAGGAGGGACTAATAAAAGCAGAGCATTTTTGCATGAGGTTAATGAAATTCAGTTAATTTCTCAATAACGTCATTCAACAATAGTGTGTTCATTCGCAAGTATTCATTGCTTAAAATCAATTGTAATAGCTGACCCGATTTTCCTCTTCTCTTTCCCATTTAATAACAGAAACCTAGTACGTTCAGAGTGCGAGCAGTCTGCATACACAGCATGAGTTTGTGAGATAGTTTGGATTAATTAACTTGTATTATATAATGCGAAATTAAGACTGAGCAACTTGGGTATGAAGTGCCTTATAACATACGTAGACGAAAAAAGGATTTATTAGATTTGAAACTGAACAAAGCCATTCAGAAATTAAATTATTTCTAGCTTGTGCATATTTTTCTTCGGTTTTATTTCAGTTCATATCCTTTATTTAGCCAAATCAACAAGGAAGATGAGGTTGGAGCCCATTACAGTCATGAAATTTGTTCCAGTGGGATAAATTTCACGACTGTACTCGCACTTCAGCGTACCCTGCGAGCAGAGGCTTCTCCCTTACATGGCTTTTAACCCTTTAAGCCCTAAGAGTGATCAGCATCAAATTTCTTTTTGTAATATCACTGCTTTATAAAACAGAGTGGTCATAAGAATTAAGGATCTGATCACACAAGACGAATCTAATTGATTCTTCAGCAAATTCTCCCCACTACTTCTGTTGAAAACGTATAGGGATAACAAATGAGAATTTGAATTTTGATGTTAGGGTTTAAAGGGTTAACGTTTAGCCCTTACGAAGTCGTTCACGAAGCTTGTCTGTCGCGTGGTTATTTTTTTTACGCCCAGTGAGAAAGGGGGCGCAAACAAACTAACCACGCGACAGACAAGCCTCGCGAACGACTTCATAAGCGCTAAAAGTCATGCAAGACAGAAACCTCTGCTCGCAGGGGAACTTCAACGATTTTTCAATTTATTTCAGATACAGCAGTCGGCGCTTTCATATTTAAGATTCCCTTGGTTTTTTGGTTTCTTTGCTTTGGAATATTTTCTTTCAGAAGTCAGGATGACCTGAAACACTGCATTCGCCTCGATAATTACTTCCGACACTTGGTTACGGGGGTGGGTGACAGTTAAATCCATTTGTGCTATTTTGATATTTTCACCCACGCGATAAATAAAAATTAGTTCATTACCAATAAAGCCAAGACATTTACTGGGCCATTCATTTAAAAAATAGTTGGCATTTAGCACTTAAACATTAGACGAAACAGCTATGGAGGATTTTCAAATTTCTGTCATTTATACATGTGTGCAGTTGAAACTCCATTAAACCGTCACCTATTAAGCGGCCAATCTCTATTAAGTGGCCAGTAATCCAAGTCCCAAATTAATTGAAGAAAAGCATTGCAAATTAAGCCTCTATTAAGCGACCGCCCACTTTTGGCCTTCCTAATGACGAGAGTTCTCTCACTGTTGTCACCTCTTTTAGCGGCCATCAAGCGCTTGATACCTTTAATTTGCCTTTATGTTATAAAACTGATGAAGGAAAATACAGTCCGAGAAAGCAGGTGCTTACTAATTGTTGACCAGCAATGCCGCTTCCATCGCTTGTTTGTTTCAAAATAAAGTGACGTTCCCTTTTTAAAAAAGATTAAGCATATTTATGACGAACCTCTATTGAGCAGCCAACCTCCATTAGGCGGCCACTTGACGTGTACCTCAAGAGTGGCCGCTAATTAATGGAGGTTCATTTGTATAAAATAACTTGCGTCCGAGGCCTTCTTAAAATAATGACCGAGCGCGTAGTAAGTGGTTATCATGTTTAAGAGTTCCGAGGAAAGGCATTATCGAATATAATATATCTTTTCATTGTTGTAGCTGTTTCCATTGTCCATAACCGTGACCTTATATTGAGTCATCACTAGGTCGCATTTTAAAGTTTCACAGCGAAACAGAGCAAGAAGTGCAGCAACACTGTGCCAAAGTAATAAGGCTGAAATTGCGGAAACTTTTCACGATCGACAGGTAAGTTAAGTTGAGAAAATTACCTTACTTGCCTTTTCCAAGTTTAGGCGTTTTGGTCTCACGATTTTCGGTGACTTACGAAGCTGTTGTTGCACGAGAAGTGCATTTTGTGAACTTTGAGATAGTTACAATACAAGTCAAATAATCAAAGAGAAATTTAAAATGTCCGAATTTTGATGTATGTCATCGCAAAAATTTGTAGACCTTCTCAAAGATAATTGCATGAAATTTAAAAACAAGAAATAGCCTTTACTTGCTGTTCAATTCATTCTAAAAGGCACCTTATTTACCTGTAGGGAATTCTGTTTGAGGACAAATTTAGTACGGCCCAACTACGAGCCAACCAATCTAACAAAATTGCAAGTCACAGACACAATAGTTGGAAAGTAAAATGACTGCCTTGAATAAAGATGATATGAACTGCGGAAATACAAATTTAAATGAAGATATTATCGTCGCGCTGTAATGGCAATTTAAGCAATTGCAAATTAACTCGAAAAAGATTTCGGTGCTTACAACGTTGGGAGCAGGTACGGCAAAGGACAATCGCTGGTACCCGCGTCAAATAAGTTTGAACACATTACACCAGTCTTACATGAACTTGGTTGACTCCCTATCGAAGAGCTTCTAACTACGCTTACGTGTTGTAACATTACTATGATCTTTAAATGTCTCAATGGTCTTGTGTCCAGCTACTTAAGTACTACCTTTGTAAAACGCTCAGAAACTCACTCGAATTGCACTAGACAGAACAATCAACTTAACCTCCCTCAGTGCCACCTCGGCCGCCGCACGATGTGCCTTCCGTTTCAGGTCGTCTGAGGTACTCGATCAATATTTGATTTTTATATAGGTCGGCTGCTGAGGTTTTGAAACCCTGACCCCGTTTAGGAAACAAAACCGGCCTCAATTTATTACCTTGTTTAAGACAAACTGGATAAAATACACGCCGTCCTGTTTTAAAGCCATTTATTGGCAATCGCAATAGAGCAAATTCGTGTAATGTCAATGCTTTTGTACACTTGGAGTACAAACAAATTTCGTTAAGTAAATCAAATCAATCGTGCTGGCAATAGCCTTTTTATAATTACTACAGACTCGCGCGAAATTATATGCCCTGTGTAAGACAGAGAGCGCAAAAGCCATACCCTGTCTAGTCGAGCCGCACATCCCCGTATAAGGGAGTTCACCCCTCGAAGTCTCTTCCTATATATGCCTAGACAGTTGTATAGGACGGCGACCTGGTGTTCCCCCGCCATTTAAACCCACCCTGACAGTTAAGAAGCTACCTCGAATTGCACGCCGTTCTTTTAGTATTACCCTCTGACTCATCTCCAGTCTTGAGCGTACAGCTCCTTTTTCGTCCATAGCTGGAATGGTAATTTGTCCGCGATTCCTTTTCCTTGTTGGGTAGCCAGGGAAGGACAAATAGTCCCACCTCTCAGCCATGGCCTTTATGGCGGGGGGAGCGGGGTCGAGTACGTCCTCGTGGTAGGCTATGGCACCAACCTACCCCATTGCCTAACTTTATTTATCATTACTATTATTATAATTACTGTTATTTATTGTTATTTTAATTATTATTATTATTTTATTGTCGTCTTCATCGTAGGCTGAGGCTCCAACCAACCCCAGTGCCTAACTTTATTTATCATTACTATTATTACTACTATAATTATTGTTTATTATTATTATTATTATTATTATTATTTTTGTCGTTGTTGCTGTTGTTGTTATCACTATTAATGTATTTACCTTTTTTGCAGGCTTGCAATTTTATAGTTTAAATCTGTCTTGATAAATGGCGAACAACTCTCAAATTGGATCGAGTTCCCAGGACCCCCTAGGACGTTCTCACAGTGAAATTGGTTTGGTAGTGGCCTTGGCTATTCTAATCTCCCTCATCTCCTTCCTCGGCAACTTCTTAGTCGTCTATGTTGTCTATAAAGACTCCAGACTCAGGCGCTTGACCAATATATTCATTCAAAACCTGGCATTGACCGACATTGCCTCGGCATCTCTAGTCATGCCCTATTGGGTAATAAGCCTGTATACAGGGACTTGGATTTTTAGCGAGAGGTGGTGTGAGATTCAAGGTGTAATTCAGGCCACGTTTGGAATTGCTTCTATCCTGACTATGGGACTTATCGCCTTCAACCGATATTTTCGAGTCGTCAAATCAGAGCAGCTTTACAGCAGGCTTTTCCCGAGCAAGAAAATGGCCCGAGTCTATTGCGTCATCGTATGGATAGCTTCTATACTTCTTGCAACACCGTCATTGTACGGTTGGGGCAAGATGGTTTACCATCCTCCGTATGGTGTCTGCACTTTTAACAGGAAAATCGAGGATATTTCATACGTGATAATACTCATGAGCGGAGTGCACAACACAACCACAGCTGCAATATTTTACTGCTACTACAAAATTTATAAGACACTTAAAGAAAGCCGTCAAAATCTAAATGCCCATGGAACGACCTCATCAGAACGTCCTCGAACTGATATTAGAGTCTTGAAAACCAGTTTTGCAGTAGTTTGTGTTTTTTTCATTTTATGGGGACCAGTTACTGTTGTTGTGATGATGGAGTCCGCTGAGTATTTTGTCCCCAGGGAGGTTTCTACGGCAGTCTTTTTCCTTGTCTTTACAACTAGTTTAGTAAATCCAATCATATACGGAGTTATGAATCCTCAGCTCCGAACGGCCTTCAAAGGGGCTTTAAGCTTTGGTCGGTGTGGCAACCAAATAAATCCGACTGGCCAACCTTAATCTGATGAGATGACATGTTGAGGGCTCGGGGGAGGGGGGGGGGTACTCCCATATATGGGCTATATAGGTACGTGCCGCGGAATAGTTTATGGTTTTTGAGGTTCTAGGTCCTTAAATAGGGTATCTCTTTTTACCCTTTTGTTTCTGTGTCCCTGGTGCGGTCCTTAGATAGGGTAGCTTAATTGTATTATCTAATACTCGAAATTCAAAACTTTGCGAGGAATCGCCAGTAATCTTTTATTTCGTGCATTTGTAAAATTCAAGCAACCCTTATTGTATATGCGCGTCCAAACTCTGGAGTTTCCAAATATGGTACTTAGCAAAATTGAATATTCTAACGCTGTGAACGCACGTTACACGTTTGACCCCTTATGGGTTTCTGACAGTGTATTAGTGTAAATATTTTACTCAATGTACCAAGGAGTATTGTATATATTCTAATCCTTGTGAAGTATACACTTCAGGGTATCGTTCTTTTATTGAAAAGGGCGGAGGTTGATTAGAACTATGGAAAGCCTAACCTCCACAAGAATTGTTTTTCCTTTATTTGCATTCGGTTTTTAGTTCCGTTAGCTTTGTTCATCACAATGATTTAATACCGCCGGATATTGTTAACGATCGTATTTGTACAGAGATCTTACATGATTATTGTACTTGTTGCAGCTCTGTAACAAAATAATAGCAGTAAAGAAACAGTATAGAGTGTTCTCACATGACGTCACGACGGCCATATTGGTGTCCCAAAACAATGAAGCGGCGGCCATGTTGGTGTCCCAAACCAATCCTGTGGGAGTTGAACTCTAGATTTTTCTTATGCAAACGCTTTCTTTTGTTCCAATAAATTTGCATAGATGCTGGCCACGTGAGTGAAAACACTCTATTGAAAGATGTATCATGGTTATGACTGCATATTATTAAACAAGGCTTATTCTAGTATTTTATGCTTGATGCTATACATCCAATGTAACAGAGAAGAAATAAAGTTTTCCTTTTCATGCTATTAACAATTTTGCTTTTTCCTTGAATAGGGTGTCATTTTTCGGCTTTGGGCCTTAAAAAGGGGAATCAGTTTTCGCTTTCTTAGTCCTCCAGTAGGGTTAGGGTTCACGAACCGTCGAGGCACACCCCTCTCCAAAATTCGCGGAAGTTCCACCCCGGGGTGGAGGGTTCAAAATGAAAGCGGCCCTGAGGATACTCCCTATAATGATGGCCTATACGGGGAGGCTCCACCCGAAAGGGGTACCTTTTTGGGCATCACGTAGGAGGGACTTCAGGTTTCGTCATAGGCTATAGGAAACACTGGGTTTCGACTAAATAAGGCTTTAATTTGTATCTAATAAATGTGAATTACTTACATTGAAGCAGTCTGTTTTCGTTTCTGGTCAATACTGCCAATATTTTTCTTTTAGAAAGCTTGTTTTGTTTCCGAAGTTGATCTGCATTCATTAAAACTTGGTAACCTAGCGTTTTCTGTGAATTTTGGAGCGCGAGAAATATTCCACTAAAAAATGACTGGGTGTAAAAACACTGTTATAGTTGCGAGGAGATGTGGGCTATTGACCTATGGAAGAGCCGAATAGACAATAGTCATTGTTTTTTCATTTCTTGTTGGGCGCCCCTTTCAGCCTCCGGATAGTGCTAAAAATGTCACATCGGAAACCCACACTCGGAAAGGGACATTTCAAGAGATAGAAAACTTTATTAATAAGTCGGAGTCGTATAGTTTTGAAAAACCCCATACTAATTTGGAGACACAATTTATTATTAAAATTACAATATAAAAGTAAAAATATTACGACTATGCATATTATATTACACACAATCCAATAACAATGTAAAATAAGAAGTATTCTAAATAAAATTAAGAAAAATTGTCAAATTAAACGATGACGATGAGCAGAGAGAACAGCCCTTACATTCATTATCTGTCATTGAGTCTTGAATCACTCTTACGAATTCTGCTTTTAACAAATATTTAAAGTTTTCTCTGATCTGAACCCGGGAGGTAATTTTCCTGATAAACTAGGATACCGTAAAGAATACTTACCGTATGTTACAATATTAAATCTAGAAATAGAGAATTCCGATTGTCGTAAAGAATAAGAAGAATTAGGATTATTGAAAATATTAGAGATATAAGTTGGACATAGTTTAATTTGTGCTTCACTTTGAAATTGTACATAAGGATTCAAATATCCTGCAGGTGCCTGTTCAACAGCGTTGGCAATTCTGTGGATAACTTACATGCTTGTCTCAGTCTATATACTGTCGTCCTCAATCCCATTTCTTGAAGACTTTCTAGGTTTCGCCCATCATGAGATCTACAAAAATGCCAGACTAAATGGCAATACGTAAGGTTTGGTAAAAGTACGGACTTGAATAATATTAGCTTGGCCAGTCGAAACAGGTTTGACTTTCTCTCGTGAGATTTCGCGCTCTTTTGCGTCAGCTAATGTGCATGCACTGCTTAATTCCAAATCACTTGCCATTGACAGAGATGATCTTTAAAAAAGACCATAAACATGAACGCAATACAGTCAAAACCATTTCCATGTGTTTTAGTCACCTTTTAGGGGAATTGTTCTGTTAAAGGCGCCTTCTCAAAAACATAAGCTGTTCTTTGCAATAAGTGGAATCGAAAATGCTGGCACCTGATTCGTTTATATACCTCTCAGAAAGAACCATTAGGAGCAATGCAAGGTCGATCCTTTACCACACAAACGGAAGGACAAAAAAGGTCGCGAAACAGTTTTTTTCACGAGAACGGAATTGAGAAAATATCTCTACCTTTCACTTCCTTCAAAAGTCTTCAAACAGCAGATGAAGTGAGATTAAAACCACCGGCCGTTTGAATTGTTCAAGAAAGAACAATGGGGCAGACTGAGAGGGAAACGCTTAATCAATCTGCTCTTGGAATATGTGAATTTCACCAAAGTTAGTTTTAGACCAATTAAACTCTTGAAATTAATTGGAAGTTGATTTCTGGAGGAGCCTGTAACCTGCAAACTGTTAAGTTATTCAGTGTTGTCAAGAAAGAATTTAACAGTCCCCATTAAAATACTCTGCATTGTTTGCTTTGAGGCAGTCGCGCGTGGACTTTGACGTTTCAAACGATCGATTAAAATGTGCGAACATCTCAGGAATTAACGCTCCAATTCAACGCTTCGTCACGTGACCCGTTCCCATGACAAAGTGTTCGTCATTATCACAGGGAAACCACACTCTTATTTGTAAACTGCAAATGGAAATTAAATGAGAGATTAAAACTTACCTGTTCTGTTCTTGAATCTGCTGCGGAGCAAAGTGAAATGAAAATTGTTCTAAAACGCAAAAACGATGTTTGTGTCGGCGCTTTGTCTGTAAATTTCACAATGTTGTTTTTTACGTGGTTTGTCTCGCATTTCACTGTTGGTATCAGGCGGTTGTTATTATCGTCTCGCGTTTTCTTTTGGACACTTTTATCGCCAACTTTTTGGGAGTTTATCGCCAACTTGTGGCCAAACCTACTCCTTGTGATAATGGCGTACACTTGGTCATGGGGGCGGGTCACGTGACAGAGGGTTGAATCCATGTGTAAATACTATTTTGGTATTTTCACCCACACAATAAATTAAACCTACTTTATTACCAGTAAATTTAAGCCAAAATATTTACTGGGCCATTCATTTATTGTCATTTAGCTCTTAAACATTAGAAGAATTAGCTATTATAGTGGATTTTCAAATTCCCTAAGATGTTTTGATACAGTTTTTTTGGAGACCATACCGATCTTCTTCAATCTTTTTTATCCCTTTCCAATGGCTACAATATTTTCCGGCACCATTGACTGACTTTCGATATAAGTTTGTCAAAATGCACTTTGCACAAAAAGTTGATAAAAGCCGAATTTTGTGCGATCTAGACATGCTACTGAAAATCCTACGACAAGAACTTAATATATAATACTGAAGTGTGGTGTTTAGCAAATAGCCTCCGTGAGAATTAAAAAAATTGTATGTTTGAAATGAATAAGACGTAAATATCTTCCAAACCCTATATTTTCAATAGCCGTGATATATTCCTTAATTAAAAATTTCTTAATAATTCAAATTAACCTCAAGCAGCGTCAGAATGCTCCTTAATATCATATTTCGTTGCAAGGAATTTTTGGTGTATTTTCTATCTTGCAATCTTGAAAACTAACTATTTTTGTCACCACCTGTCTAAGTGCAACTTTATTCTAATTTTTGACTTTTAGCGCTTTTGGCCCTATTCAGACGCCGTACTCTCCTTAAGCCAAACCTAATTCGAATTTAGGCCGACCCAAATTATTTAGACGGGCTGAATTGATTCAGACGCCGATCTTAATTTTCTGTGAATCTTTGGAACGGCTAAACAGAATTCTTTTTAAACCTCATCACATAATATCCATGATGTATATAATAATGTCTCAAAGTTACGTAAAGATTGCATCACTGCAACACTTTGAAATTTCAAGACGAACCCGTACAAGTACATTTCAGTGTGAATATAGTCAATGTTTTACATTCAAAAACTGCAAACTGAAACTCATACTTTTATTGCTATTAAAAAAGATCGGTATGGTCTCCATTAAACTGTATTGAAACACCTCAATTTGCTTTATATTTTAGGTATGACGAAGGAAAATACAGTCCGAGAAAGCAGGTGCTTACTGATTGCTGACCAGCAATACCGCTCCCATCACTTATTTGTTTAACCTTCGGGCGTACAAGGGGTTGGGGGGGTCATTTTCAGTAGTTGCTCGTTCATCCCTCGCACACATTTTGAGACAAGTTTAGTGATGGTCAGTTGCTATGGTCACGAGATATGACGTCATAAGTAGCACGTGGTCAAGCAAATTTTGGATGAAAATACATGTTATTTTAACTTCTTTCAACAACAAAAGTAAATCTTGTGGCTACAATCATGCATGTAAAGAGCTTATTAATGTGTCATTTTTCGTCTAAAGCACAAAAAAAATACTATTTCTCGCAGTTTTAACCAGATTTCTAATTCTTGGTAAAACCAAGATGGCAACTATTGTTGGTGACGTGACAGGCCTCCAGCAGCGCCACCTTATCTTATTAAGAAGATCAAAGGCTTTCCACTAAAGGTAAAATCATTTCAAAATACTGCAATATATCAAAAACTCCGGGGAGGGGTTCCATCCCCCCCCCCCCGTACCACGGTGGGGGTATGAATTTGCGTGTACGTCCGAGGGTTAAAAAAGTGATGTCACTGTTTTAAAAACATTTT
>CALNXK010000044.1:1947500-1992500 GCA_942486035.1 Porites lobata
TCGAGTTCAAATATAAATACTAACATTGAAATAAAACTGACAAATTTTTCAACTCTAAGGTGTTCTGATCTATGAACTGTTGTTTTCCTATCTGTCGAGCAGTAGGAAAGGAATGCCCCTGTTATATATGTTACAACAGCGCTACTTTATTTGCACTAGGATTTAATAAAACAGGAAACTTTAATTAAAATTTGCAAAAGTAGCACTATAATGTTATTCAATGAAAAAGAAAAATGCCAGTGTTAGCACACATGGCATCATGGTTTAGCAGAATGAAAAACCCAACTGTTGAAATTTTAATAGCAATACAAATTTAAAGTATGGTAAATAAAACATGTACATGTAAAACATGTATAAAGGACCCCTGAAGTCTCTTCCTATATATTCCTAGACAGTTGTAAGACGGCGACCTGGTGTTCCCCCGCCATTTAAACCCCCGGCCACTCTGACATTTTAAAGGGCTACCTTGAATTGCACGCCCTTCTTTTAGCATTGACCTCTGATTCATCTACAGTCTTGAACGTACTACTCCTTTTTCGTCCATAACTGGAATTGTAACTTGTCCGCGATTCCTTTTTCTTGTCGGGTTTCTGTCAGCAAAGGACAAATAGTCCCATAGCTCTGTTGGCGGGGGAAGCGGGGTCTTGTACTTCCTTGTGGTAGTCTGAGGCTCCAACCTACCCCATTGCCCAACTTTATCTATCATTACTATTATTACTACTACTATTATTTATTTATTCATTTATTTATCAATATTATTGTCGTTGTTGCTGTTGTTGTTATCAATATTTTATGTGAAGTATATATGAAATAATTCATTTTTTTTAATTTTTGTTTTTTTTCCTTTTTTGCAGGATTGCCATTTTGTTTAGTCTTACTCTGTTCTGACATATGGCGAACAACACTCAAATTGGATCGAGTTCCCAAGACCCCCTAAGACGTTCTCACGGTGAAATTGGTTTGGTAGTGGCCTTGTCTATTCTGATCTCCCTCACCTCCTTCCTCGGAAACTTCTTAGTCGTCTATGTTGTCCACAAAGACTCCAGACTCAAGAGCTTGACGAATATATTCATCCAAAACCTGGCATTGACTGACATTGCCATGGCAACGCTACACATGCCCTTTTGGGTAATAAGCCTGTATACAGGGACTTGGATTTTTAGCGAGAGGTGGTGTGAGATTCAAGCTGTGATTCAGGTTACGTTAGCAATGGCTTCTATCCTGAGTATGGGACTGATCGCCTTCAACCGATATATCCGAGTTGTCAAACCAGCGCAGCTTTACAGCAGGCTTTTCTCAAGCAAGAAAATGGCCCGAGCCTATTGCGCCCTCGTATGGATAGTTTCTATGCTTCTTGCAACACCGCCATTGTACGGTTTGGGCAAGATGATGTACCATCCTGCATATGCTGTCTGCAGTTATAACTGGGGAATCGGGCATATTTTATATGTGATAATACTCATGAGTGGAGTGCATAACACAACCACAGCTGCAATATTTTACTGCTACTACAAAATTTATAAGACTCTTAAAGAAAGCAGTCAAAATCTAAATGCCCATGGAGCGGCCGCATCAGAACGTCCTAGAAGTGATATTAGCGTCTTGAAAACCAGTTTCACTGTCGTTTGTGTATATCTCATTATATGGGGACCCGTGACTGTTATTGTGATGATGGAGTCCGCTAATTATTTTGTCCCCAGGGAGGTTTCTACGGCAGTTTATTTCCTTGTCTTCACAGCTAGTTTAGTAAATCCAATTATATATGGAATTATGAATCCTCAGCTCCGGGCAGCCTTCAAAAGGGCTTTAAGCTTTGGTCGGTGTGGCAACAACCATATAAGTCCGATTGGCCAACCTTAATCTGATGAGACGACATGTCGAGGGTCCAAAATCAACCTGAAAATCGGCCCGCGGCGAGGGTACTCGGGTACAGCGGAGGGTACAGCGCAGTGGAGAAGACAGCGTGCATACGTTCGGACACTATTATATCCGATCTAACTCTCAATGAGTCCATGGTTCTAGCTGCACTCAAAGCACTAGAAGTCGGTAAAGCCACAGGGCCGGACGAAATCCCTGCTAAATTGCTCAAAGAGACTGCCTCAGTGATTGCTCCTTCCTTATGTAAGATCTTCAACAAATCACTTCAACTAGGGTCTCTCCCGAGTGACTGGAAACTAGCTAACGTCGTCCCTGTCCACAAAAAGGGTGCAAAAGACCACGTGGAAAATTACCGCCCCATCTCTCTACTCCCAATAGTGTCCAAGGTCTTTGAGCATTGTGTGTTGAATAGCATCAAGGACCCCCTGTACCAGGGAATTTTACCTAAACAACATGGTTTTTGTACTGGAAGAGCGTGCGTCACCAACCTGCTTGAGGCTCTTGACCACATTGGTTCACTTTTAGATAGTGGCAGCCAAGTTGACACCATCTACCTCGATATGTCAAAAGCTTTCGACAAAGTCAGTCACAGGCGCCTCGTCCATAAGCTACTCCAGGCCGGTTTCAGTGGAAATCTGCTTAACTGGTTCTGCTCCTACCTGTCAAGTCGACGCCAACGCGTTACGGTACTCGGCGCCACTTCAGAGGATCTTCCTGTTACCTCTGGAGTACCTCAGGGTTCCATACTCGGACCAGCCCTCCTCCTCTTATACGTCAACGACTTTCCCGAAGTCATCAGTTCTAGCAGTCGAGTATTGATGTTCGCTGACGACACAAAAATATTCAGAGAGATAAAGACTTTGGGGGATGCCGCTTCTCTCCAGAAAGACCTTGGGAAGCTTGCAGCCTGATTTCAATCATCCGGTCTCCTTTTTAACGAAGCTAAGTGTAAGGCGCAGCACATTACAAGGAAAACAAAGCAGATCTTATCCTCTTACAAACTCAACAACATCGCACTTGAATTATACGCTGCAGAAAAAGATCTCGGCGTTTGGATTAGTAAGGATCTGACATGGCACACGAACGCTATACCTAGCCCTAGTTAGGCCACATTTGGGATACGTCACCCAAATTTGGGCCCCACAGTCTATTGAGCTCATTGTCAAGCTTGAGCTTATCCAAAGACGCGCGACTAAGGTTATCTTAAAACTGCCTTATTCTTCTAATATAAGTTATAAGTCTCGTTTACAAACTCTAAACCTAATACTAATACTGGCACGAACTTTTAGATCTAACCTTTTTTTTCAAATTGACACACGGTCTTGTTAACGTGAACTCCTCTGTCCTACCTGAAGTTCTCAAATACGGCAGACGCACTAGATACTCAACCAGCAATGTTAATAAATACATAATTAAGAAATGTAAAACAATTACGTACCAAAAATCCTTTCTCATTAGAACTAGTAGAATTTGGAAGTGTTTAGTGAATGAACTAGATTTGAGCTCATCGACCTCAGCTTCCTTTAAATCGGTTATTTTTAATTATTATAAGTCCGCGTTAGCTGTTTCCTATGATTGTGAAGACCCACGTTCGTTCAAGTCCAATCTGTTTAAAATGTAATAGTGCTCGTCCCTTGTCTCGTCCAATAACTTGTTGTATGTAGCTGTAGTTTTTCTTATATCACTGTGCTTTTTAATTTTTCTTGTTTTAATTTTTTTTATTAGTATCCGGCCCGCTGTAATTGGCCACAGCTGTTGCGGTGTCCCTGCCAACGTTCTTTCTGTTTGTCTGTCTGTTTGTTTTTTTTTGGCTAAGCTAATAAAAAAAAAATCAATAAAAATAAAATAATAGCCTATACAGGGAGGCTCCGTCCGAAAGGGGTACCTTTTGGGGCTTCAAGTAGGAGGGACTTCACGTTTAGTCATATGCTATAGAAAACACTAATTTCGACTAAATAAGGCTTTAATTTTTGTCTAATAAACGTGAATTACTTACATTGAGGTAGGCTTTTTTCTTTTCTGGTCAATTCTGGCATACATTTTTCTTGTAGAAAGCCTGTTTTGATTCAGAAGTTGATCTGCATTCATTAAAACTTGATAACCGAGCGCAAGCGTCTTATGCGAATCCAGGAGCGAGGGCGGTAATGGCGCGAGGAGTATTCCACTAAAAAATAGCTATTAACCATTAAACAATAGTGAATAGTGAATCACCTGCTGCATGGGAATTTGTTGTTATGCTAAACTCGAGACAATAGGAAATCCCAAAGCAAAAAATTATCCAAATGTATCACGTCGCTCCAATATTTACTCAATTTTGCGCCTTCTTTAGGCAACTTTTCGTGGAAACAAAAATCGGGCTGTATATAGTACACTGATCAATTGCAGCACTGAAATTTTTTAAAAACAATCTATCGTCGAATTTTGGTTCAATCACTGTTTTCGTGAAAGTAGCCTTAGAAATTACAAAAATAGCTCAACTTCGCGTTTTACCCCGATTCATATGTTTTCGTGTTTTTCGAAATCGCTGAAGTCTACTTGCGTTTACCCAATCGTAGAGTGTGTAAGGGTCATTTGGAAAACGTCAATGAGCTATAAAACCTTTCCGGAAACATCGAAAAAGTAGCAAATCGTCTGCAAAAAGTCCAGTTTTCAATTCATAATTTATACCTTTTTTAGAAGTTATAAGATATCTTGAAATTCCTTTCATAGATTTCGCATAACGAAAGACAAGCACCCAAAGTATGCGCAGCATAAAGTATTTCTAAAGTCCAGTTCGATAAGGGCTGAAATTCGATTTAAAGCTGAAACTGTTGTGACGTCACTGCCACCTGATATTTATTCCGATCGCCAGAAAAATAATATCATAATAAAGTTTAGTCTATGGGTAATACATGTGTTCTAATGGTTTTACCATAAAGATCAATTTGTTTAACTATAAGAGATTTAAAGATGGAAGGTGTCGCTACAAAATTATTGTATCGAGCCACCTTAAAAGTCCCCATTACAATATTCTACATTAATTGTTTGCTTTGAGGCAGTGGTGCGTGATCTTGATGACGTTTCAAACGATCGATTAAGATGTGCGGACGTCTCAGGAACAAAATAACTTGAGTGAAATTCACAGTATCCCGGTAAACGCCCTTGGATTCTTTCTCTGTCTCTGTCTATACTATAAGAAGAAACTGAATCAATGTTAAATCTAATACCCGTGACACTTGGAAACTTTCAAATAAAATCCTAAACAGAAAGAAAAGAAAGGTCGAAACGTGCTCAACATTTTAAGCTGATCATTATGAAATTACTGACCCTGTCAAAATTGCCAACAAGTTTTGTAGTAACTTTTCA
Organism: Porites lobata; assembly: GCA_942486035.1. Classification (NCBI taxonomy): domain Eukaryota; kingdom Metazoa; phylum Cnidaria; class Anthozoa; order Scleractinia; family Poritidae; genus Porites; species Porites lobata. Next base: position 1,952,724 of record CALNXK010000044.1, read on the forward strand.
AGCATCGTCCTATTTAGCAAGGGGCATACAATCGTCATCTTCACGTCGCAGTTACTCAGTCAATATTCTTTAACTCCGACCTATCTCGGTACTCCCTATCTGTTCAAAATTCTTATAGAACCCCTGCAATACCTGACAGATTTCAGTCTGTAGAAAATCAATAAGGGTTTGACGAAAAATCATTCTACTGCACTCGCATTGATGATCGACTTGTATAAGAAGAACTGCACGGTCTTTGACCGAGGTGAATTTGCCGTCGGTATTTTTCTTGACCTCTCAAAAGCCTTCGACACCATAAATCGCGATTATTTTTGATAAAGTCGAACATTACGGTATTCTTGACTTAGCCTTGGACTGGACAAGAAGTTGCTTTTCAAATAGAATACATTGTGTTGAATTTAATGACTATCATTCGTTAAGAAATGAAATCTCTTGTGGTGTCACTCAAGGTTCTATCCTCGGGCCTCTTAATTTTTTCTACTTTACATTAATATTGTTCGCCGACAATACCAAATATGAATGCATTCAAGTCACATAAAAGTCCGGACTATCTTTCGTTAGCTAAGTTGGAGGTGGACAAACTGTCAATCTGGTTTTAAGCAAAAACACTTTCGCAAAATCTAAAAAAGACTAAACTTATGGTCTTCAAACCAAAAGATAAAACATGCCTATTGTGAAATTCAGATAATTAAGTATTGATAATCAACATATCGTTCGAGTAAAGGAGACACGTTTTTTTTAAGTAATCTTGGATGAAAACCTAAATTGGAAATAAATCGAATTGGAAATATAGCGTGCTGCAAACAAAGTTGCGAGGACAATCTCTTTAATATTTAAATGCAGCTTCTATCTTTACTAAAACTTCTTTACGTGTATTGTATTATTCCTTAGTTTATCGATCCTTTCTTTTACTACTATAATATAGTTTGGGCTTCGATTTTTAAAACCAATCTCCGTCGTCTCGTTATCCTGCAAACTAAAGCGCATTCGTTACAATCACAAATTAACAAACTAGCGCATTTCAATACTCATGCATACAGACCCCATTTTTTAAGGAACTAGGTATACTAAAATTTGAAGATATCTGTGGTTCATAAGCTTCCTATGGTAACTGTAGATCTCCTCGTCGATTCTCTTTTTCTACTTGTCTTACATTATTTGTATTTCTATCATTGTGCAACAAATAAATAAAATAAAACGAAATAAAATCCTCGCACTCTACCTAATAATAGTCAAGTCTCATCCTTCCGTAGAACTCCTTCGACTTAAATGGGAAGAAAATTATCCTTTTTCCTATGGTGTCGCCGTGGGCCAAAAAATGGCAGTGTCTTTTTGTAATTATCTTTAGGGCGGAGTTCGAAACAATCGGCAAAGCAATAACAAGATAATCATGAATGGGGACGTTAAATTAATGATGTTTCCTCCCTTTGGGGCAGAAGAATAAATGGATATTTATTTATTGGACAACCTACCATTTTTCAACCCACAACAAAATTCAAGGCTAAAATGAGGACGAAATAACTTTCTCTGGTATATTGCTTTTCAAAGGAGAGTGATTCACAACTGAAAGAATTTCTGGACATCAAAATTTATGCATTTACAAACCGACAGAAACCTTTCTATTCAAGCACTTTACCTCGTGTCACCCACCAAGGATAAAAAGAGGTTTGACCAATTGAAGCTAATTGAGAAGGAATAAAATTGCTTTGAACAAACTCTTCGAATACAACATTTGAACTTGAACTGCCTTGCGATGTTCATTACGCCATGAACCACTAACGTAACTAGCCTTCCTTAAATTACCGAATAATATTGTTGAGACAGTCAATATATGTTAGCAAGTTTACTGCGCTTTTCACAAACATGCGAATTCTGAAGTTCAAAAGCCAACTGAAGATTGCGTTTTTCGCTGCCGTCAATCATCTTAACGGACCTCTTAGGAAACAAAACTTTACTTTAGCGTTCAAAAGGTCAAGGTTTGTGATTTGTGATTGGTGGATTTCGATCCGTTTTGTGTGTTTCTGTGTTTCCAGGTTCGTTGCTTGTGATCGTAATTATGATTGACGGCAGCGAAAAACGCAATTGTGAAGGCGGCTTTTGAACTTTAGAGTTCGCATGTTTGTGAAAAGCGCAGTAAGAAACTTTTGTACAAGAATAGTAAGTAATAGTCAGTGATGGCATAATCAGCACTGACTCTGTGAATATCGATCATATTTTTAATTATATTTCTAATTTCAAATATTATACTTTTAGAAATGGGGTCAGTTCTTCTTCTTCAGTTCTTCTCTGTTTGCACCCTTTTTGCATCATTCTTTTTACCGCCTATTTGTTCCCTTTCAGCGGTCAGCTATGCCTTAAAGACAATAGACTCTTGAGGCAAAAACCAAAAATGTAGAAAGGTTTATTGCCTTTGATTACTAAATACCACTTAGCAGTACAAAACTAATCTTAAAAAATATTTTAAAAATCTTAAATAGTGATGAAAAACTAGAGTCTAGCAGGAAAACATGCACTTCTGAAAACAAATTCTTCTCTGATCATGGCTTACAAAATATGTAGGCGAATGTCTAAAAGACACGCTTGTAATTATAACAGCAGAAACAAGGCTACAATAATGCGATGTGACCACAAGCATAAACTTATATGCACGCTCGTCTTGAACTTCCTTCGAAAATTCATTGTTACAGCAGGCGCCAGAAAAATTGTGACCCTTCCCAAATTGGAACCCAAATAAATCTTAGCCTTCCTCCGGCCCTGAATAATCAATGACTACTCCCCTTACTAATCTCGCCCAATCTCGCCAGGATTATAAAATCCTCGGTGGATAACACTCTTCTACTCGTCATAATACTCAGGCTCATTCAATGATTGTTAAATGACAGAAGTCTAACTTAGATCGCAGCTCAAGACAATACTGAACAGAACTTATTACCCATTTTCGCAAAATTAATAACGTTTCTTACCCTAAGCAGTTTACCAGGATCAAAAATTAAAAAGCACCATCAAATCATGATTTCACCATTAAATGACATGATTTAATTCTTCCCTTTTTACCTTTAGCTAGTGGCAGTTAACATCCGTCTATAACTTAACTATATCCAAAATAAAGCTGAGTAGCCTTTGGTCCCTTTTGGTTTATCCTGGACAAAAAAACAGAATATTTTTCTGAACCACAGTGAAAATCATGATGCCCGCACTGATCAGTTCACATCAGTCACTTTTCGCCGCTGCTTTGCATACAGTGGTTAACGTTTATTACAATGCTTTCGATCCACAAGTAGCAAATTAAAGATGATCATCTACAAATTGGAAAGATTTTTCACAGCTGGCTCGTTGAAATGCCTTGCGCATTTCTTTGTCCTGTCTGGTCTGCACCAGTTGCGGAATTATACTGAAAACGAGAACAAAAGTTATTAAAATAGTGTTTATAATCCCACAATATATAAATAGACCATAATACATTCTCGTACCAAGAAAAAATCCCTCGCCTCTCGGTTTGAAAAACAGGCAATTTATTTTAATCAGGAAAACACTTTACCGCCGGCAGGTGACAGTCTCGGCCAATACCTTAAGTACGCATGTGCACGGCTATATCATCCGGGCAATTAGCTTGGCAAATCCCTTCCAGCCCAACTTCTGTCCTATGGCCATGCCTTGGTGATAAGTTTTCATTTGGGTCGGACAGCTATCCGTGGCTTCCACTGCCCGCTAGATACGGCTGTACGCATGTGAAAGGTACGGTTGGTGTTTGAGTGTAATCTTGATTGTGAAACTTGCTTCACTGTTTCTCCTATTAATTTCAGTCCAGATTAACTCTAAGCGATGTAACCTGCGATACGAAAAGGGGTTAGGGTGGAGCCTCCCAGTATAGGCCACAAGCTATAGGTAGCATTCCCCCGGGAATGCTGCTGAGTAACTGAACAACACGTTTACTTGTGTTTCATTGAATGAACAAAGTTTTGAATGATTTTTCAATCATTTCCTCTTTTGCATTTATTTGCAGTTTGATACTTTTAATAATTGTTATGATCATAAACTTGACACAATGACCCAGTTCAAGTCGAGAACGTTGCGGTCCATTTTTGGAGATCATCTTCGCTCGCGGCGATCATTTGCGGCACTGTACAGACACGTGAAATTCATTCATTGGTTCGACAGGTTTACTAATAAAAAGGCTTTTACTGAAACTCTCGGTTAGTGGCGAGAACAGTACTTACGATTCCCGCATTTCTTTCTCTGGCATCCATTGGGTAGGCATTTTGCGCGCGCCACCAATAGAAAGCAATGAAAACTACGATGAAGGCTGCTAATCCCAATGACACACCAATAGCAACGTACTCAATTGTTCCAAAATCATCTGGTTGAAAAACAAAAATCATTAAATTAATCGGTAGAATGCTTGAAAAAGTGAAAGAAACAAGCATAGCGGGACCGCAAGCTCCGGCATTGTAATCTGACAGTTAAATCGAAACAATAAAATTTAAGCTGAACATTTCGGCTAGCGATTTCGAAATTTCGTTCTTAATGCTCAGTTTCCATGCTAGCCATTCAAAATTAAGGCGGGGGGAGGGAGGGGGGGGAATGAGTTGAATCTGAGCAGGCTGTTCCACATTTCCCCAAAACTGTAAATGATGAAATAAAACAATAATGAATAAAATAAATGGTGAAAAACTATTGAACCCGTCTGTAAATTACCGTGATTTGTCAGTAACTGTCGCAGACCATTCCTCTGCTACACTAAGGACACATCATAATATTTTTTTCACTCTTGACTAATAATTGTCTATAATAATAATAACAATGATGGTGATTATGATGATTATGATGGTGACGATCTAAGCCCAGTTGTTCGAAGGCCGATTTTTAGCGCTTAATCCAGGGTTAAATTTAACCCGGCTTTCTTTTTTTTTTGTTCAAAAGCATTTCTTGGATAATTTTCTCTGTTATTCGTACGAGTATCCAATCATTAACCTGTTGACAGAAAGAATTAAACTGAATTTACTTTTTAAGCTTTCAAATCTGAACTCAAATTTCGCACTAACCCTGGGTTATCTTAACCCTTTCACTGCCAGAGTGTTTGAGGGGGTTTCGTAAGGTGACTCTAACTTTTGAGTCTATGGACGAAATCCTATGATGTAACCATTTAGATGAAAGCTCTCTGCCTTTACTTTCACGTGATGCCATTCGTTTCTCAAAATTTTAGAAAATGAAATTTGGAACTTTGGTCGAAATTTGCCTTTGGTCACATTTGGCAGTGAAAGGGTTAACCCAGCTTTGAACAACCCGGCCCTGATGGTGACGATGATGGTGGTGTGATCGTGATCGCGATCAGTTGATGATGGTTATCGTCATAGTGATGTTGATGATAATGATGCGGAAAATAACAATAATTAAGGTCTACAGACTACAAAGGGATTCATTCATAAAAAAAAGAACCATCTAAAATATTGCTTTGGGCTAACGCTCGGAACGTCAGCTTCTCAATCCCCCAACGTTGGCCAATCTATATAAATTATCAGCAAGTCCACGGCGACAAACCAATGAAAGGTGCGGATCTACCTTATCAACTCAGTTGATGAAGCCAATGTTTTGTGTCAAAATTCGCACTAGAAATGACTTTATTGGGACTGTAGTTTTCGAAATCGTTTTGTCGCCATTACTCTACTTAAAAAGTGGCTGCATGGGAAACAAATTTGAAGGCCGGAGTTGGGTGGAGTTGTGATGTAGATAACTAAAGAACATCTGCGCCGGAGGATGTTTCAGATTTATTTGGCCTTCGCTAGGCTAAGACTGTGACAAAGAACCCAGAATCAAGAATTTTCACTGTTAATGTTCTCTGTTCGCCCGCTTTTGGAAGCAATGGATGAATCGATCGGAAGGGTTTTGCGCTCTCACATGGCGTGATTGTAAATAAATTGTAAGGAGACATTTTCCGTCTCGGCGCTTTCAAAAATGGATTGTATTTAAACTGCGAATAATTTTGACTCTGGTATATAATCCCCAGGCCTTGTTTACTGCAACAGAACCGGCACATGCGAGATAACAATATTTCTTGGTGATATTATTGTCAAAAAGCCTTTAAACCCACCACAAAACTAGAGTGGCGGGAACCTCGATATAACGAAGGGCCAAAGGACTTACAAAATACGTTCGCTATAGGGAGGTTTCTTAGTATTTACCAAACCAGTGAGTGGCAATTTTCGCGCGTTTTGATTGGTTCCCGGTAATTCAGAATATCCTTGGCTATTCACTGTTTTGCGACCGGAGCCAAGATGGCGTCTCGTTTCAAGACATTTTCGGAAGACGAAATTTGAGCGATAAATGAAGCAGTCGAACAAACAAATACCAAGAAAGCGACGAACTTTGGCTTGTTGGTGGTTACTAGTAGGTAGAAAATTGTTTTCATGATGAATTTGCAACAAAATCGTAAAAATGCACTTGACAATGTTTGTAAATTATAAACAAAGTTCCTTCTAAGTGAATTTTTTAATTTACAAAAAGTTACTTTTTTTGTTTTTATTCAACTGTTGGTAAATACTAAAACAACTTTCCCCCTCAGGGTCGGTGAACAGCGCTCGATATTTACCTCGACGCTTCGCTTCTTGGTATGTACTATTCACCTCCCCTTCGCCGGATAGTTGTATACTATGACTGGGGCTAAGAATATTGTTCGTTATACCGAGAGCTTTTACAGCTGTAGTGTAGAGGTTCGTTATGCCGAGAGGTTCCACTGTAGTGCGAAATGCTGTTTTTTTCTTTTTGCAGATGCAAGCAAGATCGGAATTGTAGGTCCTTTTCGTGTAACAAATGACGTCATTATGACGTCTCTGCTTTTGTTAAAGGGACAGGTTCACGGTTCAGTACATGCTCATTAATCAAAGTGCTATTTTTCTGCTGGGACATGCTGTATCGCCTATGAAAGCAATATAATCATGTTGTAATGTTGTCAAAGAACCGATCTGCACACTCCCCTGGCAGTCACTTGATCAACTTAGGTGGAAATAACTGTAAATTAGTCAACCATGGAATAAAACCCTTGGGTCAACAATAAATTCAACGTTGGTAGTGTTGGCATGATCCACTAATTTTCTTCGATTTTAGTACTCCTCCATTCTACTTCACGTTACCCTGAAATACACTTCTACTTTGAAAGACACTCTGAGTTCGCTGAGATACATGTGAGTGGGATTATTAACCGATAGAATTAATAATAAATTGGAAAAACGTAATTTGATTAATGAGCATGCGCTGAACCGTGAACTTGTCCCTTTAAGATATTGTTGGCCAACTTTATGGTGAAGAATGAATGAAGATGCCTTCATCCAATAAATTCAAAAAAATGACGTTATTGTGTAATAACGTAATTTTTAAAGAGAAATTAAAGAAGTTTTATGCTCTTCCAAAAAATTTTTCAAAAGCGGAAGTTAAATAAATTATCTTATTGCGTAGGACGCAGTCTTCTTGCGGCTCATCGCCATAAACATACAGCGCTCGAGTGGTACTTAACAGGCCTGCAGCTGTGCACGCTATAACTTAATTTGCAGTTCCATGACAAAATCCGGCTGAAAAATCCTGACGTGTTTAAAAAGGAAACAAACACCTTTGTAACTGTAATTTCTACTATGTACGGTGTACGGTCAAATAATTGACCTAGATTATTTACAATCGGTGGACAGCATGTATAAATTTACAAACGCACGTGTAATGAGACATGACCAGGCGGTTAGCAACAGGGTCAATACCTACTTCCTTGACTCCAGCATTGAATTGTTAGTGAGAATAGCAAGTTGATAAACATAATTTCCTTGTTTTACATACCTTTGCACAACCGTTTGTTGCGGCTATCAAGAAACTTCGGCATAGAAAGAAAAGACTGAAAGACTCACGTCGACAAAAATTTCCCGAGTTTCAAAGCAAAAGTTTTATTGTTTGGGTAAGTTATCTGGAAACCGAGGAACGACGACTATATGACAAACCTCGCTTGGTTACCCTACTAAAAAAGGATTAACCTTCCAGTCATGTTTGAGTAGAAGTATTGTCGTTAGAACAAACTGACAAATAAAGGAGAAACTCACCACACGAAGCTCTCGGAAGACCTTGAAGAAACAAACCGAAGAGGAAGAAGACTGTAACACTTGAAGGAAACATAATTTGAAACGACAAACCTTGCACGTGGAATGAACAATCAGTGGTCTGTAACTGCTGAAATTATTGACTGCTGTCTAGTGATGTCATTTAGGTTAAATAAGTGAGTTGCGCATGTCAGACGAGTTCCTTTGCACTGCTTCACTGATTCTCTTTTTTTCAGAGAATATGAAGCCACGAACTCTGCGATTTCGATTATATCATCCATGGCAAGCTGGCCGGCCCGCTTGATCTCAACCTTTCTTTCAAAAGCAAGTAAAATCATCATATTTTTTTTGACAACATAGCTGAGATCTCATAGCTAAGATTACATTTCACTAGAAAAAGTTAAAAAAAATGTCTATGAATTTCAAAAACACTTCAGGATCGGGAATTCCCCCTTTACACCAATGCTATTTTTAAAATTACCGAAGCCTTTAGCTAGTAACATTCATTCAATGACGCTTCCAATTGAAGACATTGACAACCTCATATTACGAACAGCCAAGTGACTGGCAGAATACGTTCGCGGTTTCGTTATCGAGTTCCTTTTCCATAGATTCAGTTGCTATTAGGGGGTGGAAGAATACCGTTTGCTTTTTCAAGGACTTCTCGACACTTTGTTATATCAGGATATGTATAGAACTTCGTTATTACCTCGAGGTAACACTCTGTAATCTTCCTAGATTTCCTACAGCTGTTTTCCATTGGGAAAATTTTAGTGAATGGAACTCCAATGTTCAGTCTTTCCGCTATATCTGTTCAGTGATTAAGTCTCTTTTTAGCCCAATGGGAGGCTGATTTATTTCAAGCACGCTTAAAGAGAGGGAGCTTATGTTATTTAAGCGAAGATAATGGTATCATGCAATCAAGTCTTCCACATAAAAACTAGAAGGAAAGTGGTAGGAAAAACTGACAGGCACATGAAGTGGGAAGTCAGATTTAGACGAAGATTAAAAACAAATCCGAACGCGTGCGCACGTGGGTAAATCAGACCGGACCAGTCACACTGCAGATGATACAGTCGCGCTTAATCAATAAATTTTATCATTTAAGAATAAAGGAGGAGTGGAGGAAGCTTGAAAGAGAGGGTGGGTGGGGGGAGGGCTTAGTAACTATCTTCCCCCAGAAAAGAGGGCGGGGGGAGGTATTTATCAGAGAGGGAGCTTAATTAGAAGATTTACGGTATGCAAATCTTCACGGTTAACACAGCCTGTGTTAACTAAATTCTTTCAGTCAGCTACAATAATTTCAAAACGCTTCGACAGCTATGGTGATGTTGGCCCTTCGCGTGCAAAGACATGATCTGTGTCAAGACTTCCCTCTGTGATTGGCTGAGCAATATCGGGCCACTTTCCCAGTCGATCGGTATGACAAGCGAAACCGAGTTAGGCTCGAATTTCTTAACCTGTGATCAGCCGGTCCTCCATCCCTTTTCCTTTCGCGAACTTTCCCGAGAAACAAATGCCAAATTGAGGTCATTTATTTTACTTTATTTTTATTTTATTAGCCTCCCTTGCTTCTGAATAATGAACAATAATCGAGCCTACAGTGGTCCCAGATTACGAATTTATCAAACTCGTTTTACCACTCGTATGCAATGCGCACTTCACCGCATTACACCGCATTGTTTTGCACGTGTGCTTAAGTTCTGCTGAATTACTGTCAATCATAATTTAATATAAATATAAGCTTTCCCATTCTATTTTTGATATTTTCTTATCCTGCTAAATCCCTATAATACATATTAAGTATTTCGTCGTCGCCACTATTCTACGAAAGGTTCCTGTCATATAACTATAAATAGCGATAAGGACTCTCAATAGGATTTACGAGTGGTACCTCTTTCCTTGTAGCACCTCTCACCTCTCTAGTCACTATGATTCCGAACATAAGCAAGTAAGAGAAGAAATATGTTCCTCTTTTAAGCTTGCCAAACTTACTTATTATAAGTAAGCCGTCCATTATACATACAATTGTTGCACCCCCCTGGAGCTTAGGGGCAATTAGCCGGTTCTTAGAAGTTTAAAACTGCTATCTGGGGCTTATCGTAAATAGTTGTTAGGGTCAACAACTACATCTCATATCGTAACACTGAAATATTCACAGACAAACTTAAGACGAGCAAGTGACACAAAGTGTACATACACCGTCCATCCCACGGCCTGGCCAGTACCTGAAAAATGCTTCCAATCATTTTACACTGTTGCTTTGATTATGAATGTTTTTTAAACAAAAACCAAGTTGGCCAATTTTACAGACGCTATAAAGGAAGTCCAAGAGATGAAGGGCCAAGTTGTCGCGACCACATTATAATTTTTGGCACATTATATGACGTCTACCGAATGAAAAAAGTAAAGGGACATACCTGCCATTAGGGTCTTCACGGGGGAGCTCATAATATCCCGCTGTTCGAAGCAAGCAGAGTTAGCTCTAACCTTATATGCCGCAGTATGTCGCAGTTTACTCACCTATACACCTGCATGTATAAAGAGAGACGAACCGGAACAAAGTTGCCGGTGCCTAAAAACGCAAAGCCCCGACAGCATGGTTTTGAAGACCCTTGAGCCTAGACTTACACTCGAATCGAAGTTCACTATGTTAACCGCCTTGGCGCCACCACGCCACCTTCGTAACATGAAATGATCTAAAATGATCCAATGCGGGCTCCTAAATTAATATGCTATACTGATCTTAATTTATCCGAGTCCCCTTTTTATAGCTCCCCCTTCCCACCCCAGAGCTTTATTCCTTTCCTTGTAGGAGGGGCCTGGAGATGTTGCCATGTCTTTACTTTTGTTAAATCTCAGGCCTTCTTCCGACAAGGAACGTAGCTAGCACAAGGTCCACAAGCAGAAGAGACCTCTTATTAATTCCCTTGTGACCTCAAGAGTGGGTTTCTACAATCCACTTCTTTATGGTCAGTTTCCAATCAATCTTTTTCAGGGTACAAAAGAACAAACTCATGAGAAAGCACATGACCTCACCTACGATGAACGCGAAAGACTGGTAAACCCCTTCGAGTGCGTGTTGCATTATGGGTTACTAGCCTCGCTTCGTTCTCTTTTTCGTTTTCCACCATTTTTGTTCACGTGGTTGGAAGGTAACTCCGAAAATTTCTAAATTTTCAACGTTATCACGCGTATTCGTCGCTTTAAGTTAAACTTAAAATATGTTTTGATTATAGGGGTCCATAAAAATGGTTAATCCAACGGGTGTAAGGCGCGGTACGCGCTACATGTTCTCTCGAGGGTTCAAGAATCACGGTACGTTTTACTGCGAGTACCACTCGTCCGCTTGTTTGTTCGAGGTTTCTGGTCACAGTCTTTCAAAAGCTGGATAGTGTTATCCACTGGATAAACCATTATCTAGTAGATAACTTTTAGGGAGACCAATTGCAATGTCCACTGGATAGAGATTTATCCACCTTTGAACAACTGTGTGCCTGTGATTTCCCTCATCCTAGAGCTCAGTCAACCGTTTTCTTTTATGTTAAAACTTTTGTCAATTACACTATTATAATATCTTTCGGAGAATATTATGTGAATGCTAAATTGCACTGTTGTTTCGTTTTGCTGGAATGGATAGACGTGATACTCCTGATTGGTAAAACGTTGTCGCTTTAAAAATATACGTAAACCATGAACGATGGGAGGTAATGGATTTATGGGTAGAACTTTGTTAGCATTGCAGATTTAAAGTTTTTTTCAGAAATGTCTACATTATCGAAGCTTTTTGTGTCGACACATTCCAGAAAACGTCAAACTGTTTCCAGTTTTTATGACGATAACTTGCTCACAACTTCACCGGTGCTTGACACATAAGAGATGTTTACAGTTAAATAGCATAGTTATATCGCTAAGGCACACTTGAAAATCATAAAATAGGACCTAAAATTAGTGGTCTAGCGATTATGACTGTTCGGTTCGATTCACGATTCTTTGCTTCCAAGTTTCGATTTTGGTTCGATTTTTGCACGCCTTTTCCAGGATGCCCTTAGTGAGTTATTTTATTGTAAAATCAGAATCCAGAACGCTTTAAATTGTGTGTTTATGATTGATGAGCAAAGACGATAGCATTTCGTGCGCCATTTTGTGTTGCCTGGTAAAAATGCTGTCTTTCAACCACCCCTTGAGAATTTCCAAATAAGGCAAACTACCGGTATGTGCGACACGCTCTTTGTCAGGTTCTCAAACATGGCGACGAACCAAGCAACTGTGAATCATCCTGTCCCTGCTACTCTTCTCAAATTCAGGGTTTAGGGTTGCATGTTGTTTACATTACACGTTATGTTGTAAGAATTAAGAAACATTTACATGATCGAATCGAAATAATCGAAATCGAAAGGCAATAATCGAAATCAAATCGAACCGCAAGGAATATGAATCATTACACCCCTACCTACAATCTTTCTTGGAAGACAAAAAACGACAACAGCATACCTTAAACAAAGTACTCTAGGGATTTGCATCCGCACAGGCATCTCATGATAATGTAAACGTTTGTTGAAAGAACTTTGAATTTGCTTTGCTAATAAATGTATACCCATAAATCCTTGAAGCCTCATCATTCATGATTTATTTGTTTTAGCCACCACATTTTTTCAATCAGGTATATACCAGCTCGTTTTCTCACACATCTCCAAGATGGACATCTGGTGTTGCTCCCTGCCAGTTTTTGGTCATTTTACTGTAACTATACAGACAATGGACACTTAAGAAACCATCCATGGACAATTGAGAAGTGCTTTGTAAAGTGAAAAATACCTCAAAATAGAAATTTAGGTGCTCTGTAGAATACACAAGAATACCAAAGCTCATTGATAAATGAAAGGAGGTGAAGTAATGGCAGATATTTTCTTTGCTTTAGGTACAATCCATCTCTCAACTTATCTAAAAACCTTTAAAGTTGGTGATATTGTTGATATCAAGGTAGGACTCTTTATTTTGCATGTTTCAATATTAACACAACAACCTTAGAAAAGGCAGTCTGTGTCTAAAATCATTTGGCACTTAATTTGCCATTTGCGTGTCTCCTTCTGGTGGATACTGAAACAGTCATGAGGACTTAATATTTTCCATATTGTTCTGCCTCTTTGTTGTTTACTGTGAAAACAAAATAATGCCTTGAAATGTTTTGTTAACATTTATCGTTTTAATTGGCTCAAAACGACAATACATGCACTGTATTTGAGTGTCAATGTATTAAGCACAAAAGAACCAATTGAGAACACAATTTTTACGTCTCCTACTGGGTACAAAACCACCTTTTTATGTACAGTGTAGTCATCTGAACCACACAAAGATCTAGCTGTTTGCAGGGCAAGGGAAGTTAAGCTTTATTTCTCAGTTGATTTTAAGACCCTGAGTATTGGTCTGTGCCTGGGAATCGAACCTGTGACTTTCCTCTCTGCAGCCAAGTGCTCTACCAACAAAGCTAGTGCTGCCATGGGTAATATGATACATGCATATGGAAGTGATACATGCAGGTGTTTTTCCTTGGTCGTGTACATCTGTCTTGAAATGCATCCATGAGAAAAATTGTTGAGTGTGGTTTTTTGAGTACATCTTGAACATGAGTATATTAATTTTTTCTTACTGTTAAGGTAAATGGTGCCATCCACAAAGGAATGCCACACAAGGTGTACCATGGCAAAACTGGCCGTGTTTTCAATATCACCAAGCGTGCTTGTGGAGTTGTTGTCAACAAACAAGTCAAGTATGAGAGTTTTTTGTTTTCGTCATGCTCACCTAGTGATGCTACTTCGGCATTTCTCGAATTTGTTGGAGAATCACTGTTTCCAACATTTTCAAGGCAAAGTAAATAAGCGGCATGGTACAATTCCTGTATTCGTGATTCAAAAAAATTTAATTCTCTCTTGTTACGCTTAAATACATCAAATACGGAATTCTGCCTGTTGATGACTATGACTATTTGTGCTCTCACAAAGGATACCAATGCATGTCACTTCCTTTGACTCTAGACTGAAGTGTCAGTTACATGTATGTGCAAATTACCCTTCATTCGGCAGATTTCGCTGGAGACAAGAATGTTGCCTTTGATTTCCTAGATGCTTGCCTTTTTGGGCACTCTATTTTTTTTACTATCAAGATTTTTTTAAGTGTCGCTTCAGACTTTTCTTTCCAACATTTTAATGTGGGAAAGTTAGACTGTGACTGAATGGAGTCACCCAACACACTTTAAGACCGCATAACTTGATCTTTCTGGTATCGTTTGTTCTTCTATTGTCTCCAAAACAATCAAAATGTTTCACCAATTCCCACCTACAAATAATACATGTAGGAGATATTTGATTGACAGAAAAATTTGCATTTACTAGCGACACATTTCAATAGGCAGGATTTTGTAATGTAATACCTAATAGATGGTTTTCACAGTGACGTCATCTAATTGTAAAGTCAAAATAGCGAGGTTTTACGAATTCTTATTTACACTAGGTTGAAGATAAACAAAAAGTAAATCTTTGTACAAGTTTCCATTCCCGTAGCATGTTTCATTTCGAAAATACAGCAATTTGAACTTCCGAATTTTCACAGCGCGTGACATCAAAATAGGAATGCTGTCTCGTTGAAAAAAGAGCCTCACCTCTTGATTTTCAGCAGTATAACGATTTTAAGTTTGAGAAGACATGTTTATACGCACGTACGGCTAGTTCTTGAGTGAAAAGAAACAGCTTTTAAAGGAAAAGTAAAGTCCAGATGTTTTTGTTGATTTCCGGCGGCCATATTGGTGGACCAAAGCGGTCCACCAATATGGCGTCTCCATACAAAGCTCTACAAAGTTGCGTGAAACGTTTCGGCAAATAACTCACAAACTGTGGGCCACAAAGACCGGAGACTTGGACAAATTGTTTATATATTAGTCTTTTATAACATTTCATCTTCTTGGCTTCCTCCACAGGATGGTTTCCAATTTATTTTTTCGTTGCGTGACAGTGAAAACGATCTATATAATGTAATGACCATTAAGGATTTTTTAGGGAGCATACCTCCTGACTTTGAGTGTTTACTACACTGGCATTAACAAAGATATCGGAAAAAGGTTACCACAGCTGCACTGTATAAAGATGAAAATTTGTTATGATCCATGTTTTATTGACATCAGAGTTACCATGGCAACACAATGATGCCATTTCATTTTTTACATGCCTTTGTATTTCTCAATACTTAGAGTTTTATTTTTCAGAAATCGCTAGCTTCTACCTCCCTTAGTTGCCTCGGTTATGGCAAAGTTTGAACAAAAAAAATCCAGTTGAGCCACCTTAAATTGTTTGAAACTTATTAACTGATTTTTTTGTGGGACATAATTTACATAAATCTCCTTGGGGGTTTGTTGGGGGGTGGGGGTTTTCTTACTAGTTATAGGCCAATGAGGTTGTGCTGCTGGATGGAGTCATGTCTTCTAGACTAGGTTGACTATCATGATGTTGTATTTTCAATAGAAACAGAAACTGACTACTGTAAGTTGAGATCATGGAAATTAGGATCTAAATTAGCCACAGAATATAGATTATAATGGGATATGGGTTCTTAAAGGCCAGCAAAAATTAAGCCAAGTACCCCCCTCACACTTTATGAAATTTTGTCGAGTGCTATTTAAATAGTCAACAACAACGAGGATGACAGAACGAAACAAAAAAGAAAACAAAGGATAATTATTTTAATAGGAATGGCAAGAAAATAATGTTGAGTAAAGGAAACTAATTGTTTAGTACTAGCTCCCTGTTGAAAGCTGCTACATGTAATTATAGATGTTATGTTTTTATTTCTGCAGGGGAAAAATATTGGCGAAGAGTATAAATGTACGAGTCGAGCACATCAAGCACTCAAAGTGCAGAGATGACTTCTTGAGGTCTGAAAATAATCTTTTTTTTCTTTAGTTTTAGAAATTCAGGGGTTTCAATATTTAATTTAAAGTAGGAAGCTGGTTTGAGTAGAGTAACCTACTATCAACATGGTTTGATTAAATGTTTCTATAATACTTTAAGTCAGCTGGAAAGGGTGGTGACAAGTTTCCCTGAGAAATGAATGTGATACTTTGTCATCACATTATAAGCACAATGTAGATTTGATTGCATTACATTCATTTTGCAGCATTTGGTTTTCTTTTCTGACAGCAATATTAATTTAATTATGCTACCTGATATACCCATTAGTTATCGAGAAAATGAATGCCCCAAGGAAGTAAAGGGTAAAATTTGTTCTTGCTTTTGTTTCCTATTATTCATAGGAGACAAACGAGATTAACAGGTTTTACTGACACCATAGTTACAGTATTCACCTTAAACAGTGTTGGTAATAATGACAGTTGTGCTTTACAGGCGTGTCAAGGAAAATGAACAGAAGAAGAAGGCAGCCAAGGAAAATGGTGGACTCAAGGTTGACTGCAAGAGAAAGGTGTGATTCTTCTCCTCAGCAGTTTGTTTGACCCTCAATTTTTTTTCTGATCTTCCCTCTGTCCATCACGCGATTCTTAGACATGTCACAAGTTCAGTGAAAAATGTCAACTGCTAAGACTTGCCTGTCCTTTTTAAATACTACCGGCATCACTTAACTGTTAGTAACAGAAAAGCAATTGTTTTCACAGGTTCAGTTTCCCTTCAATTTTCCCTATTGCACAGCCTTGTGAGTTGTTGTATAGCTCACATGACCATTCTGAGGGCCCAGTTGGTAGTGTGACTTTCTGTTTGCAGTTAAAATGGCTATGAATCTTTTGGAAAAACTTTTTGTTGTGGCAAATCAGTTGGAAAAGATGCAAGGTCACTGAATGATATTTTGATCAGAGGTGGAAATCTACAAATGACTCCCAGACATCTACAAAAGATTAGGTTTTCTAGTCTTTTCAGATAAGGGGGATAAATTGTACGCCGCATCTCTTTATCCTTGCACATAAATTAAAAAACCCACACATTGTTTGTGATGATTAGGGGATGTAGTCCTCAGTGTGGTGGTCTATCTCAAATTCACATTCACATTAGGGAGCATCATCAGTCATTTCTTCATTACTTTTAAACTGCGGCTTAAGCAGTCTGGCAAAAGTCCCCCAACCAGTGTTTGACAATTATTATCCCTGAAAAGCCTTTAGGGGATAGGACAATAACATATTTACAATTAAAATGGTTACAATGGAGTTAGGGGGTCTGAAGGGTTATCTGGCTTGCTTCAATGAGAATTTCCCTACACCTGGTCAAGGCAGTAGAGTAGCCAACTGAATTAAAGTTATGTAACATGATAACCTTAAATATTTAAGTTTTCTTTTCCTAATTACCAGTATTATGTAATAATTAACATTGTGACTGAAAAGCCCTGTTGAAGGGAGTCTCAATAAAGTATGTATGTATGTAACTGAAGGGCTCCTTGCAAAATGTCCTCCAAAGAGGAAACGAAGGAGCAGAATGCAGTTTGCATAAACCTATTCAATTTTTTTGTGACAAGGTATGCATGTACCACTTCCTAAATCTTTTATTTTTCCTTTTTTTTTTCAGCCCACTCCTCCACGTCTTTCACACTTTGTTCGTACCAAGAGAAACACTCCAGAAACATTGGAGCCAATCCCATATGAGTTTGTTGTCTGAAAATGTGAAATAAACTTAAAGGAATTAAGTTTGGTTGTCTTTTTATTAAGTAACAGAATTTTTAAAAATTATTAGACTGCTTTGAGCTTCCTATTGTTCCATATAAGATTGTTGAGATTAAGTGCTTATTCACCAGGGTTGCCACTCCTTACAGAAAGCACCCGAACTCACTGTGGCTCATAGGAACAAAACACTTCCCAGAATCCAGAACACGTCCCAGAATCCCAGAACACTTGCAAGAATCCAAAACCCATCCCAAAAAAACAAAAACACACCCAAGAATTCAAAATACTTCCCAGATTCCAAAACACTTTTGGATTCTGGGAAGTATAAGGATAAATTTGAACCACAACATAATTTTCATACATTGGAGCAATCACATCTTTGTCTGGAATTTTATCGGTACAATTTAAAAAACCATGTATTTGCCCGTGAGTCCCTACACATTTTACTGAAAAATGCCATTTGAAGCTAGTTGAGCAGCTCTTAGCCTGTATAGGTAAAAAATACCTTGAACTGACTGCTATGCAGGCTGAGCCACTCTCTCTCGTTCTGCAGAGCCTCAACTCAACTGACTGAAAAGGGACTGCCTGCAGTCCAAACTAGACATCTTACTGAGAAATGCCATTTGAAGCTGGTCAAACTGCATAGCAGGTGTGTGGTTTTGGTATGTTTTTGTGCAAAAACACCCTCAGCCAACTGCTATGCAAGTGAACCCTTTAAGTCCCATTGGTGACCTACATCAATTTTCTCCCAATGACATCCATACCTTGTTAAGAGATAAGGTTATGAGAATGAACGACATGATCACCAAAGAGAAAATGCTTTGATCTTTTATCAGTTCTCTCAACTTATTCTATTATGATCAGTTTGGAGCAGGGTTGTCACTAAGATTTCACGTTGCCGGGTAAACACAACAAGTAGGCGGGGAAATCAAACAGCTAGGAATGTTGTTTGGTTCTATTTTCTGATAAAAGTAGCCGGGGGCCACACTCATAGTAGCCGGGGAAAATCACCGGCCCCCGGCTCTTAACGACAACCCTGTTGGAGAATTTATTTTTTTGCTCGTGGATATTGGGGTTTAAAGGGTTCAGCCACTATCTCTAGTCCAGGTGCTGGGCCTCAACTCAACTGACTAAACGGACTGCCTGCAGTCCAAACGTGGCCTCTTTTGCTCTCTCGTGTCCAATGCCTTGTTGGTTGCACCTTATGCTCTTGGGAAAGAAACCGGCAACTTAGCAGACTAAAAAGTTACCTGATTAAAATACACTTCATCCCCTCTTATCCTAAGCAACCCTTATGTAGACAACTAGCCTGAGAAAACACCTAACATTTGGTGACGCTACCATTGGTTTCCCTGCCAAATGATGTCTGAGAAATGAGCACAGAAATTCCATACTGATGACATTTCAATACCAAGATCTGGGAAGTGCACCTGATTGGTTGAATCAAATTTCCCATGTGGCACAACCAATCAGATGCACTACCCAGACCTGGGTAGTGACATGTCATCAGTATGGAATTTCAGCACTTGTTTCTCAGACGTCATTTTTGCTTTGAAACCAGTGGTGGTGTAGCAAAATGTTGCCTGTTTTCTCAGGCTGGGGTAGACAACCCAATCAAAATCCTATCACTCCCCCTTTAATAAATGATGATATCACATTAGGTATGAGGGTCAAAAAATGGGTTAAAGAGTCAGAAAAATTAAACACCAACAAGTAAACCATTTGCATTTTATTCATCAGCTGCAAAGATAATATTAACGAGGCCTTCTAAAGGGTAGAACGGACAGGCGACATGCCCCTGAAAACTGGTGACAATGCTCTTGGAAAGAACCTACCATCAACAGAAAAGAAGGAAAGAATTGTCACAGCGACAATCAATTTTTTAAGTAGTGAATGCGACTTTTGTTCACTTTTGCATCATGGCTGTTTTGGTAGATAAAATTAATTTTTAATTATTTCCTTTGGAACATTTTCTTATTATGGTTTTGTTCGAGAACAGTCCCTTGAAGGAGAACAGGTAATAACCATATTAATTTCTTTTTTCAGGCAGTATATCCACCGTAAATTTTAAATTGAGTGTCTCAAATTTATTCTGAACTGACAGTGAAATTTAACGTTTGTCCCGTCCCAGCTAAAATGTGACAGCAACGTTTTTTTCCTAACCTACCAGGCAATGGGTAGTCTCAGAATTGGATGACAAAGAGACAACATACCCCTTGGAAGGCCCCAGAAACCAGGTCACTTCAATTCACTTTTCTGTCATCCCTTCCACAAACTTATCAAAGTGCTCCAATGATGATCCACAAACTTCACTTGCAAATTCCTTATTCTTGGTTGTCATAATCTGACCAAGGTCACAGTCATTCAAAACAGTTGGCTTGTTGGCTTTCAGGAATTCCACCCTCTCCTTTAGGTGTGAAAGTGGTTTCAAAAGGCATGCAGGATTGTTTTTTATACTTTCCATTGTTATTCCATCAACCTTTAATAGGTACTCAACTTTTTCTGACAATTCCTGCTTTTCCAAAGAAAAAAAGTTTTTTAAAGTGATCAGACCGCGCATCTCTTTGTAACCAATACCAAGATTTCGAAAGCACTCAATAATGTCTTCCATCTTTGTGTTGCTTTTTTCAAATACAAAACCTGACTGTACAATAATTATATTGTATAGTGCTGTTGGACTTTTGACTATATCATAAATTAACTGCACCCGATCATACATCACTTCAGCATCAAAGTTTACAAACAGTTCTGA
This sequence comes from Porites lobata, assembly GCA_942486035.1. Classification (NCBI taxonomy): domain Eukaryota; kingdom Metazoa; phylum Cnidaria; class Anthozoa; order Scleractinia; family Poritidae; genus Porites; species Porites lobata. The sequence continues at coordinate 1,973,200 of CALNXK010000044.1, forward strand.
TCTTGATGTCAAAAGCTCCTGAACTACCTCCATTTCCAACAAGAGTGGTTTGCTAGTGAAAAATTCAATAGCGGTTCTCAAAGTATCAACATCAGTATTAAACACCATGGGATTCTTAGCTGCAATGATTAATGGAGACACTTGCATTTCATAAAGAAAGCTTATTACTTGCTTAAATTTGTCTTGCAAATTGACTTGTTCTTGAGATTTTTCTAGAGGCTGAAGTAGTAGGTCTAGCACTGCCTTTTCTTCATTAACATTTTCTTCAATAATAACGTCATCACACTTCAGCTTTTTGTGGCAATCCAACAGAAGCTTAATCAAATCCAGGCTATCGTCCCGTAATGGAAAACTCAAAATGAGAGGGTGTTGGCTGACTAGCTTGCCAATGATCATGTATTCTACCCCAGCATTTGTAAGTCTTTGTATGTTTTCTGTCACCCTTGCATATTCAAGACCAAAAACGAATGGGGTTCGACACATCAGTCGAACAATGTCACAGTTTAGATCCAAGAGAACTTTTAATATTTTAGAGAAGTTAGGGCAATCCCAGGATAGGATAGCTGGAAATTCGAGGGAAATGATCAAGGCGTCTTTCCCCTTGATTCCCATTTGCGATAAGAATTTAAGTCTTTCTTCTAGAAGATGAGTTGTAAGACCAAGACATTGAAGAGATCCAGTCTTGAAACCACCGGAGACATTCAAGTTCGGATTTTTAGGTTGTCTAGTCAGTCGAGACCACGATTTCAGAATGGTTCCCTTACCACGAGCTGTGGATTCTTCTAGTTTCTTCACGTAGTCGTACAAGCTCGAATTTTCGTGATAAGGGATCTCATATTCCTTTAACGATGAGCTTACAGTCGTTGATTTCTCTCTCCTATCCATGTGGCTGTGGCGTCCTACGCGATTGTCGTTCCCATCCTGCAGTTTGTCGATTTCATGGCCTACAAATTTCTCGCCGTCAACAGCTTTAGAAAAATATCTTAAACACAAAAAAGGACGATTTATGCGCCAATTAGAAGCAAAAGCTGTACAATTAGAACAAACTTCACTGCGAATGAAACGCAACCACAAGGCAGCCATCTTTAAATAATAGGAGTGAGGAATGGAAACAAATGTAAATGCACCATTTCATGCAGTTTACATGAACGAGAATGTACAATATTGCACCATTTTCAAGATGGCCGCCGACGGAAGGCCAAATAGCGCATTGTTTTCCCCGGCTTTGCATCATCTTTCCTAAAAAGAGAGTAATTTTTCGAAAAAGAACAAAATTTAAATTTTTCACTTTCAAGGGCGGCGTTTTTCTTCGGTGTTCCCAAAGGTTGTCAGACAAAAAGTCCCATTGAATGAGACCGGAAGTCCGCTGTGCATTTGCGTGCGCACTTTTTTGCTTCACGTGGTCCGGAAGCCATTTTGATTTACCGGCCAATTTTTAGAAACATTCTAGTTTGTCGTTTTTATTTCGAGTCATGGCTGCTCGTGGAAAACAGAATCAAGAGACGCAAGATAAACTCACTCGAATTGCCATAGTGAGTAATGACAGATGTAAACCGAAAAGATGTAGACAGGAATGTAAGAAGAGTTGTCCTGTTGTTCGAATGGGTACGTTTTATAATTTTTACTCCTTTTTTAGCTCAATCCTTAAATTGTGTTTTATCTTTTAACTTGAGACATGAAAATGGATCTATGTCTCGTTTTTCTTTTGACAGGGAAACTCTGTATTGAAGTAGAACCCACCAGTAAGATTGCCAAAATTTCAGAATCGTTATGTATTGGTTGTGGCATTTGTGCTAAGGTAAGACTTCACAAGATTATGGTAAAGTCTTGCATTTAAATTCTATGAAACTTTACTTAATCCCTGTAAAAGTAAAAGCACGTAGCATTAAGATCAAACTTTTTTAAACCTCATCATGAAGTGAATCTATTAACGAGGAATAATGGGGGAGGTACGGGAGGGTAAATCCTCCTCTTCCCTTCTTTTTGGGACAGTTTCTTCCTCCTCCCTAAAATTGGTTTAAAAATTGGCGGCTGGCAACACACGACCCCTGCACTTAGTTGTAAAGGAAGTATAATGACCTTCCGAGCTTCGCCTCTACATTAACTTACCACACAAAGAGGGCCTAACCACTGTATGTATGCATACAAAGATTTTTATGGAGGGAAAGCCCATATACCTGCCTCCGAAGGTACTCCCTTATAGGGGGTATGTGCCACCCAAAGGGGTTGTGATTTTGAAGCTCCTGATTTAGAAAGGGGTATCCATTTCAGAGGTGTTTCCTAGAATGGGGTATAATATTTCGAACGCACGAAAGCTCTCCACTTTTGTAAGCAGCCATTTGGAAGTATTCAAGGACCGATTGCTTTTAAAAATACGGTTCAATGCGTTGACAAGCAAACCATTGTACTCTTGTTGCACCCTAGAACGGAGTATAAAAAATTGGCCCATCTCTAGAATGGGGTGTTAGTTTTAGTGTGAATTCTAGAACGGGGTATAAAGAATTGGCCTATTTCTAGAACGGGTTATCAATTTTAGGGGAAGTTTTTTCTAGAACGGGGTGCCAATTTGGAGTCCCGGGCGGCACATACCCACCCAAAAAATACCCAAGTGCCCCCGGGATAGCTGGTCTGAAAGTGGTTATGGATTTAAGAGGCCAGGTCTGAAAACAGGTGTGGAAAATAACATTTTTTAGGCTGAAACGGGGTCAGGATTTGGAGAAATGGGTGGCACACGCCCACTGGAAATTCCCGGGAATACCCCCCATGTACCTACCAAGTATCTCTCTATCTTATGTTAAAAGAAAACTCATACCAATTTCGCGGTAGCAACTACCTGAAGACCAGTGGAACAGCCATGGGAACAAAGAAGGCCATTGCTTTTGCTAACCCCTTCATAGCGTGAATAGAAAACCAAATACTGAGTCAGAGTTGTATTGAACCTTGTCACCAGAGGATTTTTTCTCGCATGTGGTGGGAGGCTTCAGTGTTGGCTGCAGGCCGACAGCAAAACCGCAAACCGTGCGTAAAAAGTCTCTGGGCACCCAGGGTAATTGAACCATTGTTTTGGAAACAATATATTGACAATGTGTATTCCCTATGGAACACAAGTCTCTAGAGACAAAATAGGGAGCTAAAAATAATTGTGGAAAAGGCAAATAACTTTCACTCTGCTTTCATATTCACGGCTAAGATGTCAGAAATAGAGATCTCTTTCTTGGACGCAAGAGTGTACAAAGGGGTTAGATTCAACAAGCAACCAATCCTTAGACGTGCAAACACATTATAAACCAGCCAGGGGCCCATGAACCTTAAGAAGCGATTCACGTACTCATGTGAACCACCAGGAGTGAAGAAATCTTCTTTAAAGGAGAAACGCTCAGGACTGATATGATTCCTCTCAAACCACTTAAATTGAGGAAAATATCAAAAATTTTAAAATTGCATGATAGAAAGAGGCTACCCTGTCCCAATTGTGAAAAAGTACCTCTCTGAGTTAAAATTTGCCGATAGCAAAACAGCTCTTCAACAGAGCAACAAATCTGCACGTAAAAAAACTACAACCTTTTGTTACACTATACCACCCGGCTTTACTTAGACTGAAGAGAATACAATGGGAAAATAGCACCTTATAAAAAACCAACATGGCTTAAGAGAAATCTTTAAGGAGCCTCCCCTCATATCATATCACTAGGGAAAATCCATTAAGGACCTATTAGTTAGAGCAAAGCAGATAACTTCCCTTATGACTGAGTGCAGGAGTTGTGTGTTGCGACTGCTGTCGCCAAGTTTTAAACCTGGTAACCTGAGATGTGTCATTTTCCCCTTTCCCCCATCCCTTGTCATGATGCAAGTTAAAGAAAAGTCATAAAGTTACCTTCTCCCAACACTTCATTTTCTCCCTCCTCTCTACTTTTTCGGGCCATTTCTCCCTTCTCCCTATTATGTACCTCTTCCCTCAAAAATGTCTGTACATGGCTTTTACAACTATCCTATTAATACTCATCTACATCTACATTCATAACTTGCAAGATCCTAAATCATCTCCTGACTCATCTCATGAAAAATCAAGAGTCCCAGTCCAGTATCAGTCCCAGTTCAAAACCCAATAAGTCGTTACGAAAAAGCATGAGAAGACACAAAGGGCTTGCACTGTAAGTATCCCGGAGAGCTCCATACAATTCCTTATAATTTTGTTATAAGGAATTGTATGCAGCTTTCGAGGAGACTTTTCTTAATTAGCTTAGGCGCGGCGGATTTTGTCACGTATGATCAGCGCGAGGTGTTTTTCCCGACACCCTTCTGTCAGGAAAATGTCATCATATGAAAGCAAAACAGACACGATCTCGTCGGCAGGCCGAAGCCGGCAAAAATAAAAGGCTTTTCTTCTTCCATTTCAGAGGTCAGTTTTTTTTGATCTGGTCAAAAATCGGGTTTTTAGGTTGTAGGTAATAAAATATTGTCTTATTCTGTTCTCAAGGACCTTTAGAAAACGAGACAAACGAGATAATTGTCTAGAGAAAGAAGCAAGAAAACGCTTTCTTAGAAGAAAATATTTTTTAATTCCCGCAGCGATTTTGCGAAATCGCGAAGCGCAATATATTCAGTTTCTTCCAAAGCCGTCATGATTAAGCAGTGTAATGCCATCTCAACTAAAAATGAATATAGTTTGTATCGCAAAAGCCGCGAAAATAGAGCTGAAAAAAAAAGTGGATCGGAAAAATTAATAAAATCACCAAGAAACCGTCTTGCGGGAGCTTTGTTAAACAAACCGTTGGTATGGTTTATGAAACCGAACCTGGAAAAGGAGACGTCTGCACACAGAATACATTTCATCCTACATGTAGCTGTGATTTCCAGAACGGACCTCGGGAGCCTCATTGCCGTAATATCTTCTACATTACAGAAACCACAGCAGAATCGCCCTGCTTGCGTGCTAACTTTCTGCTCCAATTATGACTATACAGTACCAGTGAATTGTTTCAAAATTTAAAGCGGCCGAAACTTATTTACATCAGCGCGTAGTTAGTTAGTTAAGCAATAATAATGCACAGCACTGTAAATAACACGGTTCTAGAATATCTGACGGCTTCGCGTTTTGTTCGTCGCTGTATGCGATTTAATCGCTTATAACCTAACAGAAAATGTAAATGTACCTGAAGGAAATACCGTGTATTACCTTACCTTAACGCTGTGATGTGTGTAAATTTGTCTTTTGCTATGGTTTTAGACAATACGACTTCTCCTGACTATCAATTGTGCGTCAAAACAAGCGCGATAATGAAATGGTCGAAGTGCCATGGTGTAGCACTTTATGACAAAGTTTTAACTGGAAAACTTGTTACCACCTGATGTACACCTGTATAGTCTATGTTTGTAAGCTCTGCCTAAAGAATCACTGAGTTACACTGCACCCATGGGTGTGCCACCTAAAGTGCAGCCTATGTTTGTTAGGTCTATACCTAAAGAATCACTGCGTTACACTGCACCCATGGGTGTGCCACCTAAAGTGCAGCCTATGTTTGTTAGCTCTACCTAAAGAATCACTGGGTTACACTGCACCCATGGGTGTGCCACCTAAAGTGCAGCCTATGTTTGTTAGCTCTGCCTAAAGAATCACTGGGTTACACTGCACCCATGGGTGTGCCACCTAAAGTGCAGCTTATGTTTGTTAGCTCTACCTAAAGAATCACTGTCTTACACTGTACTCACGGACGTTTGCCTCACGCTCTCTTCAAAGACAAAAAAGCTGTAGTCTGTTTGGCCAAAAATCAAGCTTTGTTTCCCCTAAAAATTTGACACCATATTAGGGCCCCGAAAGACGTTAAAAGTTCCTCCATAATAGAAGAGTGTTTTGCTAGAGTTAAGAAACGTTTGGCTTACATGAGTTTCAATATAAAGGTGCAAAAACCTATCAGCATAATTATAGCACACAAACATTGTCATCAAACTCCTGGCATGTAGCCTGAATAACTCAAGCAAATATGAATAAAGCATGTAACGAGAAATCTTCGTCAAATGGTCTCGTTAAGTAAATTACACTTCACTTTGCGAAAGAAATTTATCGTTTGTATCCGTTTTACGCATCGAAAAAAGCGAGGAGTCATCGCATGACATTAGGTAACAGAAGTAATACTCACGAGTTTCACGAATTCCAATTCCACGATTTTTCGCCGAGTAACAAATTTAAAACTTCAATTCTTACCTTACAGTGGTCGGTTCATTTACCTTACATTTGCCAACACTAATAAACATGAACAAAACGATGAAATCCGGCACTCTTCTTTCAGAAGTAGCAAGCCGCATGAAGTAAAATCCACCGATAATGCGCTGCATTCTCACTACAAATATAAACATTTGTCGTGAACAAAATACGACGAGGAGGAAAAAATGCCAGATCTTCGCCTCGGCAATGTATTCCAGCTACCAAGCCGGCGTATCTCCAGAAGGTGGACTCGACGTGGGACAAACCTTGTGATTTTTTTAGGAGCCCTTTGCGCGCAAACTAATTTATTCTGGCGCGAAATGAAGATTAAGAAAATGTATCTGAAATCTAATACGCGACAAGAAAATTTTCGCACTTTTGAGGAGCGCGACATATTAAATGGGATTAAGTCGGATTAGCTGCCCGCGGAGAAAACATCGCTGCGTGGGATGGTACTTCCAGTAAAAAGCCTCTGTGTCCTCTCATGTGCCAGAACTCTCATGAAACCAGACAATCACATTTAATCTGTAGTCAACTTTCTGTGGAGCAAAGTTTTCCAGAAGGGATCATTAAGCTTTATGAAGGAACAAGTCTCATGATTGGCTGAAAGTCTGCAAGGTCTACTTATCCCTGTATTAGTGTACTGTTATTATTACAGTCTTCTTGACAAGAAAATAATATTCTAATTTTGTAATTTCTCCTTATGTTAGCAAGCCCAAAAGACTTAACAATTGGTTAGAAACTGTCTGCCATCTTGGTTCAGCCATGTGCTTTTCATAATTATATAGCAAACATATTGAGTAACCACTCCATCAGTAAAATAAACACGGCCACTTTAAAAAAAAATAGTATCAGAGAATTTGCATTGAAATATTTCTGTCTATCCGTTCAGAAATTATTCTTGGCCTATTTATGTGAGGACATAATTAGTACTCTTTTGTCTGGAGGGACCTTTTCAAATCACGCAAACAGAATATTCTTCAGAAACATTTTTTGGTTGATCAATCGTTGCATCCCATGAGATGCAAGCTGTCAATCACTCTGCGTCCGTGAGAATTTTTATGCATCAGGGACATAGGATGCAGACAAAATCACTGCGACAGGTTTTGGAATTCAGACTAGGAAGATACTTACCCCAAGAGGGCCTCAGGAGGATGTTGTTTTGTTCATCATAGAAGGCTCTGAGTGACATAGCTACCCCCTTCAAGTGTGACTCTTGAAAACCCTCTCCCTTTCCCACGGATTTCTAGGTACCTTAATTAGGGGTGGGGGCTGGGATGGGTGCAGACGTTAAATGAAATGGCACACACATGAGAAGCTACTTTGTATTAATAAATTAATCAAGCCATTTTGAGGGGGATTTTACGGGGGTGCTGAACACTAAAGTAGACCATGCCCTCCCTATATCTCCATAATTATATCTTTTGGGAAGGAGGGCATGGCACAGTTATTTACCAGAACACATGAAAAAAAAAAAGAAAATTTCCAGGATCTGGAGTTGTTTCTGATTGGTCCAAACAACAGTTCTATTCCAATTGGAGGAAGATTAGGTTTGATCTCCCATGGGATTGCGACCCTTGCAGTTTTAAAACAACCAATGTTCATAGTCAACATACTCTCCCTGGCTTTAGTTTTTCCCCAAAACTGGTCCTTGTTTCCTCGCATTGACACCCATATCTTAATTTAGCAGCTCCCGACCTCTGTTTAAATATTATAATAATTTATTGCAGTTAAACTTAGCCTGCGAGCAAGCTTTCATGGGGCGCTCTGGTGGCGGGGCGGGAAAAGTAAGGAGAGCTTGCAACTATGTTTCTGGAATTTGAATATCTACGTCAAAAAAGTTGTTGCAAAATGCTGATTCCTGGAGATGACATAGTAATGACTTCATTACCCTTGGCACATGTTTTTCGATGTTTGTTTACATTCGTGCTTGTTTCCGCTTCACGCTGATTGGCAGAAATCTGACAGCTCAGTCAGTGGGGAGCTACAGGGGAATTGGAGGTGGAATTTAAATTCCAGAGACACAGTTGCAAGCTCCTTTCCTTCTCCTGCCCTGCCGCCAGAGCGCCCCGGAAAGCTTGCTCACAGGCTAAGTGGAAACTCCGGGTACAAACCACCTCCTGTAAGCGACCACTAACTCTTCGCATTTTTGGTGATCGCTTAGGGAAGGTACGACTGTATTTCTTCATGACTAATGCAGATATTATTATTTTGCAGAAATGCCCTTTTGAAGCAATAACCATTATTAATCTCCCAAGCAACCTTGAAAAGGAAACCACACATCGCTACAGTGCTAATTCATTTAAGCTTCACAGGTTTGTTTTAGCTGCATAATTGACTACTACATAATATTAATTTTGTTTGTAATATTTACGTGTAGTTTTAGTTTTGAAAATTGAAATATTTTTCAATTTGAGAAGAGAAATTTCATATAAATCTCCAAGTGGTCATGTCATGTTCTGTTATATTATTAAATAACAACCAATGAAATGCCAAATCATTTCACTATATTTTTTTCAGCTGCGAAAGGCAGGATTTATTATGTAGCCATAGCAATGGTGATATTTTCACATGTGAAGGTAACATGTTATTTTCATGTGTGAAGATATCATGTCTCTGGTATTCCATTGGTGATAAATTTCTGTATTTCAGAAAATATTGATGCTCCCTCCAAGGAGGGTTTTTGGTTTGAGCCTTGTTTAACCACTCTGGAAATTCCAAATTACACTTAAGAACTCCTTCCCCCTGAGAATTTCCACTGACCATGACCCCCATGGGTGGGTATAGATATTTTCTGGAACTGCACATTTTTTCTTGCTAGTAGAAGTATAGGAAAGAGAGACCTCTGGTGGCCCCCAGTGCATTTTCTATCACACATGTACTGGCATTTCCTTAACAACCACCAACGTTTTAGTCACATGCGACACAACTTACAGTTGTTTACAGAACCGGTTCACGCGATAACAACTGTGAGCTCAGAAATTTTTAGTGTGCAGTCTCAACAGGGTATGCACATTCTACGTTAGACGAAACTAGTTTTGAAAACCGATAAGTTTCAACCACACATGTGGTCAGTGGCAATGGTTGGGACCAACAGAGATCTCTCTCTTTATGTTTCCTCTCCTTCTTCTCTTGCCTTGAGAGGCCTTTGCTAACACTGACATCATACAATGACATTTTATAAAAATAGTAGGTGAAGTGACGGTCCTTCCAACTTTGATAATAATCAGAAAATAAAATGACTTTTTCCCTCTGTTGTAGGTTGCCAATTCCAAGACCAGGGGAGGTCCTTGGTTTGGTAGGCACAAATGGTATTGGCAAATCTACAGCACTGAAGATCTTGGCTGGCAAGCAGAAACCTAATCTTGGAAGGTTTGATGTAGGTTGTAGAATAGGCTGTTTTCTTAAGGTCAAACCAGGGGGTACTTACCATTTACATCAGACCTACCAACTCTCATGATTCTGCTGTGAGTCTCACAATTGTTTAACATTTCTCATGGCCTCATAACAACACTCCCAATGCGCAATGTCACGTTTTTTCAAAAATATCATTCTCAAATGAAATGTTATATTGTAGAATAAAAACAAAATTTTGTGCAGATTCCTAGTGCCTGTTTAAGCCTTGATAGTAGTTTGCCTAATACTCCTTCTTTCCTAAAATACTACTCGCCATATTATCTGGAAGAAACGACTCTTTGATGACATCTTCCCCTGGCACCCTCTTAGAGTCATCAATGAATGAAGAAAGCAAAGCATCTAAGTAAGCATCCTTGTTAAAAAATATGGCTTGCACGGCCGCCAATCGTTTTAATTTTCTGGAGGGTTAGGTATGCTTTAGAGGATTTTAAGAAATCACTGGGCTACATGAGTGTTTTTAAAATAATAAACTTTTCAAATGGACCATTTTCAAGAAAGCCATTCGCTGGGAAGGTTATGTTGTCTATTTTGTCTCTATACTGCATGATTTCCCGTTATCATCTTTCGCGTTGTGGTCATCCTTTGCATTTGTATGTATGCACTATTTATCTCTATTACCACACGATACATTTTTCTATTTCCCATTATAACAAAGGCTAGGGGGTGAAGAAAGCTGACATTTTATTTCAGACTATAGCTTTCCATAAAGTCACCAGATCTGAAATATTATTTGACCGTTAAACAAATGTAATAAGAATTCCCTGCTCTCAAGTCTCAATGACTATGTTTTGTCACGCTGAACTGCTAAGACTGCTAATGGTTTAGGTTTTGCAGTATACTGATTCAGCACAATACCAGCAGCTGATGTCAGTCAAACATTGATACTTTCAAATCAAACTTCACATACAGGGATTTTCCCTTCAATATAAACACACTTGTGTAGAACTCAAGATCGTAGATTTTAGTGAGTGTTGTCGAATTTGGACGAGACCCAACCAGGGTCTCTCTCTCTCTTGCTCTGTAGAGATGGGTAGGAAAGAACCCTGGGAACGAGGTTGCAGATTTCCTTTAACCCTTCAAGTCCTAAGAGTGATCAGTATCAAAATTCTGCTTGTGATATCAATGCCCTATAAAACAGATTGGTGATGAGAATCAAGAAGGTGATCACACAAGTTACAATGAGTTGATACTTTAACAACTTCTTGCTACCGCTTTTATAGGAAACATATAGGGACAGCAAATGGGAATTTGAATTTTGATATTAGGGCTTAAAGGGTTAACGAGTCTCAGGCCATTCCATTTGGGAAGCTTCAGAAAATATGGACTGTGATTTGAGGCAATGAAATTTTGTGACTTCTTTTAGTGCATTCAGCTGATTTGGGTATACTTTGTAGGGGATCAGTTTCCCAGCTCATCCAGTTGTATAGTTTTATGTTTATGCACAAGATTTCCACTTGGGTGGTTTGTGTAAATGGTAATCACCCCAGATGCGTTATTGGCTTTCACTGGGCTGCATTAGGTGTAAGGATTGTTAAAATGTTTTAGGTGAAAGTGAGATTCTGGTTAGAATGTTCTCACTTCAGATTTTTTCTCAATATTACATGTGTTTCCAACCCCTAATTATTTCCATAAGATAGTTCAATCATGCCTTGTTTCTAATTCAGAATCCTCCAGACTGGCAAGAAATACTTCTGTATTTTAGAGGATCTGAACTGCAAAACTACTTCACAAAGATTTTAGAAGATGACTTAAAGGTACTGTAATAGCATTGAGTTTGTATTTTAAATTAAATGGGTCCAAAACACAGCCTGTGTACTGCTGCCCATTTCCCCAGAAAGGAAATTGGGGAGAAAGATGTCTGTGTCGCATAGTCATTAATTTTGTTCCTGATTAATTGGTGTTACAGTGACAAAACAGAACTGGTGTAATGCGCAATTAGCGCTTGTGCACCCTTAGAGACAATTTAAATTTTTGTACTTCAGTTAATTACGTGTACAGTTATCATGTGTGTAATAACAGCTTTGCAGAGAGCCACTTATTAACAGGAGTTTTGTCATCAATTTAGTGTTTATGCCATTACCGTTTTGGTTTGTTTTGTTATGAAGAATTTTCAGTTAATCAGCTGACCAGCTGTACTTGTTACAATATTGTAATATGTAATATGAACTAACTGGTTCTTTCTGTTTGTATTCAGGCCATCATTAAACCTCAATATGTTGATCAGATTCCGAAGGCTGTCAAGGTATGTCAATCGAAAGTTCATAGTTCATAAAGTAGGCTTAAGTACTGTAGGTAATACCTATTATACAGCCCCTTGGGTGTCCTGTGCTGAGATGTCCTTGGCTTTACATGACCTGTGTTGGTATCTGTGTTTTCAGGGCAGTGTTCAGGCAATTCTTGACAGGAAAAATGAGATGGACAACCAAGCACACATCTGTGAACAGCTTGGTAAGGCAAACACCTTTTTTGTTGAATTTTATGATGGTTTTTCTCATTACAACTTGTAAAGTAATGAAACTGAAAATGGTTATGAAGTAGATGAAGAAGTACTTAGAAGAAAAATATGGGAGTCCACAGTAGGAATCCAACCCACAGTCTTCCAGGTTTTGTTGGGATGCTCTGACCTATCACCACAGGACTTTGCATCTTGGAAGTACATTTAACATTAATCAAAGCAACATGGTAAATAACCTGCATCTTGCAAGCACATTAAATAATGTGTTATGTACACTATGAACCAACCAACTATCCACTGCAATGAAACTGAGACTATCAATGAAATGTTTAATAATTTAGAAACGAGAAGGTAATGACGGCTGCTTCCTAGACATGGTCCACGTCGCAAGTGAGGGTGCAACCTCAAATAAGTGCATTGTATAGTGTAATCCTTCATCTAAATTTTAGATGCCACAGATATTAAATTGATTTATTATAATTTTTTTAACTACTAGATCTTACAACAGTGATGGACCGTGGTGTGGGTGAACTGTCAGGAGGAGAGCTGCAGCGTTTTGCTTGTGCTGTTGTTTGCATTCAACAGGCTGATGTGTAAGTGTAGAAACTTGACTGTTGACCCTGCACTTGATTTCATCTACAAGGGGTCGGAACAGTTGAAAAATGAGCAATACTTCTAATGTTCTTTATTTAAGTCCTCTTCGTATTCAAATGTACTTCTAAAGAATTCTAAGATCAAAATACAAACAGTGGGAACTGCCACCAAATTGTGCCCCATTTAGAATAATTGGCAATAGAGAGATTTTCGTATGACCTTAAAAAATGGTTTTGGTAAGCGTTCGTTATTTTTGTCAGCCAGTGGATGAAAAGATCCAAACATGGCCTCTTCGTTTTCCTGCCAAAGAAAACCCTAATGTGGAGAAGGCATTGTTCGATTGGCCAATCGTGTTACCTTATGACGTCAAAGCGAAGTATCGATTGATTTCTAGAAAGTTCTCGGCCACGCACGTTTGTATCCGTTTGATAAACCAATCAGATCGCTCTATTCAGTCCTGTAAGCTGTCTCTTGGCCAACAGATGACTAGTCGGTTGTAGCCAGACTAAAGGCTGATATATTTTCCACATGACAGCTGCGCGTCATAGCATCAATAAAGCAATCTCAGCAATGTATAAAAAACAACTGTTCAGCGAACATATGGCATATTAGCCTGCGTCACTGACTAATCTAAACTGGGATAGCAACGTCTGCAGAACAGCGCCACGTTCCTTGTTCTGGGCGCCCTGCTGTGTACCAGGATTAGAGTACGCGCCATGATTGGCTTGTTAAAAAGCCATTGTCGATTTACCAATCAGGGTTGACAGCAAATCCCAAACGCATTTCCGGTAATTCGTTGATCCCTTTGGGGGCGCAGAACAAGGATTTTGGGGCTGTTCTAGCAGTCTAGAAAAGGTACTTTCAGTACAACGACAAACACTACAAACAGTTACACGGTACAGTTATGGGCTCTTCAGTCAGTGTCCAGTTTCTGTTGTTGTAGCAGAAATTGGCATGCAAAGCATCGAGGAACAAACCTCAGCTACATATACGCGAACTATACCTCTTTGGTTACGCTACGTTGACGAGACATTCACCGTATTGTACACAAAGACGAAATCGACGATTTTCACGAACACCTTAACAGACAGAACGCGGACATATAGTTTACCAAGGAGATCGAGGAAAATGGTAAAATTCCTTTTTTTAGACTGCTTGGTCACTCGCGACAACAACAGACTGCGAACGACAATTTACAGAAAACCGACAAATACCGACCGATACTAGACCAGTCATCATACAACCCTACCTTACATGGCTACAACTACACGGACTTTGACGAGACTAGCGCAACTAGTTTGCGAATCGCCTGACACCCTACAAGACGAGACTGACTACCTAAACAACGAGTTTAGTTAACAACAACTACAGCGCGCATTTTGTTAGACGGAACACTCGTAGTAACACTGATTCCAACTCTCAGACCAACGTCAACTCTGGCCCTCTTACGACAGCGACTATACCGTACATCAGAGGCACCTCGGAAACTATCGCACGTATACTACAACCTTACGATTTACACGTTGCACACAAACCGATAACCACTTTACGACGACTACTTACTAATGTCAAGGACAAAGACAAACCGGAGGGCAGACAGGGAGAAGTATGCAAGATCAAAATTAATGCTGAGACTGCCAGGCTACTTACATTGGTCAAACCGGCAGAAACCGTAGCACGAGACTGAACGAACTCACACGAGCTTAACAGGACAAGAAACATAAAAAAGATTTTTTTCTTGTGCGATTAAGGAATTATTTTCAATGATTTATTGAAAGTACATTCACTGATCATCAAATGTGCTTTCTCAAGAAATATCCAGCTGCGTGACCTCTACACAGTGGTAACCTCTAATCAAAATGTCTTAAGGTATTTGCACAGGCAAATTTTCAACATTTTATTTTGCACTCAAAATCTTTCTACAGTAAGTTCAGATGATGTAATATGCATATCTGGTGTTCTTTTTTGAATATACCTTCGCATTAAAGAGAAAATCTACTCAAAAGCTGACTGATTTACCGGAAGTTAAAGAAAAATTGTCATTTCCGTTACTAAGAAAATGGACGGCAGGAGCGCAATTTGACTCCTCTTTCCCGCATCAAGTTCTATTGATGCGCTGAACAAAATCTATTCACTGCTTGGATTCATTGACAAACTACAGCCGCTGTATGTCCAACTTGATTTTTCTTCCTTCTGTTAAAGCTGTGATGACTAATATTACTTGCTTCTTGTCAAAATTCGTTATGTTCTTGAAATATGCTCCGTTTTCCAAGGCTTAATATTGTTTTAAATTTACATTACATCGGTGTGTCTTCTCACCTGATATATTCTGACAATTTTGCCAGGAGAGTAAAACGTTTTCTTGGCCTCTAATCCTCTGGTCTGTTTTTCTGCCAATTTCTTTCACCTTACAGAAGCAATTCTTTTCAATTTTGAATAAAACTCTTCTTCAATCTTCATACTTCGGCGCGCTTCACTGCATTAAAGCTGACACTGAGTAACGCATCTTCCGGAAATACGTCACACCTAGCAACTGGTCACGTATCAAAATCCAAGGGGGCTATAGAGAGGTCATTTGGCATTTTCTTAGGCTTCCACGAGCATTTTACACAGCGGTGATTCAAAATGGCGGGCAAGAAGGTCTGTGATGGTAGTATCGAGGAAAAACAGTTGATTTTGAGAAGAAAATAAGCTTTTTCACACTGGAAAAGCGTTAATTACCGCGTGACCGATTTACCTTGACTTACGGGAACCAGTTTTTTGGAGGAATGGATCATTATTTCTTTGTGAAATTTGGCAAATACACAAACAGCATGTTAATGAACAGATCTGTGTTTGACTAAAGGTTAGAACACAGGTAGCCCAAGCTCACTATGAGAGCCCTGAACAACATTATCCTACTTAGCTAATTAATTATTCATACAGCAAGAAAATTATAAGACGTTGTATGGAGAAATATTCTTTGCTCACTAAATTAGCAAAATGTACATTGAATATCGCTTTGAAGCTTACCTTTAGCGTCTTCTTGTTTTTCTTTGTCTTCTGACTGCATTTCAGACCTCATAGGCACTGTTTAAGGCCTTTTTTTGAGCGACAGTTTTTCACCCAGATGACAGTAGAGACAAGAGAAGAGAAGGTTGGCAAACCTCTCTTGACCGGCTCCGCTCTCGGCGGCGATAAATTCCGTGACATTTGCGACATGGAGACAATTCCGCCAGAAACAGATGTCCTGATAAATAACGCACATTTTCCATCATTCACATCGCCAAAATTCCCATTTCGAAGGTCCTAAATCGCCAACGAAATGGGCAATACACGGCTGAGGTGAGGCGAGTCGAGAGCAGACCCGCAACGGACTCCAACCGTCACGTCGACAATTCAAACCGTCGCGGGCTGGCAGGGTCAAATTGTTCAACCGTCAATGGACAATTGGAGCATTTAGCCTACTGGGCACAGTAACTGATTTTTTACTTCTCACATTGCACTCCGGGGTCGCGGAAGTCAAGCATCGCGTGTGATAATGACATGTAATATCAAAACATGTCGCGTTGTTAATGTTTTGATCTCTACCCTTCTTTTTAAAAAGCGTTTGACAATGGTTTTTTATGTATGATTTAGAAAAAAAATTTGCAATAAGAATTACTACGGCTGTAAACAGTTGTTAGCTATTTTTCCTCCCTTTTTCAACAAGTGGCAGTAGGTAGCAAGTTTGGGGACAGGATGAAAACATTAACAACGCGACATGTTTTGATATTACATGCCACTATCACACGCGATGCTTGACTTCCGCGACCCCGGAGTGCAATGTGAGAAGTAAAAAATCAGTTACTGTGCCCAGTAGGCTAAATGCTCCAATTGTCCATTGACGGTTGAACAATTTGACCCTGCCAGCCCGCGACGGTTTGAATTGTCGACGTGACGGTTGGAGTCCGTTGCGGGTCTGCTCTCGACTCGCCTCACCTCAGCCGTGTATTGCCCATTTCGTTGGCGATTTAGGACCTTCGAAATGGGAATTTTGGCGATGTTAATGATGGAAAATGTGCGTTATTTATCAGGACATCTGTTTCTGGCGGAATTGTCTCCATGTCGCAAATGTCACGGAATTTATCGCCGCCGAGAGCGGAGCCGGTCAAGAGAGGTTTGCCAACCTTCTCTTCTCTTGTCTCTACTGTCATCTGGGTGAAAAACTGTCGCTCAAAAAAAGGCCTTAAACAGTGCCTAGGAGGTCTGAAATGCAGTCAGAATACAAAGAAAAACAAGAAGACGCTAAAGGTAAGCTTCAAAGCGATATTCAATGTACATTTTGCTAATTTAGTGAGCAAAGAATATTTCTCCATACAACGTCTTATAATTTTCTTGCTGTATGAATAATTAATTAGCTAAGTAGGATAATGTTGTTCAGGGCTCTCATAGTGAGCTTGGGCTACCTGTGGTTAGAATTGCCGTACAGCTGAGTTATTGATGTCAAAATATGGGTCAAATTACAAAATAGCAAATTGTGCCCTAGAGGCTGGATTAATTGGAGCTGTGTCGTAGTCAAACACAGAATTATTCTATCTTACGTCCTTATTTGTGTTACATTTCTTTTTTAACAATAACTCTAAGGATTCTTCTGAAATTTTGATTTTTCTCTTTCCGTGTCACCCTAGGGGGTAATTAAATTAACACCTTTTGGGTGACATAACATAGTTTATTTTGATATATTCTAGTTCCTCAAGAACTGAGGAATACTGTCAATGTAGTGACATATAGATATTATCCATAAAACAACCACTAAAAATGATGCAAAAATGTGCAAAATTTGCCTGTGCAGATACCTTAACTTCTCTTATTTTTCTCATTAAAGCTACATGTTTGATGAGCCTTCAAGTTACCTGGATGTCAAGCAGCGCCTCAAGTGTGCCGTGACAATACGATCCCTGCTCAGTGATAATAGGTAAATTAACTGGCCATGCAATCCTAATTAGGTCTCATTACCATTTTTACATAGACCATAATGCACCTTGGTCACCCCTTAACATTTTGCGTTACTATTGTCTTCGATTTCTCTTGGGACGACGCGGAGAAATTGGAAACAATGGTTATGCAAAATTTGGGGGATAAGCAAGGTGCGTCATTGTGCGTCATGGTCTATGTGAAAATGGCGAAGAGAACTCTTCTCTGGAACCTCTGTTTCGATGCCAGATCAGTCATTTGTATGCTAGCGGATAACAGACCAGTCTCGTTCCCAGTCGTCCCCAGTACCCTTATCCAGCGAAACGGACAACAAAAACAGGAACCATCAAATCTTGGTTTCGGTTTTATTGTGGCTGCTTGAAGTTGCTTACCCATTCAACCAAGAGACGTTCCTAAGGGAGTTTTGCCTTGATTGCACATTGTTACCTGCTCTGTCCAAAGCAGTTTTTTTCTTTACGTTTCGTTTGATGGATGTATTCAGTGCCAAGAAAGTAACGTGAAAGGACCGTTCAAGGAGGTGAAAAGAAATTTTTTGGCAAATACCGCGACAGAAACATTCGTTAGTCATACCGGCAAGCATTCTTTTGTCCTCAGAATGAGCATAGCTATTAGACTTGCCACAAGTCGGCTGCCATTTGAAAGGTTAAGCAACGTGAAGAGACATAACACTGATCATAACAAATTTTCGTCTTCGTCTGATAAAGCTACGGTAATCGTTTTTCCATTTCTTCGTTAATGGCGACGTAGTTAATGATCAAACTTTGGGGGTATTAGCCCTGAAAAAAATACAATCGAGTCACCTTAACTAAGGTCTCCTTTAGGGATTTATCAAAACCTGAACCACCCCTGGGTATTTTTGAGTGTAACAATGTTACTTCGTTAGTAGGGCAATTCACTTGCCCCAGGACGGTTTTATCTATCTGCAAAGATCAAAATTGCTGGTTTGCAGGTAACGTCACGGCGGCCATGTTGGGTTCAAGGACCAAGCATTTCTAAAACTAAAACCCATTTTCATGTAAATTTTTCGAAACGAATTTTATTGTACTGAACACCAACATGACCTCCTTGTCACCTGGTTGCGAACCAAGAATACGTTGTGCATTTGCTAGTTTTTAATTAAGCTTCAAAACGTCACTATAAATCGAATTCAAAGGAGGGGAAGGGGTTTATAACAGGAGGTAGATGGGGGGCTTACATCTGGGGATTTTTTGTTTATAGGTAGATGGGCCTATAACTGAGGTGGGGGGAGGGGCTTATAGGCGGCAGTCTACGGTATATATTTTACCCTGTGCTTTGTGATATTCTTATTGCAGGTACATCATTGTAGTGGAGCATGACTTGAGTGTTCTGGACTATCTGTCCGACTATATCTGCTGTCTGTACGGAATGCCAGGGGCTTACGGGGTTGTCACCATGCCTTTCAGTGTGAGGGAAGGTGAGAGAATTAAAAAGAAGAAGGCTAGCATCGATTCATATTTAATTCTAGAGAATCCGCAGAATGTTGATGTTCTCGCAGTCATACTCGTCTTAGAATCTAAAGGTCTCTGTTATTTGTATAATGTTGTGGTTCAGTTTTATCCTTGGTTTAAATTTGGGGGGTATGGAGTGTATGATACTGAATTGGAGAAAAAGGAAAATAGAAATTAAACCAATGATAAAATTTAACCTCAACATTTA